>OU696696.1:113454157-114054157 GCA_916050605.2 Platycheirus albimanus
TGCCGCCCAAGCAAATTGCGAGGTGCTCCGTTCTCAAATCTCAGCTTTCGAAATCTGTTAAGAATTGGCTACCGTCGTAGTCAACTGATGATGTATTTTGTTATCTTGCTAACGCAGTAAATTTTTATGCGTAATGCTAATCGTAGATTCTTTAAGTGTACTCCTTGTACTAAGCAGTTTCAATATTGGAATGTGAATTAGAAATCTTTTTATAAGTTGCAATTATATTCATGGAAGTAAATTTAAATCGTGATTCAGGAAATCAAACTGAATCTGAAACAATCTGATCTGATGCAAGAAAAATTGCTCTTTGTGGTTTTCATAACTTTGCATTTATCGAAGCGTTTACCAAAGTGTATGTAAAACGTGCACAAAAGAAGAGTACGTTGGATTGGATGCCGAAAATGTTCAATAAAATGTGTACACTAAATGTATGAAAGATGTACAAAACGATGTATGTCTCGAAAATTCATGATTGAACATTTGCACAATTTTATATAGCTATAAGTATGTTATCAATTCAATACGTAAGATAAGCTAAGCTGAGATAAAATATGTCACATATATTATGAAACAATCCGATGAAAAAAAAAGGAGAAATATGATGATCAAATTATATGACGAAAAATATTAGCGCCGGACGTCGATGAGCAGCAATTCTGCTTTAAATACTCCTTTAAAACTTCGTCGTTTTGGTGATGATTCTTTCCTTGGCCACGCGGCCAATGTTTCTACGTAATTCATCTAGGTATAATAAGAATGCATGGCGTCAGAATAAATATTTCTAATTGAACATCATAGAAATCTCTATATGTTCGGCCATATACATGACGAAACTAATTCACGTGGTGAAATTCACATGGCGTGGCTTGCGAAAAAAAAATTCAAGGCCAAGGAATATGGCTGCACAAGAAAAAATGAATTTACACTTACATATTTTATTTTTGTATCTGCCTATGGATTTCTACTGCGCAATATTCTCATCCTTACGATGTTTCTGCTTTTCTTGAATGTATCCTTTTTCTGGTGGCATAAATCTAATTAGGATTTTAACATTCTTTAGCACAATCTACATCTCACTTTTTATATGCACAAAATTACCTTTATTCCTCGTTCTATCCTTTTGTATGATTTGTCACAATGATTTGCTTTTAATTTATCTGATTTCTTTAATTTCAACTTCACTTCTTTTTGTTTTGTTTAACTCTTTCTAATTTCTTCTTAAAAATTCTTTTTATGTTCTTACTTTTTCTGCTTTTCTATTCCAGGTGTGGCCGCTGTCAGAGCCAAAGAGGATAGGATAGGAGAAGTTGTGGGTTCCGTCAGAACTACTGGCCAGGTATGTTCACTCAGGTCAAACTTTACGTAGACAGGTGTGAAGCATGCAAAACCAGTAAAGCAGCTAATATGACTTTAAGAGCTGAGATGGGAAACAGTTTAGAGGTAGATAAGCCGTTTCAACATTTATACGTTGACTTTCTCGGGCCTTACCCCAGGTCAAGATCCGGAAATGTTTACATCGTAATTGTATTAGACCAGTTAACTAAATTTGTCTTCATCAAACCACTACGTAAGGCAACAGCTGCGAGCGTGGTCAAATTCCTGAAAGATGACGTTTTCTTAGTTTACGGAGTACCAGAGAGTATACTCTCTGATAATGGTACACAATTTGTTGGGAAGGAGTTCCAAAAACTCATTGATGTTTTCGGGGTCAAACATTACCGAACGGCAGTGTATGCTCCCCAGTCAAATGCTAGTGAACGTGTCAATCGTTCAATATTAGCGGCCATACGGTCGTATGTCAATCCTCGACAGACGGATTGGGATGCCCATCTGTCTTCGATCAGTAGTGCCCTGCGTACGACGGTGCATTCAACGCTTTCGATGTCCCCATACAAAGCCTTATTCGGGCAACGCATGATAAAACACGGGCCAGATTACCGTTTGTTGAGAGAGTTGGGTTGACTGAACTGTTCGGAGATAGATTGGCTTCCCAAGGTGGCCAGGATGAACATCATCCACTCGTATTTGAAGAAAGCATTGATAAAAACTCACGAAGCATATGAGAAATACTATAATCTTCGGAGTATGAACATAACATTTAAAGTAGGAGATGAGATCTATAAAAGAAATCATGTTTTAAGCGACGCAACTAAACATCTAAGCGCTAAATTATGCCCAAAATTCATTAAAGTTCGGGTGAGCCAAGTGTATGGGTTACAACTTGTATGAAGTGGAAGATCGGCGAGGGCACAATTCAACGTGTCATACAAAAGATCTGAAAAGATAATTCTTTAAAAACACCTGATCTACAACTACATCCCGGACTTACATTAAAATAACCTGACTTTCCCCTGATTTTCATTTGATAGGATTTTAATTAGATTCACAGTCGAAATGTTCAATTGTACCGGAGTACTCAAAGGAGCATATGTTCTCTATAAAAATTTTTTTTATATGCCCGGCTCTCAGCTGTGCATGAGACTCTTGGGTTAACCTTCAATAATTTTGTTTTATATTCCAGACAACCAATAGAGTGCACTAGCAATGTTAAGTTGCACAACGTGTAAAAAGTTTTTTTTTTGTCTTCAACCGACTAGACGTTAAAGAGTCGCAGTGTCATCAGGATACGACGAGTGAAAAGATCAGAAGAGCTAATTCCAATTTGCGAGAGTTCTCTTTTTTCTTGGAAATTAGACTAAGTAGACTTAGTCGAAATTCCAAGCTTTGTAGGGAAAACTTTCTCGCCAGTCACTGGCAAGAAGTGAACGCCACCGGTGCCATCTACTTGCGAGTAGATTAATTACTCACAACGTGCTCAACGCACTCAATGGAATCCACCAAAATCAGATTCCACTAAAAGGAATCCAATTTCAAAATGGACTCCACGTCCAAAAATCAGATTCCACAATTCCCCAGGCTACAAAGGCCTTCCAGAATGCTTTCGTTCCCAAGATTTCAGTGGAAGGACACAATGGAACGATAATTGTTTTTCGCACTAGTTCAGTTAATGCTCCGTGCACACCCAATTTTACAGGCGCAGCGTTTACATCAGTTTCAGAAGATATTTAGAAATATGCACGGCTTAGAGTATGTCGGATCCGCAAAAAGCGACAGATGGACACCAAGCAGCAATTCGAGCAAAGTAGTCGATGCGGCCGATTATTTTTCTTGAACTGTTAGCTGGAACCCATACATTCGCAATGTCTATTTGTCACTAGTAATTTTGTGGTGTCATTTCCGCAGTACCTAGAACTCTGTGTAAATATGAACTCAGTATTGATGAAGATAAAAGCTGTCATTATTTATTTAATATTGATTATGTCACATCAGCTGTCACCTTGTAGGGAAGCAAGACAAGTCGGTTTATTATTCCTACCGAAATGACACGCCAGATATTCGATTCGATATACGGGATGACAGTAAGAACTTGTCACGTCATACCGATACCTAATGACAGATACTTTTCTTACACCAGTATTAATAATTCGATATCACCATCTGATAGTTGACACAGGTCCTACCTGAGCAAATCACGAAATCCATATCGCTTTATAGGATCCTCATAACGAATTACGCCAAAACATACACGTAACGAAGTTACTCGCGTCACTTTGACAGTTCTCTCGCACGAATAATTTTTTTTTGTTAGTGACAGAAATAGTTTTCCGGCAACGGCACATGTGTATAAGAGCGGTTAAAGTCTCTCTATTTTTAGTACTCAGTACAATACACAAATTATGTCATCCATTGTAGTCCATAGTCGCACAGTAATAATCCCATCCAAATTGATCAAATTGTCATACTGACGTACAAGTCAGAATTCACTTTTGACAAAATGAGCAGTGAGCATTACCCCTTAATGCCTCCTATCACACGCCACCTATCTAGGTAGCGGAGTAACACATCAAACATTGGATGGCAAATTTATCTGTAGACTTCATTTTGAAGAAATACCTTAGCCAAGAAACAACACCAGAACAGATCTTAATAAATCGCAGCAGTGCCGCACCCATTTTATTTGGCCTAATAATTGGAATATTACTCAATTATAGGCAAATAAGGACCTTTCTTTTGAAAAATAGATTCATCCATAAACAACAAGGTAAGGGCATCAATATTTATTAGCCATCGTCGCAAATTCGTTCCATATTTGCTTCTATGACTGATAAAAATCGGCCGTACCACATGGCAGGCATGCTACTGTGAGTAATTTCTATTTGTAATCTCTTTAGGGATATACCTACCAGGGAGAAAGAGGAGCCGAGATTCCTAAGGAATTGGACAGGGCAGGTGAAGCTGCGCCACCTTTCATCATTTTCACCAGAAAAAAAAGACGATGCTGAAGGCAGAGCAGTGAAAAATTTTCTTATTACCTACATGTACTTTTCTGCTCCCAGATACGCTATGGTGTTATATATATAAACGTGCAAATACATATATGTGCGCATACAACGCATCAGAATTCCCAAGTTTTAAAACTTTCCTTGGATTTTCCAACGCAATCTGGTCCTAGCACGCACGTGCGCACTGACCAGGACAATACCCAAGATTCGAAGTTACGATTCTAATACCTTTGCGAGCAAACGTCGAGCGTTGATCCCCTCGCCGGCTCGCCGAAGTTTGCGATCATCTTCAGCGACAGGACGTGGAAATTCCACGGCATTATTGTCTCGTTACGCGGTAACGCCTCACATCGATCGACGGCACGTGGGTACCACCTTGAGTTATACCTCGTGGTACCGCTGTGCCACATATTTCTAAGTTTATCGCCTGTTGGAGGCGCATCATTAGCAATACCGTGGAACGGGTACCCAGTCTCGATAGGGCTGTAGGCCCCATCGTATATAGGAAGGAATTTTTGTGTCATCAGTGGTTGGACGCCTGGCGTGTGTCTAGACACAGATGCCGGTCCATGTCTGTTCTTCAATATACTCACCAGTTCCTGTATTTATAATCACCAGTTCCTGCAATCATAATCATCGGTTCCAGAAACAATGTTCACCAGCACAACATCAGTTCCTGCAACTTTACCCTGTTACATCTATACTTACCTGTTCCGGGAATTACTTTTGTATTTATCTATCTAATAATATCATTCTGGATAAACCATTTAAAGATTTGTATCAATATCGACATTTCTTTAGAAGTTTGCGACGAAGCCCGCGTTTCAGTTTAGTAACTCGGGGATTCGAAACTATATATGTGTAAATGCTACCAGAATTCAGTGTACCATCCGAGCTATTATTGCAAGCCAGTTAAGCTTGAAGTACTTAACCAGTGAATTCCATTTGGTTGTTTTCTTTTTATTATTCACTTTGTTTTGTTTTCGCGTTTCACTTATTTTTTGTTTCACTTGGTCTTCATGACAAATCAGCTTCGCGTCGGTAGCGACCACTTTTATTCGCGTTTTAACGCCACGTCAACTTACTCTTTCACTTACTGCCTTTTGGCAATCAATCCATACGATCTCAACGTTTGTTTATTGTAAAGTACTTTCGTGTTTAATCGATATTTGTCCACCAACAGACACCAAGTCTATTAGTTTACATATCGTTACGCACGGGTAATGGTTGTGTCTACTATGTCCAAGAACGAAGCATGAATATTAACTTAATGATACGATACTATAGATTTTCAAGGTCTCGTTCCTAACCAACCCGTTTTACCGAATCATAGAATTAGAGATTGAAAGAGCTCACCTCAGTAAATATCTTGAGGAATAAAAGCGATATATTCCACTTTATATACATTTAACTAATCACTTTACAGGTTGTTCCCGGAGAGCACTTCAGCGACAGCAGAATATTGATAACGTTTACTGAAGCTACCCTATTGGTAGCCAGTGACATTTTAAATTTTGCATGTTTATTTATGGAATATATTCTTTAATCATTTAACTATAATGTTATATATACATTTACATTTTTGATCGATTACTCGATTGGATACAAACTGTATTCATTCGTGTATGGTACCTTCTTTTTTTTTATGGTTATTTTGGGGTTTGAAAATCTACTTTTGTCTTATCCCGGCATAATATCATGCATGAATCTTTATCGCCTGAGTATATTCATTGAAATTCTCCTCTCGTTTTGATTTACAAAAGAAAAAAAAATCCTTTCGCGTATGTTCGTATATAATACGTTTGAAAGTCCGAATTAACTTTTCCGTCCGTGTATTAGAATTTTCGGCTATGTGATTTGATAAGCTCATCGACACTGAGCCCGACTCCGCGGTATATGGATAGAATTCATGTTATATTGTAATTTACCATATAACACAAATTACTTTAACCGCGAAGATATTACAGCTTTGAAATAACATTAAAGATCCCCTTTTTATGATCGTAGCCACTTGCATTCACACTTCTTGTGACAAATCAAATCCTACCTGTAGTTTTAATTTTCTTTTAAATGGTAATAAACTTTATAACGAGTTTCACTTGAGATTCAGTAAACGTATTAGGTACATTAGATAGTTAGGATTTTAGATTATATTTTATAGATTATCTTCTTGATATACATATGTCACAAATTGTATAACATTGGTAAAACGATAATCCAATAAGATTCTTTGAAGTTTTTTTTTCATTTTATCTTATAAACATTTTTATTATCAGTAAAATACAACAATAAAGTTAAGACCCTGTTAGATCTTAAGTTGAAATATTAATAAAGGTGATTATTTTATAACGTTACTTAAATTTCCTTATTTTATTTGGAATTTAGTATTTCGAAGATTTTTATGAATGTTGTATAACGTTTCAGCATGCCTGAGTAAGATATTCCTAGGGAGGGTGGTAACCCTCACGCTTCTTCGCGACGAAAAAGGTGGCATACATAGCATGATACTCATAGGGAGTATAGTTTTTGGGCAACATTAGAGTAATAGGCCCTAGTGTCATGGTTAGGTATTAGGTTTGGAGTTAGAATAGGAATGTGAGCAAGCAATCATTTGCTTGCTTCTTATATCTGGGGTTATCCAATAATCGTGTTGAGTCGCGGGGACTCACAGGTCCGCGGTCAGCCAAGGTCATAATGCGAGAGAGTTGGTTTTCGCTTATGAATTGGGTGGGTTGAGAGACCAGGAGGATCGAGCGTCATCTATGATCCTCCCTCCCCGCAAAGTGAGTCACCTCTTCCTCATTCTGCAATACATCGTGGCAGCAGAATGAAAGAAAAGTGATAAATCAGGCCATGCAACCACAGTCATCTATGGTATGCGTTCACACACGTACTTACGAGTTGCGTTCTTAGGGTGGGTTTGATAATTCAGATTCGATTCTTCTTTCTTAGTCTATGGTCGCTCATTTGGAAAATCAAGAGGTGCGACAATGATTCTTCGTTTCTTTTCGATCAATTCCTCTCAATCTTGTCGATGTTGATTATGAGGGCCCTTAAACAGTTAAAAATTTCATATTCACACCAGGAGTGTAGTGAATGCGATCTGAAGCGAAGACTTCGGAAATGCAAACGTCGTTCTTATTTTTGGCATTTCGATACTAGTTATGAGTGAGGGATCTGAGTAGAGTCCATGGTTTCAGGTGTAGTCTACGACACGATACAGCTGCAAGAAGAACACCGATTGCTTGTAGCGGATAGGCGCGGACATGCCGACAGGTACCCTCTAGGCTGTTCCACGGTGCTTTGTGGTCAGTACCTATGGTACGCTGTTAGATGGTTCGTGCTTCTGTGATGGGGATGGAGATGGAATTTGAAGAATGGGAAGAGGAGCAGGGAGAGCAAGGGGGCATGTTAGCGAAGTGTAAGTATGTCTATTAAAGGATGCTGGATACACCGATACATGGGCGGTTGATAATGGGGAGGCTGTACCTTGGTATAGGAGTCAAGGGAGTACAGTGGTGCTTGTTTCTCCCGGCTTCCTCTTTGGTTGGTGCTGCTGATAGGGCATTGGTTCGGATCTCGGATATTCATGGGATATTTGGATGAAGAGTTTATTGTCCCTTGACAGGCACAGGTGGTGTATGAATTCGTTCTTCTTATAAATTTCATCCAATAATTTTTACGTTACAGATGGCATGGCAACGTGGGGCCCGAAGTAGTCAATGAGACAAGATTGGAATTAATTTGAGTTAGGTCGATTCTGAGTGTCACAGTTAAGAAATTAAGAATTTTTGAGATTTTTCAGAATTTTCCAGTTTTGAGTTAAAGTTATTTGTTTATTGTTCAGGTCTCTTAGATGGAGGAATACCTTCGACTCTGGTGGTTCAGGCTTTATTTTTTCCAGTGGTTTAGTGAAAATGTTCCTGAGTCAGTCTGTTGCATTAGGTCTACCCACTTTTCTCTACCTCTTGTCCAATAGGTTTGTCTTCAATCTCTGACCGGATTGAGCAGTTGTTTTGCTCGATTGTCAGCTACTGAGGTGTTGACATGTCCAATAGGTGAAGTCTGAGATTCCGGTCGTAGGAGAGTAGAATGAGCAGGTCTTCTGACCGGTGGTTGGTGCTTTTTGCCCGACGCACGTCAGCTGCAGAAGCTGGTCACTCGCTCGAATACGACCCAATTAGTTTCAACTACAATTCAACTTACTTTCGTTATTTATTATTCAACCCTAATTGTTTTAGAAGTTTCAGTCATATTTGATAAATGTTAGGAAGTGACGGTAGGCGTCGAGACATAGAGCGCTAACCGGTAGTTGGTGTTTAACATCCGATGTACGTCTGCAGTAGCGTAATGTCGCCGTCGCATACCGTAACAACTTTTCTTCTAAAAGGAATTGCCGTTTTCTAGCATCAGAACGCTGTAATGTACAAAGTCTACACACGCTAAGATTTTCTTTTTTTGATTATTAATTTTTTTTAGGTATTGGTCAAGTCGCAGAACCGATACGTACGCCTTGTGTTGAAAATACAGCTTTTGTCAATATTAATTTTATACTTTAGTATATATAACCTTTAAGTATTTTTTTAAATCACTTTGACAATGTTTTTCTTCTCTAGCTGAAAAATGTAAAAGCTTATTTATTCTTTTCAATATTTCAATCTAGAAACATTAAATATTTTATCCAACATAAAATATTTGTCTGCGTATTATTTTCGGAGCATAAGACTTGATAATCTGGAAACACTTAATTTCAATAGGTTATGGGCCCAGGTCAACGCTGAAAAATAATTTTGGTTGTATTTTGAAAATATACGGGCAGACAGGAATCGAAAAAGGACGACGCAATTATTTTGACCGAAATAATTTTTATTCTGTGCTTGCAATCAAGAAGACGGAAAGACTTTGCCATATTCTTGAAGATTATTGCTGGAGGTACTAAAAAATTGTTTCAGTCGATCAAATATTTTGGGGTCAGTTAAAAAAAATGGACAAAGAATCATATGTAATTGAGAAATTCATCGATCCATCACAATGGATGATGTGGAAATTTCAAATTCGCGTAAATCTGATGGCGTCAGAACTGTACGGATTAGTTGATGGGTCTAATCAGAAACCAAATGATCCTGAAAGAACTACACACGCAAAAGATTTGGCTGATTGGTGTAAAATTGATGCCAAAGCTCAAAAAATGATTGTTAACTCATGTGGGTCAAGAGTTCTCATACATTTATGTACATGTTCAACTTCCAAAGAAATGTGGGATAAATTACATTCAATTTATGAGCAAATCAGTGATTCTGCAAAGCATTTGTTGGAAGAAAAATATTATGCATATCAAAAGGATCCAGTGCATGATATTGCTACTCATATCTCAACTTTGGAGAATCTTGTCCAAAAACTTAAAGCAGCAGGTGTTAATATCGATGATAGTATGCTGATGACAAAAATATTGATGACACTACCATGTGAGTATCGTCATTTTTCAACAGCTTGGGACTCTACAGCGGAGGCAAACAGGACGATTTCAAACCTTACTAATCGCCTAATGGTCGAAGAAAACCGCTTGGGAGTTCAGAATATAAGTTTAAAAGAAGTTGGGACAAGCGAGGCACTCTTACCGAAACAAAAAAGTTCTTTCAGAAGATATCCAATGGACAGCAAAAATAAAAATAAACCTAAGAAAACAGGAAAATGCTTCAAATGCGGATCACCTGATCATTGGAAACGAGACTGCAATGTAAATTCCAATTCAAGTCATTTTCAACAGAAGAAAACTTTTGGAGATAGAGATAAAGTTTTTCTTTCAAGTATTGTGGCGTCCTTATCGAAAAGTGATGCCTGGTTTGTTGATTCAGGTGCCACAAACCATATGTGTAAGCAACGAGATTGGTTTACTACATTCACCGAATTAGAAAAACCGATTGAAGTTCTACTTGGAGACGGCAAGTTAATGCATGCGACTGGTCGGGGGGATTTGACAGTGCTTTCATATAATGGAACAAAATGGATCAAAAAAATTATGAAGAATGTTTTGTATGCAGAAAGCTTATTTGCAAATTTATTTTCCTCAACAAAGGCAATGGATAATGGACATACAAGTTGGTCAAACAAGGACACGTTTAAATTATTGGATGGTGAAAATGTGGTGGCAGTGGGAGCAAGACAGGGTGGTATGTTCCAGATGCTACTCAAAGTTGTTAAACCTATAACTTATGATACATCGATGATGGCAATAAAGGGCATGTCTTTACGCATCTGGCATGAGCGCTTGGGACATCAAAATCTGGCTCATATACGTTCCTTTCTGCGAAACAAAAAAATTAATATTGTCGATGAACATTTTGACTGCGATGGTTGTGCGTTTGGAAAGCAGCATCGTTTAAGCTTTACTTTGCGGGCTGATAGATCAACAAGGTGTGGTGAAATCATTCATGCAGATATTTGTGGTCCTATGGAAGAGGATTCCTTTGGTGGCTCAAGGTATTTTGTTATTTTCAAGGACGATTTTTCTAAATTTCGGTTTGTATTTTTTCTTAAGAATAAATCTGAAGTACTTGAGAAGTTTAAGACTGTCTTGAGAATAACAGAAAAGCAATGTGGACACCTTATAAGAAACTTACAAACGGATAACGGCTTAGAATTTATAAGTTCTAACATGAAGCAGTTCTTGGAGGAAAATGGAATTCATCAACGTCGGTCGGTCGCCTACACACCTGAACAAAACGGCTGTGCTGAGAGGGAAAATCGAACAATAATGGAATCAGCTCGATCTATGATTCATGCAAAAAGTCTTAGTCTGAAACTTTGGGCAGAGGCTGTACAAACAGCTGTTTTTATCCTGAATCGAACAGGGACTAGTACAATCAAAAACAAAACTCCTTATGAGCTCTGGTATGGTAAGTCTGCAGAGTTTGAACATTTTAAAATTTTTGGCTCAGAGGTCTATGTACATATACCAAAACAAAAACGCAAGAAGTTAGATGCAAAATCAAAGAAGTGCATTTTTGTTGGCTACGACGAAAGTCAAAAGGGGTATCGAATAATAGATAAGTCTAATTCTATTTTAGTTGTTCGTGACGTTAAATTTTTGGCAGAGGAAACATCGTCAGTTACCATTATTGATAACGATGACACGGAGTACAGTGAAGTCCAAACTGAAGATGTTCAACAAGTTTCTAATGTTCAAAGACGTCCATTAACAATGAGAGACATCGATGAGAAGAACATCTTGCAGACACGCTTACGTAATCGCCAGGAGAGTTCTTCAATAGCAATGGCATTATTGTCAATAAGCGAGGAACCGAAATCGTACCAGGAGGCAGTAAACTCATCAGAAAGGGACAAGTGGTTAACAGCAATGGAGGACGAAATGAAGTCGCTTCTGGAAAATAAAACGTGGGTGTTGGTTGATAGGCCTAAAAATCAAAAGCTTGTCGACAATAAATGGGTTTTCAAGGTCAAACAAAATCCAAATGAATCATACCAACGCTATAAGGCACGATTAGTGTGCCGTGGATTTACACAAGAATATGGCGTCGATTACCTTGAGACATTTAGTCCAGTTGTTCGTTTCACATCCTTACGAGCAATTTTGGCTATTTGTGCCGAAGAAAAGATGCATATGAAACAGTTTGACGTGAAGACGGCTTTTCTCAATGGTGATCTAGAAGAGATTGTATACATGGAGCAACCTGTTGGTTTTAATGATAACAGTGGCCGGGTATGTAAGTTACAAAAAAGTCTTTATGGCCTTAAGCAGTCTTCACGCTGCTGGAATCGTAAATTTAAATCATTTATTGAAGTATTCGGTTTCAAAGTTTGTGATTCAGACCCATGCGTTTTCGTTAGTCATCAAAAAGGAAAATCAATAATTTTGGCAATTTACGTAGATGATGGGATTGTGGTTAGCGAGGACCCGACAATGGTGATTTCTGTCATCGAACATTTAGAAAAGCAGTTTGAAATCAAAACAATGGAAGTAGGTTGTTTCTTAGGATTTGAAATCAATCAGCGAGATGACGGTTCAATTTTTATGCATCAATCAACATATGCAAGAAAAGTGTTAGAACGTTTTCATTTTGAAGATTGTAATCCAGTTTCTATTCCTAGCGACCCGAATCAAATACTTTCAAATTCAGAGGATTCAAAACCAAGCAAATTTCCATATCGCCAGTTAGTTGGTAGTTTGATGTATCTAGCTATCGCAACAAGGCCAGATATAAGCTTTGCCATCGGGAACGTCAGCCGATATTTAGAAAAACCAACAGTGGCTCATGAAATTGCACTCAAGCGAATACTGAAGTACATAAAAGGGACAATCAGCTATGGAATTCGTTATACTCATAATGGCAAACATCGGCTCTGTGGTTTTAGTGACGCAGATTATGCAGGTGATATCGAAACAAGAAAGTCAACATCAGGATACCTTTTTAAGTTCAATGAAAGTATTATAAGTTGGAGTAGTACGCGTCAGAAATCTGTCTCACTGTCTACAACAGAATCAGAATATATCGCGGCATCAGAGGCAGTAAAAGAACTTGTTTGGTTGCAGCGAATGTTTGGTGAACTGATATCCAAGAAAATAGTTGATAACACTTCGTTTTTCATGGACAATCAAAGCGCAATTCGTTTAATAAAAAATCCTGAATTCCATAAAAGAAGTAAACATATTGATATCAGATATCATTTTATTCGAGAAAGGTTCGAGCAAGGATGTTTTGATCTTCAGTACGTGCCAACAAGGGAAATGATTGCAGACATTTTTACCAAAGCTCTTCCAAAAGAAAGGTTCCAGTTCCTGCGTTCATTAATGGGAGTTATTTCTATTTAATTTATTTTTGGAACGGGTTTTCAAAGGTTATCAATACTATAAATAGTTTTTGACAAAAAGTGGGAGTGTTGAAAATACAGCTTTTGTCAATATTAATTTTATACTTTAGTATATATAACCTTTAAGTATTTTTTTAAATCACTTTGACAATGTTTTTCTTCTCTAGCTGAAAAATGTAAAAGCTTATTTATTCTTTTCAATATTTCAATCTAGAAACATTAAATATTTTATTCAACATAAAATATTTGTCTGCGTATTATTTTTGGAGCATAAGACTTGATAATCTGGAAACACTTAATTTCAATACCTTGTTCCAGTGAAGGGGAGGGTTACCACCTCCCGAATCCTTTTATGAAATACAACATTATATACATTTAGGTATACTTTTATTTTGAGTTACGTATACAATCTAGTGTTGATTTTTTTTGAGTATTCCGTCAATCAAGTTGAGACGTAACTTCTTGATTGGACGTGTAAGTTGGGATAGAGCCCACAGTTGCAGTTTATAGTTTCTTTTTGATTATAGTTTTGGGATAGTTCCCACATTTAGTTATACTTTGGGATAGAGCCCGCCATTAGAATTTCTTGGATTTTTGGAGTAGAACCCGCCAATGATAGTTCGTAGATTATAATTCCTAAAACCTTAAAGTTTGATTACCGAGTATAGGTTAAGATTCTAAGTATTAATTAAGTATAATTACCAATTGTTGAATTACCCAAATAGAATAAGGCATATGTTCTGAGAATATAGTTGAGTATCTGTTTGAGATATTTTACAAAGAAAATATTTTTTTTTTTGAAACGTTTTCGATAGACGCAATACACTCACACTTACGATAGTTTTCAAGAACTTTACATATTAGATCTCTTTTAATTGAATTACTTTAACCAACAAATATCCGTTAGAGGTTCTTGCTCACGGAGTATCTATAATTTGGTTTTCACTATCAATTTTTGACTTACCTTTTTTATTGTTGTATTACTCGAGTAGTATCCGTTCGAGGAAATTCTCATGGGCTACAAGACTTATAATTTTGAACTTTTGAATTACACGTTTGATATTTTCCGTCCGTGAATGAACGACCAAAGTCCTAAAAGAGAAGTTAAGAGTACGTATTTGTCAAAGTACAAAGATTTTATCGTCATGCCACCGAAACCCAAACCTGGCGTAGCCAGAATGATTTTGTCGATGATCAATCCGTCGAAGAAGGTAATCATGCCGAGAATAAAACCGTAAAGAGAGGTATCGATGTAGACGACGGAGAGTTGGAAGCAGCCGAAGAGCAGCTCCGCAAAGATGCAGCTGATCACTCAGCCTACATTCAGCAGGTAGTTTCTGCTACAATTGATCTACACAGAGTCAACGATAGACAATTTATGGCAGAGGAATTAGCCAAGAGTCATGCACGTCTGCTTGATCAGGTTGCACAACTACTCCAAAATCGTACCGTCAAAACTACCCACCTAGGCCACCCGCACCACCAACCACTACGTCAACGCAAAAGGTCGCACGGCTAAACAATCCAGCCAACCCAGACAGTACACGTGTCGTTAACCTTAATGTCCCTCCTGGCCCGACCACGTCCAGGAATTATCAGTCCGCGTTTGTACCAAACAACGAAGATTTGGCGAATCAAGCCACTCCCAACTACGAGCCAGCTAGAGTGCCACCCTTGCAGGATGTTAGTCCAGCCCAAATATCTCTAAGCTGGAACTTAGATGAGTTCATGACGCGTTTAAATGCGTTCAATCTCAACGATACCCCGTCCACGTCGCCACATAGGCCACCACATTCAAACGCTACTTCTATGAACCGTGTCCATCAATTCCACAAGTGCGGATTAAAATTTGATGGTAGGAACATGGCGGTAGACGACTTCTTGTTCCGCCTCGACTGTATCCGATGCAGCTATGGTGTGCCGTGGTATGATATTGCTACGAACTTTTACCATTTCGTGTCAGGCTCTGTAGAGTCATGGTACTGGGTGTACCTTAAGAGCAACAAGCACACTACGTGGGAAGAGTTGAAATCTGCTTTGGTAGAGCAATACCGCAGTTTGGAGACTGACACTGAGCTCTTCAGGAATCTGTCGGATCGCAAGATGTTGAGTGGCGAGTCCTTCAATGACTTCTATGATGCCGTTCTGCACCTGAATTCCGGGATGCGCGTTCCCAGACCGGAAAAGGAGCTCATTGAAATTATTAAAACAAATGTCCGTAGGCGTATGAGTGAACTCCTCAGTACCTACAGTCCGTCCAGTTTAAGGCAGCTAGCCTATTATTGTCGAGCTATTGAGAAAGCTCATTCTCAATATGTGAGCGCACGTCCGAGTTTCGTGCCAAGTGCACAACGACCACCTGCAAGGCGATTTGTCAATGAAATCGAAGGAGAACCTTGTCAGGATTTAACGGTGGCATTGCCCACTACGATCATCGAAGCGATCCAGAGGGATCGTTAACTGGAAAAATGTTGGAATTGCCAAGTTCTTGGCCATAGCTTCCGCGATTGCGCGAAACCAATTGATAAAGTATTTTGCTTCCGCTGCGGATTGGCTGATGCCTATAGCCCGACTTGTCCGAAATGTTTAGCGGGAAACGAGAGGAGGATCAACCCATCAACCGGGGGGGTTCGCTCCGATTAGACGTACCCGGAGTTCAAGCGTCCAAGCCGACAAAGCCTCTTGAACTTCCAAAAATCACTATTTTAAAACCACACAAGAACGATAATGAATTACCAAGCCTTACAAACAATTGTAGAACAATCCCTATTTTAGAAGAAACCAAACCCAATACCGATTTGAATTGTAAAGATAACTTACCAGAACCATTATACCGAAAACCATTCCATGAACGATTACGCAATTATATTGAAGTACGCAAGCGAATTGTTACTTTCCCAGAGTTATCCAAACGGATACGACGAACAAGGGGCGCTTCCATCGGAAGCGGACTACTTACCGTAACATAGCTTCAGCAACCATAGGCCGAGAATCGAATGACCCACGCCCTTATGTGGCAGTCAGCCTATTCAATGATAACTTCCAAGGTCTACTCGATTCAGGGGCAAGTATAAGTTGTCTAGGCACCGATATACTTCTATATTTGAAGGATACAAATGTTACGGTAAGGAAGGTAGAGACTACCGTGTCCACGGCTGCTGGGCACAAGCAGTCCATAGTGGGAGTGATCACTACAGCGATCCAATACAAGGGAGTAACAAAAGATATCGATCTTTACATAGTGCCATCTTTAAGCCAACGACTATATTTAGGCGTTGACTTTTGGCAAAAACTCCAGATCGCACCTCATATAATTGCGGGTCTTTTAGGAATTACGACAGGTGGGCCAGATGAGAGACCCACCAACCAAATAAAGTTGAATGATGAAGAGTCTAAATGACAAGAAGCTGTTGTTCGTAGATTTCCTTCGTTCGCAGTCCATGGACTCGGGAAGACAAATCTAGTGCAGCATTAAATAGACACGGGTGATGCCGTACCGATAAAGCAAAGGTACTATCCCGTATCTCCGGCGATACAAACTCTCATGTACGCGGAATTGGACCGCATGCTTTCGTTGGGAGTCATCGAGGAAAGTTCCAGCGCATGGAGTTCCCCAGTTATGCTTGTACGCAAACCTGGTAAGAACCGATTGTGTCTGGACTTTCGGAAGGTGAACTCCGTGCCTAAGAAAGATGCTCGCCCAATTGCGAATATAGAGGGGCTGCTGGCACGCCTGACAGAGACACGCTATATTTCTAGCGTGGATCTGAAGGATGCGTTTTGGCAGATACCGCTGGAGCAAAGTTCGAGGGAAAAGACCGCTTTTACGGTACCCGACCGACCACTGTACTAATTTAAGGTCATGCCCTTCGGTCTATGTAATGCGGCACAAAGTTTGAGTTACCTGATGAGTCGCGTAATCCCATCAGGATTACGAGATCAAGTATTTGTATACTTGGACGATCTGTTGGTTGTGTCGAAGGATTTCGACGAACACCTAGAGACTCTGGAGATAGTCGGAAAGTGCCTGACGGATGCAGGTCTGACGATAAACGTCGAGAAGTCGAAATTTTGTTTTGATGAACTTCACTATCTCGGTTATAAGGTCGGTCAGGGTTGCTTGAAAGCCGATCCTGATAAGATTTCAGCGATTACTAGCTTTCCGTTACCAACCACAACCGATTTCTCGGTATGGCAGGGTGGTATCGACGGTTTGTGAAGGATTTCAGCACCCCAGCCGCACCCTTGACCGAGACACTGAAAAAGGGAAAAGCCTTCAAGCTCAGTCCAGAAGCTATTGAAGCATTCCTGCAAATCAAACAGGCTTTGACTTCTGCGCCTGTATTGGTCTATCCGGACTTCTCCAAGGAATTCATCATTCTCTGCGACGCATCCGCGACTGGCATCGGATGTGTACTCTGTCAGCGGGACGAATCCGGAGCGGAGCAGCCTATATACTACTTCTCCCGGAAACTGAATGCTGCACAGAGAAACTATTCGGTGACAGTGCGCGAGTGCTTAGCAGCTTTTGAGGGTATCCAGAAGTTTAGATCTTACGTTGAGGGATACCATTTTCGTATTATTACTGACCACTCCAGCCTGAAATGGCTGATGACTATGAAAGATCCAACCGGTAGATTAGCAAGGTGGAGTATGCGACTCCAAGGCTTCGATTTTGTGGTGGAGCATAGAAAGGGAACATTGAATGTCGTGTCAGACACCCTAACAAGAGCCTATGAAGACGATGAGTTGACAGTGTCAGCTTTCCTTTCATGTCTACCACAGATCGGAACCTCGGAGGTACTCCACATCAATCTTGAGGATCCATGCTTTAAATCCGAAGGTTATCTTGATATCATCAGTCATATCAGGAAGGAGCAGGAACGGTTACCGGACCTCAAAGTGTCGGAAGGGAATGTGTACAAACGCACAAAACATGCGGTTGGTAATCCCTTGGCCGACGATCTAACTTGGAAGTTGTGGGTTCCGTCAGAACTACTGGCCAGGTATGTTCACTCAGGTCAAACTTTACGTAGACAGGTGTGAAGCATGCAAAACCAGTAAAGCAGCTAATATGACTTTAAGAGCTGAGATGGGAAACAGTTTAGAGGTAGATAAGCCGTTTCAACATTTATACGTTGACTTTCTCGGGCCTTACCCCAGGTCAAGATCCGGAAATGTTTACATCGTAATTGTATTAGACCAGTTAACTAAATTTGTCTTCATCAAACCACTACGTAAGGCAACAGCTGCGAGCGTGGTCAAATTCCTGAAAGATGACGTTTTCTTAGTTTACGGAGTACCAGAGAGTATACTCTCTGATAATGGTACACAATTTGTTGGGAAGGAGTTCCAAAAACTCATTGATGTTTTCGGGGTCAAACATTACCGAACGGCAGTGTATGCTCCCCAGTCAAATGCTAGTGAACGTGTCAATCGTTCAATATTAGCGGCCATACGGTCGTATGTCAATCCTCGACAGACGGATTGGGATGCCCATCTGTCTTCGATCAGTAGTGCCCTGCGTACGACGGTGCATTCAACGCTTTCGATGTCCCCATACAAAGCCTTATTCGGGCAACGCATGATAAAACACGGGCCAGATTACCGTTTGTTGAGAGAGTTGGGTTGACTGAACTGTTCGGAGATAGATTGTGTTGTGTATATACATACATGCACTTAACGTGGATACACTGACCTACATTTGAACAAAACTTGTGAATGGTCAGTTATCACACAATCAATTTTTGTTTTGAATAATCATTTTTCGTTGTGCACAAAATGATTCATTAATTCTAAATAGAACAATAAATTAATGCACCTACACCTGAATGTGTCGCGGTGGCTAAGGGCATCGAATTGCATTTGGGTGGATTGAGCTGAACGTTCATTCTGTTCAAATTGAATTCGAATCTTTGTCGTCATTCGGGCCATCATTTGTGGGTCAATAATATAATAGCATATTGAGAACCAAAATCAAAATAAGAGTGGGGATGAATCCAACTATTTTGTAAGATAGATTTAAGTATAAATAGCCTAGTCATTTGTAAATAAAAGTTAGTCTTAAACCAACAACTTTGGACTCTTATATTTTCGGGTGAAGACCTTAGAAATACTAATCGTGCATTTTGATGCTCGGATTAAAGCGGCTGAAGAGCTCAGAATTACACTAAACTGCAGGGCAACGTTAAACACTACAGAGCTCAGAATTACACTAAACTATAGGGCAACGTTAAACACTACATGGCGATCCTGCGGACTGCGCAAACAGAGTTTGTAATTGATAGTATATTGGAATTATATATAAATTATATATAACGTGGTGCCCGTCAGATATGAAAAGATAACATCCGGCAAATAAGAACAACAGTGGCTACTCTAACCACAAAAAAAAAAAAAAGAAGACTCGTTGAGGAGATAAAAAACCTAAAAAAGGATGGGTGGCAAGGAATCAAAAGAGGAAATAATAAACAACAATGCAGCAGCATCAACAACAACATTTAACGACTTAGATAGCAAAATAGTCTATTTAAATTGTATATTATTAATAATATTAACATTATGTAAACTAAATGCATATTATAAGAAATATCTAAGAAAACACGCTTTTAAAAATATTAGTAATGTTTAAAAAAAAATGTTTTGTAATTATATAATAAAAAAGTATTAAAATAAATTAACTCATGGAGTTCGAAACATTAGAAAAGTTATTAAGAAATCTAAAAAAATCACCAGATAGAGCATATAGTAAAGAATACATAGAAAATACAAACAAATTTATTAAAGAAGCCTGGACAGAAATTACAGAAAAAGCGGACCCGAAGGATATTGAAGGATTAAAAGATAAATATGAAAAATTAGTTGAACAGATAAATAGCTTTTTAAAAATTAAAAATACTAGCTCACAGCCTATTCCAAAAATAAACATGGCAAATTTCGATTTAATTACTGCCTCAAAGGTAATACCAGAGTTTCGAGGAGATCAAAAGGATCTAAATAATTTCTTAGGTTTGATTGAATTCTACCATGACACTCTTAAGGATGACAGTCAAAAAGAAATGTTAATAAAGTTCATTCTAGCCACCAAGCTTGCAGAAACAGTAAAAAATAAAATCCTGACGGAAAACAAACCAGAAAAATTTAAAGATTTGAAGAAGATACTTCAAACTGCTTATAAATCAAATAAAACTGCATCTAGGTTACACAATGAAATTTCGAAATGTTTTCAAGGAAGTCAATCAATTCTGACTTACGCTTCACGAATAGAGGCACTACTAGCTTCCTTAAATGAACTCCAAATTTCTGAACAAGGGGATGAGCATAGGGAAGTAATAGTAAAACTAAATGATCAGATTGGAATGACAGCTTTTAAGAATGGTCTATCAGAACCATACAAATCACTAGTGACAGCTGCAAGACCAAAAAAGCTTGCAGACGCTGTACAAGTAGCCTTAGAAACAGAACCCGTCCAACCAAACAAAATAATGCATTTTAATAGGGTACAGAGAAGCAGAAGCAACCCTAGAGGTAACTTCAACAGAAATTTCAATAGTTTTTCAAATCCTAACGCCCCACACCAAAATAATAGCAGATATTTTATACAAAACAGGGGTCAGAACAACAACAGCAGAGTACAAGGAAATTTTGGTAGAAGACATTTTCAGGGAAACGGGTACATCCCCGGCCAACAGAACCCGGGGGTAATGTCCAGAAGAAGATAATTCACATTAAAAATTTAGAAGGACAAACAAATTTTATAAAACTTAAAATTAGGGGTAGAAATCAACCAATAAGTATGCTTATAGACACGGGAGCAGATATTTCTATAATAAAAAATAATGCATTAGGTACTAATAGAATAGAGTATGGTAGTAATTGTAAAATAAATGGTATATCTGAAGAGTCAATATTAACTAAAGGTGTAACAAGAATAGAATTATACATAGAAGACATGAAATTGGAACATACATTTAATGTAACTGATGATAGTTTAAATTTAGCCAAAGATGGAATTTTGGGTAGAGATTTTTTATTAAAATACAATTGCAAAATTGATTATGAGACATGTGTTCTGGTAATCTCATTAAATGGAGAAGAAATAATACTGCCAATGAATATGGATACAAAGGAAATTTATAGTAATATCACTATACCACCTAGAACAGAAATAATTCAAAAAATTAATTTAGATTTAGATGAAGATAGTTTAATTTATGGAAAAGAAATTAAGAAGGGAACATTTGTAGCAAATTCATTAATACCAGCTATAGGAGTTAAACATATAAAAATTCTTAATACAACTGAAAAGGAAGTAAAAATAGATCATATTTCTTTAGGAATAGAACCAGTTTCGAACTACGCAGTATTACAGTTTAAAAATAATTTAGTAGATGAAGACCGATTTAATAACGTCCAAAATGAAATAAAGGTAGACAGTTTAGATAATGACGCAAAAACAGAAATATTAAAAATATGCAAAGAATTTCAGAATATATTTCACTTAGAGGGAGAAACACTAACTAAAAATAATTTTTATGAACAAAAGATAACAACTATAGATAAAACACCAGTGTACGTAAAAAATTACAGACTGCCTCATGCGAATTTGAAAGAGATAAAAGATCAAGTTGAAAAGTTATTAGATGAAGATATAATTGAGCCGTCTACTAGTCCGTATAACTCACCGTTGTTAATAGTACCAAAGAAAAGCGCAAATGGAAATAAAAAATGGAGATTAGTGGTAGATTTTAGGTCTTTGAACAAAAAAGTGGTTGAAGATAAATTTCCATTAACTCGTTTAGAAGATGTACTAGACAAGCTAGGAAAAGCAAAATATTTTTCAACATTGGATATGACAAGTTCATTTCACCAAATTCCATTGCATCCGAAATCCAGACCTCTTACAGCTTTTTCAACAGATAATGGACATTTTCAATTCAAAAGATTGCCTTTTGGATTGAAGATTTCAACAAATAGCTTTCAGAGAATGTTAACAATTGCACTTAGTGGGTTACATAATTGTATTTGGCTCAAATCTCAAGGAACACAATAATAACCTAATAGAAGTTTTTAAAAGATTGCGTAAATATAATTTAAAACTAAACCCAAGTAAATGTAATTTCCTCCGTCCGGAAGTAGTATATCTTGGACATTTAATAACTGCAGAAGGGGTCACCACAGACCCAAGTAAATACAAAGTCATAAATGAATACCCAAAACCGGATAATGTAGATGAGGTTCGAAGATTCGAAGCTTTCTGTAACTATTATAGACGTTTTATACAAAATTTTGCCGACATAGCAAAACCATTAAATGAATTGTTAAAGAAAAATAAAATTTTTAGTTGGACAGAACGTTGTCAAATTGCTTTTGAAAGCTTAAAAAAGAAATTAATGTCCCCACCAATCCTGCGTTACCCAAACTTTGAAAAACCATTCATATTGACAACAGATGCTTCAAATTATGCACTAGGAGCTATACTGTCACAAGGGGACGTAGGAAATGATAAGCCCATTGCATATGCAAGTAAAGCATCAAACAAACACGAGCTAAATAAATCAGTTATAGAGAAAGAGTTACTTGGTATTCATTGGGGAATCAATCATTTTAGGCCATATCTGTATGGAAGAAGATTTATAGTATATACCGATCACAGACCTTTAGTTAGTTTATTTACACATAAGAACCCTTCATCCAGATTAACTAGAATTAGAGTAGATTTAATGGATTATGATTTTGATATAGTTTTTAAACAAGGAAAAATGAACACAAATGCTGATGCATTGTCCAGAATGAAGTTGAATTCAGAAGAGTTAATAGAAATGATACCACAACAAAGAGTTAACGTTCTAACCAGAGCAATGGAGTTGAGAAAGAAAAAAGTAAACACTAGTGAGAAAGAAAAATATCCGGAAATTATGCCCCCAGAGGAGACTGTACACCTCCACATATGGGAATGCATATCTATATCAGACACTAGAAATATTAAGAAGTTGCAACTTGAAAATATAAAGAATTTAATGGGGACCCATAAAGAAACAATATATGCAGTTAAAAATAGAATACATGTTGGATACAATGATAATTCTCTATCAGAGTTAAAATTGATTTTGAAGAAATTGTTATCTTATACAAAGCATGAAAAGATAGAAAAACTAGCGCTAGCAAATAATAATGATATTTTTAAAACAATATCAGTGCATAAATTTAAAGAAGTATTTAATGAACTGCAAAAGAATAAGAAAGAAAATTGTCTAGACATAATATTATACAATCCACCTAAAAGAATAGAGCATGCAGAAGAAATGAAGAATTTAATACATAAGTATCATGATGATAAATTAGGAGGGCACAATGGAATACGAAGATGTATAGCAAAGCTTAAACAAAAATATGTATGGAAAAATATGAATAAGATGGTTAGAAACTATATAAACAATTGTAAAATCTGTAATGAAGTTAAAATCACTAAATATACTAAAGAACGATTCACGATGACAGAAACACCAAATACATCATTTGAAGTAATAACAGTAGATACAGTAGGCCCACTTAGACCATCAAATGGATACAGGTATATTCTCACCATTCAATGTGAACTAACAAAGTTCATAGAAGCATTTCCATTAGTCACAAAAGATGCGATTTCAGTATCAAAAACTATTGTAGAAAAATTTATTTTGAAATATGGTTGTTTTAGAAAATTAAAATCAGACAAGGGCACAGAGTTCACTAACGAACTATTAGTAAATATCTGTAAATTACTAAAAATAGAAAAAACCACGTCTACTCCTTTTCACCATGAAACTTTAGGCTCAGTAGAAAGAAATCATAGAATTCTAAATGATTATTTAATGACTACAGACGGAAAAGATAACTGGGAAGAACTACTACCTTACTACACATACACATACAATACGACACCACACAGTACTACAAATTATTCACCATTTGAATTAGTATATGGAAAACTATGTGCTCTACCTTGTGAAATCATTAAAAACAAAGAAAGTATTTATAACATTGATAATTATGTGAATGAATTCAAAATGAAGTTGCAATATGCACATAATAGAGCTAAAGAAAGTTTAGAACAAAATAAAAATAAAATACACAGAAACCAATCTAATGTAATAACATTAAATTTTAAAATAGGAGATTATGTATATTTGAAAGTAGGAAATAAAAAAAAGTTAGATAAACCTTTTAAAGGGCCATACAAGATTATTGCTCAAAATGGTCCAAATAGTATAATAAGTATTGAAAATGTAAATAAAGAAGTGCACAATAACAATTTAATAAGAGCAAGAAATATGTAAAATATAGTATCAAAAATAATTTTCTCATTCTTAAAGAAAAAAGAAAATAATTTTTTTTTAAAGGGTGAGGGTGTTGTGTATATACATACATGCACTTAACGTGGATACACTGACCTACATTTGAACAAAACTTGTGAATGGTCAGTTATCACACAATCAATTTTTGTTTTGAATAATCATTTTTCGTTGTGCACAAAATGATTCATTAATTCTAAATAGAACAATAAATTAATGCACCTACACCTGAATGTGTCGCGGTGGCTAAGGGCATCGAATTGCATTTGGGTGGATTGAGCTGAACGTTCATTCTGTTCAAATTGAATTCGAATCTTTGTCGTCATTCGGGCCATCATTTGTGGGTCAATAATATAATAGCATATTGAGAACCAAAATCAAAATAAGAGTGGGGATGAATCCAACTATTTTGTAAGATAGATTTAAGTATAAATAGCCTAGTCATTTGTAAATAAAAGTTAGTCTTAAACCAACAACTTTGGACTCTTATATTTTCGGGTGAAGACCTTAGAAATACTAATCGTGCATTTTGATGCTCGGATTAAAGCGGCTGAAGAGCTCAGAATTACACTAAACTGTAGGGCAACGTTAAACACTACAGAGCTCAGAATTACACTAAACTATAGGGCAACGTTAAACACTACAATTGGCTTCCCAAGGTGGCCAGGATGAACATCATCCACTCGTATTTGAAGAAAGCATTGATAAAAACTCACGAAGCATATGAGAAATACTATAATCTTCGGAGTATGAACATAACATTTAAAGTAGGAGATGAGATCTATAAAAGAAATCATGTTTTAAGCGACGCAACTAAACATCTAAGCGCTAAATTATGCCCAAAATTCATTAAAGTTCGGGTGAGCCAAGTGTATGGGTTACAACTTGTATGAAGTGGAAGATCGGCGAGGGCACAATTCAACGTGTCATACAAAAGATCTGAAAAGATAATTCTTTAAAAACACCTGATCTACAACTACATCCCGGACCTACATTAAAATAACCTGACTTTCCCCTGATTTTCATTTGATAGGATTTTAATTAGATTCACAGTCGAAATGTTCAATTGTACCGGAGTACTCAAAGGAGCATATGTTCTCTATAAAAATTTTTTTTATATGCCCGGCTCTCAGCTGTGCATGAGACTCTTGGGTTAACCTTCAATAATTTTGTTTTATATTCCAGACAACCAATAGAGTGCACTAGCAATGTTAAGTTGCACAACGTGTAAAAAGTTTTTTTTTGTCTTCAACCGACTAGACGTTAAAGAGTCGCAGTGTCATCAGGATACGACGAGTGAAAAGATCAGAAGAGCTAATTCCAATTTGCGAGAGTTCTCTTTTTTCTTGGAAATTAGACTAAGTAGACTTAGTCGAAATTCCAAGCTTTGTAGGGAAAACTTTCTCGCCAGTCACTGGCAAGAAGTGAACGCCACCGGTGCCATCTACTTGCGAGTAGATTAATTACTCACAACGTGCTCAACGCACTCAATGGAATCCACCAAAATCAGATTCCACTAAAAGGAATCCAATTTCAAAATGGACTCCACGTCCAAAAATCAGATTCCACAATTCCCCAGGCTACAAAGGCCTTCCAGAATGCTTTCGTTCCCAAGATTTCAGTGGAAGGACACAATGGAACGATAATTGTTTTTCGCACTAGTTCAGTTAATGCTCCGTGCACACCCAATTTTACAGGCGCAGCGTTTACATCAGTTTCAGAAGATATTTAGAAATATGCACGGCTTAGAGTATGTCGGATCCGCAAAAAGCGACAGATGGACACCAAGCAGCAATTCGAGCAAAGTAGTCGATGCGGCCGATTATTTTTCTTGAACTGTTAGCTGGAACCCATACATTCGCAATGTCTATTTGTCACTAGTAATTTTGTGGTGTCATTTCCGCAGTACCTAGAACTCTGTGTAAATATGAACTCAGTATTGATGAAGATAAAAGCTGTCATTATTTATTTAATATTGATTATGTCACATCAGCTGTCACCTTGTAGGGAAGCAAGACAAGTCGGTTTATTATTCCTACCGAAATGACACGCCAGATATTCGATTCGATATACGGGATGACAGTAAGAACTTGTCACGTCATACCGATACCTAATGACAGATACTTTTCTTACACCAGTATTAATAATTCGATATCACCATCTGATAGTTGACACAGGTCCTACCTGAGCAAATCACGAAATCCATATCGCTTTATAGGATCCTCATAACGAATTACGCCAAAACATACACGTAACGAAGTTACTCGCGTCACTTTGACAGTTCTCTCGCACGAATAATTTTTTTTTGTTAGTGACAGAAATAGTTTTCCGGCAACGGCACATGTGTATAAGAGCGGTTAAAGTCTCTCTATTTTTAGTACTCAGTACAATACACAAATTATGTCATCCATTGTAGTCCATAGTCGCACAGTAATAATCCCATCCAAATTGATCAAATTGTCATACTGACGTACAAGTCAGAATTCACTTTTGACAAAATGAGCAGTGAGCATTACCCCTTAATGCCTCCTATCACACGCCACCTATCTAGGTAGCGGAGTAACACATCAAACATTGGATGGCAAATTTATCTGTAGACTTCATTTTGAAGAAATACCTTAGCCAAGAAACAACACCAGAACAGATCTTAATAAATCGCAGCAGTGCCGCACCCATTTTATTTGGCCTAATAATTGGAATATTACTCAATTATAGGCAAATAAGGACCTTTCTTTTGAAAAATAGATTCATCCATAAACAACAAGGTAAGGGCATCAATATTTATTAGCCATCGTCGCAAATTCGTTCCATATTTGCTTCTATGACTGATAAAAATCGGCCGTACCACATGGCAGGCATGCTACTGTGAGTAATTTCTATTTGTAATCTCTTTAGGGATATACCTACCAGGGAGAAAGAGGAGCCGAGATTCCTAAGGAATTGGACAGGGCAGGTGAAGCTGCGCCACCTTTCATCATTTTCACCAGAAAAAAAAGACGATGCTGAAGGCAGAGCAGTGAAAAATTTTCTTATTACCTACATGTACTTTTCTGCTCCCAGATACGCTATGGTGTTATATATATAAACGTGCAAATACATATATGTGCGCATACAACGCATCAGAATTCCCAAGTTTTAAAACTTTCCTTGGATTTTCCAACGCAATCTGGTCCTAGCACGCACGTGCGCACTGACCAGGACAATACCCAAGATTCGAAGTTACGATTCTAATACCTTTGCGAGCAAACGTCGAGCGTTGATCCCCTCGCCGGCTCGCCGAAGTTTGCGATCATCTTCAGCGACAGGACGTGGAAATTCCACGGCATTATTGTCTCGTTACGCGGTAACGCCTCACATCGATCGACGGCACGTGGGTACCACCTTGAGTTATACCTCGTGGTACCGCTGTGCCACATATTTCTAAGTTTATCGCCTGTTGGAGGCGCATCATTAGCAATACCGTGGAACGGGTACCCAGTCTCGATAGGGCTGTAGGCCCCATCGTATATAGGAAGGAATTTTTGTGTCATCAGTGGTTGGACGCCTGGCGTGTGTCTAGACACAGATGCCGGTCCATGTCTGTTCTTCAATATACTCACCAGTTCCTGTATTTATAATCACCAGTTCCTGCAATCATAATCATCGGTTCCAGAAACAATGTTCACCAGCACAACATCAGTTCCTGCAACTTTACCCTGTTACATCTATACTTACCTGTTCCGGGAATTACTTTTGTATTTATCTATCTAATAATATCATTCTGGATAAACCATTTAAAGATTTGTATCAATATCGACATTTCTTTAGAAGTTTGCGACGAAGCCCGCGTTTCAGTTTAGTAACTCGGGGATTCGAAACTATATATGTGTAAATGCTACCAGAATTCAGTGTACCATCCGAGCTATTATTGCAAGCCAGTTAAGCTTGAAGTACTTAACCAGTGAATTCCATTTGGTTGTTTTCTTTTTATTATTCACTTTGTTTTGTTTTCGCGTTTCACTTATTTTTTGTTTCACTTGGTCTTCATGACAAATCAGCTTCGCGTCGGTAGCGACCACTTTTATTCGCGTTTTAACGCCACGTCAACTTACTCTTTCACTTACTGCCTTTTGGCAATCAATCCATACGATCTCAACGTTTGTTTATTGTAAAGTACTTTCGTGTTTAATCGATATTTGTCCACCAACAGACACCAAGTCTATTAGTTTACATATCGTTACGCACGGGTAATGGTTGTGTCTACTATGTCCAAGAACGAAGCATGAATATTAACTTAATGATACGATACTATAGATTTTCAAGGTCTCGTTCCTAACCAACCCGTTTTACCGAATCATAGAATTAGAGATTGAAAGAGCTCACCTCAGTAAATATCTTGAGGAATAAAAGCGATATATTCCACTTTATATACATTTAACTAATCACTTTACAGGTTGTTCCCGGAGAGCACTTCAGCGACAGCAGAATATTGATAACGTTTACTGAAGCTACCCTATTGGTAGCCAGTGACATTTTAAATTTTGCATGTTTATTTATGGAATATATTCTTTAATCATTTAACTATAATGTTATATATACATTTACATTTTTGATCGATTACTCGATTGGATACAAACTGTATTCATTCGTGTATGGTACCTTCTTTTTTTTTATGGTTATTTTGGGGTTTGAAAATCTACTTTTGTCTTATCCCGGCATAATATCATGCATGAATCTTTATCGCCTGAGTATATTCATTGAAATTCTCCTCTCGTTTTGATTTACAAAAGAAAAAAAAATCCTTTCGCGTATGTTCGTATATAATACGTTTGAAAGTCCGAATTAACTTTTCCGTCCGTGTATTAGAATTTTCGGCTATGTGATTTGATAAGCTCATCGACACTGAGCCCGACTCCGCGGTATATGGATAGAATTCATGTTATATTGTAATTTACCATATAACACAAATTACTTTAACCGCGAAGATATTACAGCTTTGAAATAACATTAAAGATCCCCTTTTTATGATCGTAGCCACTTGCATTCACACTTCTTGTGACAAATCAAATCCTACCTGTAGTTTTAATTTTCTTTTAAATGGTAATAAACTTTATAACGAGTTTCACTTGAGATTCAGTAAACGTATTAGGTACATTAGATAGTTAGGATTTTAGATTATATTTTATAGATTATCTTCTTGATATACATATGTCACAAATTGTATAACATTGGTAAAACGATAATCCAATAAGATTCTTTGAAGTTTTTTTTTCATTTTATCTTATAAACATTTTTATTATCAGTAAAATACAACAATAAAGTTAAGACCCTGTTAGATCTTAAGTTGAAATATTAATAAAGGTGATTATTTTATAACGTTACTTAAATTTCCTTATTTTATTTGGAATTTAGTATTTCGAAGATTTTTATGAATGTTGTATAACGTTTCAGCATGCCTGAGTAAGATATTCCTAGGGAGGGTGGTAACCCTCACGCTTCTTCGCGACGAAAAAGGTGGCATACATAGCATGATACTCATAGGGAGTATAGTTTTTGGGCAACATTAGAGTAATAGGCCCTAGTGTCATGGTTAGGTATTAGGTTTGGAGTTAGAATAGGAATGTGAGCAAGCAATCTTTTGCTTGCTTCTTATATCTGGGGTTATCCAATAATCGTGTTGAGTCGCGGGGACTCACAGGTCCGCGGTCAGCCAAGGTCATAATGCGAGAGAGTTGGTTTTCGCTTATGAATTGGGTGGGTTGAGAGACCAGGAGGATCGAGCGTCATCTATGATCCTCCCTCCCCGCAAAGTGAGTCACCTCTTCCTCATTCTGCAATACATCGTGGCAGCAGAATGAAAGAAAAGTGATAAATCAGGCCATGCAACCACAGTCATCTATGGTATGCGTTCACACACGTACTTACGAGTTGCGTTCTTAGGGTGGGTTTGATAATTCAGATTCGATTCTTCTTTCTTAGTCTATGGTCGCTCATTTGGAAAATCAAGAGGTGCGACAATGATTCTTCGTTTCTTTTCGATCAATTCCTCTCAATCTTGTCGATGTTGATTATGAGGGCCCTTAAACAGTTAAAAATTTCATATTCACACCAGGAGTGTAGTGAATGCGATCTGAAGCGAAGACTTCGGAAATGCAAACGTCGTTCTTATTTTTGGCATTTCGATACTAGTTATGAGTGAGGGATCTGAGTAGAGTCCATGGTTTCAGGTGTAGTCTACGACACGATACAGCTGCAAGAAGAACACCGATTGCTTGTAGCGGATAGGCGCGGACATGCCGACAGGTACCCTCTAGGCTGTTCCACGGTGCTTTGTGGTCAGTACCTATGGTACGCTGTTAGATGGTTCGTGCTTCTGTGATGAGGATGGAGATGGAATTTGAAGAATGGGAAGAGGAGCAGGGAGAGCAAGGGGCCATGTTAGCGAAGTGTAAGTATGTCTATTAAAGGATGCTGGATACACCGATACATGGGCGGTTGATGATGGGGAGGCTGTACCTTGGTATAGGAGTCAAGGGAGTACAGTGGTGCTTGTTTCTCCAGGCTTCCTCTTTGGTTGGTGCTGCTGATAGGGCATTGGTTCGGATCTCGGATATTCATGGGATATTTGGATGAAGAGTTTGGTGTCCCTTGACAGGCACAGGTGGTGTATGAATTCGTTCTTCTTATAAATTTCATCCAATAATTTTTACGTTAAATATGTACATTGTATAATGATTTTAATTCACATTTATTTGTTCACTCGCGCAAAAATGCATTAATGAATTCATTAATTAAATTAAGTTAATTAAATTATGTTTGTATGTTTCTTCTAAATAAATAAAAAATAAAATATTTATTTTTAAATCCAAAATTAATTTAAAAAGAATTCTTTTTCCACAAATCTGCATTTACCACAAAAATCATATTACAAATCATTACGACACTGCGTTGCTGGCGACACTGGTGGCTCAGTGCGTGTGAATAAACAACTTCCTTGATAAATGTCAAACAGAAGTCAGTGGTCAGTGCCTCTGTCTCAGTCTGACTTATGATATTTTGTCCAAAAATTGCAACGAAAAACTTTTCATGGCCCAATTTACAACGAAAAAAATGTTTTGACAGCTCACCTTCCAGTGGAAAGCGAAAACAATTGGATTGAAACAGCAAAGACTATTTGTTCCATTTTGGTGGAATTGTCAATCAGCTGTGCGAAAAACCAAATTTAACCATAAAAAAGAATAAATACATTTTTCACAAAAAATATAAGTTTAATTGAAACTTTTATTAGCAAAAAAAATTCTCTGAGTCAGTTAGCATCGATCAGTGTAGCATTTGTGTTTAATAGCCTATTCACACCGCACTCGTTTTGGCTATTCGTTTACCAAAACGAGTAGAGCGTTCACACCGAAAATTTACTAGTTTTTGTTTGACAATTCAATTGCTGGAAATTGAAAATAAAAAAAAAAAAATAGAAAAATCTGTGAAATGGGCAAATGAGCTAATGATTGAATATAAATAAATTTATTAAAACAATAATTCTGCATTGGAAGAAGTGAAGATTGGACAGTAGCTTAGTGTTGGTTTCTATTTTGCCTACTATGCCACTGAAATAGTGACTGTGAGCCCGAAGCGGAAGCATAACGATGATGAGCAGTTCGAGTGGCAATCTTCTGCTGAAGGTTCGTTCAATGTTCAGCAGGACAATACCTGGCTCTGGGACGTTGTACAAGGATAGTTTTGTACATCAAGGAGGACTTGCACTTTTACAATTTATTGGCTACCCAATCAAGTTGCTCGTCAAGGAAGAACGTGACCACGAAGTTATTGACGAAGAAAGTGAAAAGGAACAAAAAGATAACAAGGAAATAAAGAATCAAGATCCTAAAATTGAGGATGTTGATACCAAACAAGGACGCCGCGCCGACAAGAAAAAGATGTCCAAATAAAGTTATATTTACATTTATTTATATCAAATGATTTTGGAACTTTGCTTTGTCTTTGCACTTCTTTTTCTTTCCCTCGCCTTCGGGCGATTTCAATCCTTGCTTGCCTTTATATTCCGTGAGGTGCTGGATGGAATATTCATGCGGCTGCCAATTAGCAACAGTTTTTGTCAGATAGAGATGTATGGAATCAAAACAAGTTGGTTATTTTGGCACCCAATTTAAAGTCCTTATTCAACTGACTTAACATTTCTAATCTCCATGTCCTTGTTCAGTTCCATACACTTTTTGACCAAGTTCTTTGAATGACTGAGACCTTTCTTCTGTTGCTCATGGCAGGCCTTCGGAATCAACAACACCCACTTACGTACCTTGATGATGTTAAGGAGCGTCCATATCATGCCGAATGATGCCGATCGGCCTATGCCGGTCGGCCAAGCCGAACGAGAATCCATTTGATTCGGTTTGGTTCAGGACGGCCTTCGGCACGTTCATACTTATTCGGCTTGGCCGATCGGCGTCGTTCGGTATAATATGGACGAACCTTTACGCTTCCTCTGATTCTCAAAGAGAAGAGAGATCGATAGGTTCTTCATTGTGGTATAAAGGGCACGGCACGGAATGCCAGATGACCCTCCACAGAAAAGTGCTTCACAACTAAATAATAGTCCTTCCATTCGTTGGTTCCTAGTTATAAATAAACACAGTGATATATAAACATTTTCTAAAAAAATATTACTTATCAAATTTCAAATCGTAGAAAAATTTAATTTATTTTGACATAAAGCCGTCAGCTGTTTTTGTTTTTTAGTGTTTATTCACAATAACTTCAAAAAAGATCTGTTCGTTTAGTTCATCTTGAAATCGCAACTCGTTTTCAAGTCGTTTTAGCAAAAACGAGTCGTTTTGCAAGATGAGTTGGGTATCAAATATGTAAGGGAAAACGAGTCATTTTGGGTAGTCGTTTTGCGGAAAACGAGTAAATGCTCATTTATCGTTTGGTGTGAATAGACTATAAAATCGATTTATAACATACAAAATTTTCCATCTGAAAATTTTTCGGGTTTGGGTTTCCGTATCGCTATAACGGGCCCCTTAGGCGGATTTCGTCTTTGTGCCGGGAGGGTATTTGTACCATGGATAAGTTGAGTGATGCCGTTGTCACTTCGATCGGAGTGTTTCACTTCGTTTTAATGTGAACACTCCGGTCACTTCCTCTTTTCTAAAAACGCTTCACTTTTTTACCTCCTTCATCGTACTTTTTTGCACCGTGTAAATCGACAGTAAAAATCATGATTGATTGATTGCAGTGATTCAATTAGCCTTTATTTTTCTGCCGCTTTCAAAGCCATCTCAATCGAAATTGAGCATCTAGCAAGAGATATTTACTATTTTTTCAGTCATAGTACTAAACGTCAAGAAGATCTAAAAGAATTTCAGGAATATTTTGACCTTAAGACTAATAGAATCTTATAAGCAGCAAAAAGTCGTTGATTGTCCTTGGAAGCAGCAGTGCATCGAGTCTTAGAGCAGTAGAGGGCCTTGGTACACTATTATTACAGATTTTGAACAAAACAATGACATAGCAAAAGATATAACAAGTCGATTAAATACAGAACACAGCAACAAGTAACATTACTCGTACTTGTATTTTTTGGATTACTCCTTAAATGCAATTAATTTAATTAATTTAGAATTTCAATCCGAGTCTCCACGTTTTCACTTTATTTTAAGGTCAATTAAATTTTCTTTTAAGAATGTGTTAAACAATTTTATCGATTTAAGGTTAATCAATTCGGAGACTCTCAATGAAATTGATTTTTCCGATAATTCGATTTATTAAGTCGTGAACAAAGTGTTCCTTGGCCCAAAAGCTGAAATGATATAACTGAATGGTGAATTTGATGAATTAGACGTAAGGGAAATACGCCATTACTGCCAAGAATTTTACATTATTCTATGTAAGCAAATTCTTAAAAGAATTAGTTTTGAAAATCAAGTGTTAATCGCTGTTCAAGTTTTAAAATCTTCTTCTTTGTGGAAAGCCTTCTTAAACTAATCCAACATTTTTAAAATGTAACAAAAGATTAGAATGTTGAAAAACTCGGGTTTACCACGATATCTAGAAAAAAAATCTAGAGCCGAAAAATCTAGAAAGAGAAAATCTAGAAAAAAAAATATAGAATTACCAAAATCTAGAAAACCCAAAATATAGAAAAATTTAATCTCGAAAACCAAAAATCTAGAAAATAAAATCTAGAATGAACAAAATCTAAAATTAATATAATTTTTTGAGACAATAGTTACAATTCGCGAGCGCGAATTCCTCTAAAAAAATCTAGAATACTATTTTTCTAGATTATTCTACATTTCCATCTTTCTAGATTTTTCTACATTCTAGATTTTTACTACTTTTAGATTTTGTTGTAACGAAGAAACGAATTTGTTAGCCGTTTTGTATCGGAGAAATCATCTGTCAGCCATTTCGTAACGGAGAATTGAATCTGCTATAAACATGAAGAAGATTTAGCCATATATCATCATTTGTAACAAAGAAGAATGATTCTTCTTGTCATTTGTAATGAAGACCGATTCCAAAACAAACGTAACGAAGAACTGGCTAATTTGTGATGAAGATATTATTCGCCTCGAATCCGAGGAGAAACTCAGTCTGAGAATACTCTAGCTAATACAAATTCGTTCAAGACACAAAAAAAAAGTGGAGATACCTATTCAAGATTACTTTTTGTATCGGATTAAATTGAACCCTCAACCCATTCTAATACATACAGCTTCCTCAAATATAGTATCTAATTTTGACAAGCGTTGATGTCCTGCTTGCCTTGTTCATCAGCACTGATGCCCCCCAACCCGTGTATCCCTTGAAGTACCTAATCGATAACCTGTCATATCCTATCCAATACATGTCTGTTTAACTAAACTAACATCATTATTACTTACTCTCTCTTCTCTAAGAGTTCACTGGATCACACGATGGGTTGCCAACACCAAGCTGAGATGATTTGAATCAGTAGTTGATTTTATTCTAGGATGGCCCCCAAGCTTCTCTTCTTCCAATAGGGATGCTATACCCTATAAGTGCCAGTCCGACACAATGCCTTGGGAAAGATCCCACCTAAAATCAACACCTATCCCTACCACCTTCATCAGTGTATAAATCCTCAATCTATCACTTGGCTTACCTAGTAAATCAAAGCGACTGCGCTTACCCCTACCATTCAGCTAGTGTCAATCAAGGTTGCTGCTCGCCATTACCGCGTCGATATGCAGCATCTGGCTCCGTATCACTCAGGAGCATATGGGTGAGTTCTTGCCATACTGCGACAGCCGTGCTACAAGTTTTTTTTTTCAACCATCTGCATATCTTCGAGTTCGGATGATATTCACTCGTGTTATTAGAATTAATTAAGGGGCCCCAAGAACAGTATTTATGCCTAACGACTTTACGCCGACCACAACTATGCATGAAACGACCTATGAATCTCCTTTATTTACTGTATGTTTATGCACCGATAACATCTTTATTAACCATAAACTGATCATCTAGAAAACTCTAAAAACCTCTGCTACCTCGTAGTATTAATAATGGGTATAAGTAGATGTTCGCTTATACCATGAACAACTTGCAATTCCCATCATCTGCTGTGTTCTCTATATAATCGCAGACGATTGTCGGTGTCTCACTAAATGGGTGAGTATCTTAGATGTTAATAGATACCCGGTACTCTTAACCCGCCCTATTCCAGTTCGCTGAAAGCTCCCCAGACCTTGGCTTCATTAGTAGCTCAAGAATAATATTGCTGAAGCCCCTAAACATAATAAAAGAAACTAAGTAAGGTTCACTCGAACACTACTTCATTCCTAAACTATGTCCTCTTAACTATACTAATTCTAAAATCTCATTCATACGGAATCAAACCTCAACTTATCTGTTCATGTCAAACCTCAAATCAATCACATTCACTCAAAAACTAAACCTAATCTATCTGCATTCTAAACTAGCCAAGACCTATATCACTAATCCTATTCATACTAATAAACTTTCCATTGATCCATTCCAAATGTTGTGCGAAGAAGAGTCCATTCCAATTCCCCACGAACCTATACCTACTCAAACATACTTACTACAAAGTATCTGTGAATTATTTCTATATAAATGTCAGAAAACTTCATTGACATTCTTTTACCGAAATAAATAAGCTTGAAATTTTAATGAAAACGTTATAAAATTTGTTTATTTAAATATCAATGAAAATCTTAATCTTAATCTATATCTAAAAAAAAAATATAATATTCTAAATTCCTCAAAAATATTTCTTTCTCAAAAATCTATTAAGACTAATGTATGGCTAACATCAACCCATACATATGAAATATTATTATATATATCAAAATTTGTATTCTTTAAATCAATTATATGTTTATGTTTACTTAAAATATGTTATAACAAGGACAGGGACGTATGATTGTTAATCAAAGTTATAGTGATGATTTTACGCCTTGTTCAAAATAGGGCGTATTCAAATATTAAAAAAAATTATGTGAATCGTAACTTCTATTATCTCATTAAATCTCTTCAATTTATGTCGATTCGTTATCATAGGCAAATTCAATATATGGATTCGTTTCATCAAATTAACTCAGTTCAAAAATCATCATTGTAATATATATATAAAATCAATAAGGTTCATATTTAATATAATGGAATAAACTCACCAAATTTTCCGTCGGCTGCAGTGCACTGTACCTCGAAGATGATGGTTGGATGACACTTGGTGTCATGACTGTTAAAACTGTTTAAACTTTGTGATTATATTTATATATATTTATAGATGATTTGTTTCGTTTCGACTTTGACTTGCCGTTTAAATTCAATTATGTTTACTATACTTTACACAAAAATATTAACAAAGATTGACGATTTGCAAGTCAATACAAAAAAAAAAGTTCACTTTACAGTTTAGTACCGATGACTTTCATCACTTTTTGTTTTCATGTATACTTTCACTTGTAATTAGGTTCTTAGACAACTCTTCATTTACTTTATTTCTTGATTGCAGGGCTATTTTTAATTATTTCTTGAGTATCAACCTGGATGGGGTGGGTAGTAATAGAATTCTGTATTAGAATAGGATATTCACGTATAGATAAATACTTAAAATAACTTATAGGTCTACAAATGCATATCAAATCTATTTAATAAATATGATACTTAGGATGAATCCTGTTTTCGATGTTGTTCTCTTAGCGTTGTGATAATCGGTGACGTAATCTGGTTAAATTGACGAATGATGTGATGAAGATACGTTGATGTGCCACGTTGAGCAAAGATTCTATCTTCTACAGCGTGTCGCATCCGTAGTCGCTTCGTATCTGTAGTGTCGTACGATGTTTCTTTATATACTTTCTGTTCGATTTATTTTATTTTGTTTCGATTGTGTGTAGCTAGCTTTGATAGGTACTAGGAATCTTTTGATTGTTTAAGTTGGTGCCGCCCAAGCAAATTGCGAGGTGCTCCGTTCTCAAATCTCAGCTTTCGAAATCTGTTAAGAATTGGCTACCGTCGTAGTCAACTGATGATGTATTTTGTTATCTTGCTAACGCAGTAAATTTTTATGCGTAATGCTAATCGTAGATTCTTTAAGTGTACTCCTTGTACTAAGCAGTTTCAATATTGGAATGTGAATTAGAAATCTTTTTATAAGTTGCAATTATATTCATGGAAGTAAATTTAAATCGTGATTCAGGAAATCAAACTGAATCTGAAACAATCTGATCTGATGCAAGAAAAATTGCTCTTTGTGGTTTTCATAACTTTGCATTTATCGAAGCGTTTACCAAAGTGTATGTAAAACGTGCACAAAAGAAGAGTACGTTGGATTGGATGCCGAAAATGTTCAATAAAATGTGTACACTAAATGTATGAAAGATGTACAAAACGATGTATGTCTCGAAAATTCATGATTGAACATTTGCACAATTTTATATAGCTATAAGTATGTTATCAATTCAATACGTAAGATAAGCTAAGCTGAGATAAAATATGTCACATATATTATGAAACAATCCGATGAAAAAAAAAGGAGAAATATGATGATCAAATTATATGACGAAAAATATTAGCGCCGGACGTCGATGAGCAGCAATTCTGCTTTAAATACTCCTTTAAAACTTCGTCGTTTTGGTGATGATTCTTTCCTTGGCCACGCGGCCAATGTTTCTACGTAATTCATCTAGGTATAATAAGAATGCATGGCGTCAGAATAAATATTTCTAATTGAACATCATAGAAATCTCTATATGTTCGGCCATATACATGACGAAACTAATTCACGTGGTGAAATTCACATGGCGTGGCTTGCGAAAAAAAAATTCAAGGCCAAGGAATATGGCTGCACAAGAAAAAATGAATTTACACTTACATATTTTATTTTTGTATCTGCCTATGGATTTCTACTGCGCAATATTCTCATCCTTACGATGTTTCTGCTTTTCTTGAATGTATCCTTTTTCTGGTGGCATAAATCTAATTAGGATTTTAACATTCTTTAGCACAATCTACATCTCACTTTTTATATGCACAAAATTACCTTTATTCCTCGTTCTATCCTTTTGTATGATTTGTCACAATGATTTGCTTTTAATTTATCTGATTTCTTTAATTTCAACTTCACTTCTTTTTGTTTTGTTTAACTCTTTCTAATTTCTTCTTAAAAATTCTTTTTATGTTCTTACTTTTTCTGCTTTTCTATTCCAGGTGTGGCCGCTGTCAGAGCCAAAGAGGATAAATATATCCTCAGATTGTCAGAGCTCAGAGTTGAAAATATAAGGCGTTTTTCTTTTTTAGTTCACAACAGAGCCTGAGTTGTCAAAAAAAAAACAAGTGTTTCTTTTTTGCTTCAGAGTGTTCAGAGCTTAGAATTTGTATTTCTTTTTTCCTTCAGAGTGTGCTCAGAGTGCACTCTACGAGCTCCAAATAAATAGTTGGGGCAGACTGAGCAAAAGCTGAACAAAAATATAAAGGTCAAAAGTGAGACGCTTCCAAAGCAATTCAATTGATAAAAAGAACTTTTTAGCGGCGGCTGAAATTAAAAAATGGCCGCCGAAGGTATTTTAAATGTTAAAAAAAACTTTTTTTCAGGTTTTTCAAGTGGCATGAGTAAAGGGAATTAATGGGATATTAAATTCGTTTCGTTAATAGTTCAGAGCGCTCTGAACACAATTGGTTCAGAGGACGTTCAGAGCGAGCTCGATATACTCGAACTCTGTTCAGAGCTCGTTTCTGAATGAAAAAAGAAAAACGCCTATAATAGACGAGTATAGAGCATCCGATAGGGATGTGCCAAAAATTTCCCAAGGGAAATTTGAAAAACATTTGTTCTACTCTTATTCCCTCTTGAAGACAAAAATTTTGAGAAGGTTGACTTGTCGATTAGGGAATTATTTTGGCTTTAATATGTCATAACTAGATTATGACATTTGACTTTTCGTTGGTTATAGGTTTCTTCAATATTGTTTGTCAGATTGCATGTTTTGTGCGTAATAATATGATTTTTGTATTTGGTGGTGTGAATCTAACAATAAATGAAGTATCTACTCTTAAAATATTGCCGTTGTTAATTCATGTCGCGCATGTCTTTTATATTGATTTTGGTTGCTACAAATGTTGTTGCGCAGCTGAAGTGTAGCAATTTACATTACGCTGCAAATAAAATAAGTTTTTGCTGGGACATTTTTATATGTCCTGTTTCGCTCAAATTAGGTGTCATTTTTGAAAGGTGGTTTTTTCCTACGGTGGATTACTCTATCTGTCATTTCTGATTTGTGACATGGTACTGAGATGAAAAACGAAATTTGTGTATGGGGGTGGACATGTTTTCCCTACATTGTCTTTCTATATTATTTTTTTTAAAGATTTTGTCCTTTCTAGATTCTGTCACTCTGGATAACGTCGTGATCCCGAAAAACTAGAAGCCGAATGACGATTTATAATTTTGGACGAATTTGTACCCAAAAGGAGATAGTCTCGAAGCCTTTTGGAATTCATTATTTCGCCAAAGAAAAAAATGCTTTGGAAGAAACAATGTACCCTCATTTAAAAGACTTTATAGAAGCTTTTGTATGATTTCCCCATAGTACTGCAACAACTGAAAGAGTCTTTTCTAAAACAACAAATTTGTCCAGGAAGTTCGACCTATATATTTTTTACTTGCGATTATAGGTTCTATAAGGCAAGTTATGAATTCGTAAAAACAAAATTCTAACAATCAAACATGACATAACGATCATATATATAGAAGTCGAAAAAAGTGGGTAGGACAATTCTGTCTGTCTGTCCATATGTCTGTCTGTCTGTATAGTTACCTACAGCCTGAACGGACCGATTTGATCCAAACTTGGTACATAGTATTATTATGACGTCCTACAGAGGGGTTTTCGAATAAGCATTCCAGCTCGAAAACTAACGGTAGCTGCCGCATGATTTTTAGTGAAAAATCAATTTTTCTCAAAAACGGCTCCTACTATTTTGATAACTTTTTGATAGTGTTCTCTGTGCAAACTTAATGTTTTAGTTGGAATAGATTTTTAAGGAAAAGTCTTATAACGGTACCTCCCATTGGACCGGTTTATTTTAATCAGATTTTCTCGTAAGCCACTTGACGGATTTCGATGAAATTTTCAATGTAGAAGCCATTTTAAAGACAAAATAATATAATTTTTTTAATTTTTGAACAAAAAATTTTTGTAGTTTAAAAAAAATTATTTTTTTTTATTTTTTGGTTATTTTTTCAAGAATCTCAAAACCCAAGACCACTATCTCACATTAGAGCAAGTTTGTCCGACGCAGTCGTGCACTTTATTTTTTTTTAAATATCATATATCATTTGCAATATATATTAAATGTTTTTGAAAACTAGCTTGTTATAAAAAGATATAGTTTATAGATATAAAATATTGATTTAAAATAATTTTGTTTTCATAAAATTCTATGATTTTATAGACGACACTACGCTTGAGGGCAAAATCACAGACCATATACAGACCGCCAACTCGTACTCCTCTTGCCTGAAGCACCCTCGAAATATTTTTTCCAGTCTGTGAATACGTGTACGAGAGAGATGTTATGTACACGTATTCACAGACTGGAAAAAATATTTCGAGGGTGTTTCTGGCAAGAGGAGTACGAGTTGGCGGTCTGTATATGGTCTGTGGGCAAAACACTAACATTTTCTTCTGGAAACACTTCGTTCGAAAATTCGCGAACGGCATCACTAAGTTCGACTAGTTCTATAGCTGAAAGCCCAAAAGCATGATACAACTCATGGACCTAAAGGCTCGCGCAAACCAAAGCGGCTGCGTTGGCGACCTAGCAGGTCGCGCGATAAAGCGGCGGGCAAAAATCTGCTCAAACCAACGCGATATTTTCAGTCGCGGCCAAGCCGTGAAAAACATCATTGTTAGTTGAATTAAAATAATAATATTTATTTAATAATATTTAATAATTAATATCTAATTATTCCCACAAAAATGGATGAAGCCCTATTACTTTTAGACGAGACAAAAAATTAAAAAAAAAATTCATAAGTGTATCTTGCATATTTCTCATTATATTTTTCAAAAACATTTTTAGTTTTTAAATATTCAAAGTGGCTTCCAATACTTTCAAACAATAAATAAAAAGATATTACGAATGGCAGCTGCGATACGGCGGGCAAATGGTGCATGCAGCGTTCTACATAGATCGCGTGGCTGAACGCAGCAGTGGATCGTATTCACAACCCACATATCGCTTAGGTGTGTGCCATTTGTATGGTTTACATGTGCATCATCTGTTTGGTGATCGCCACCGCCACCGCAGCCGCTTTGGTTTGCGCGAGCCTTAATAAGTATGGACTGCTAGGAGCCAACTTCACGTTGGTTCCAAAAAAGCGCTCTTTGCTCAATACGTGAAATATGGAAACAAAATCATTTTGACAGCTGAAAAACAGCTGACTGAAGAATTGCGCTTTTTTATTTTTATTAAAAAAAAAAAACATTGATGAAGGAATTCGAACAAAATATTCTGGCAAAATATATTAAACAAAAATTATTAAAAAAGTAAAAATGAAGTGCTTAGTCAGTGGATGCGGATGTGGATGGAACTTCCGGTCTTCGTGTAACGTCTCCATATGTTTTGGTTGCCGGATCGAACTGGAAATCATCTGGCACAATTTAACAAAAAAAGAATGAATCAATATTCCGTGGTTCCTAAATGCATTTGGACAAAGCTAAAAACTTACATTCGTTGACTCCGTAACAAAGATTACACTTCCACATTTTACTATCTACAAAGTAGACGAACGGATTAATGTATGTCCGGCATAAGCGGCACCTAACAATATTTGGACACTGGATGACAGGTAGACTGTAAAAAAAAATAGATCATTAATGTACTCTGTACTCTATCTCACTTCAGAAACACTTACATTAACATCACGAAATGGATGAATGAGTATACCAAGCGGCAGTCTTGACTTTTGAAGCAATGAATTACTTTCTGGTATTTTAGTCACGGTACATCGCATTATGCTGCAAGAAGCGAGAAGGCAAAAATTAAAAGAAACTAATTTAGAAACCTTTGAGTGACTTACTTGGGATAAAAATTAATGGGCTCGTGAAACTTATTGTGCAGGGATTTTTGGTATTGGCAACGTGGCATCAGCGAGTATTGGAACAACCAGGCCAATGGTGGTATTTTCATTACAGTCTATGCCTAGCAGACAAAATTCTTCTATATTCTCCGCACAGGATTCATATTTATCCGAATCGGATTTCGAACAGCGATTTGTCGAGAGCAATTGATTGCTCATTGCGGCTCGCCGTTTGTCCAACATATCGTCAAGATCCAATGATGGGCTCTGCTCCTGGTTCTGCTGCAGGTTTTCTTGCTGCTGTTGTTGTTGTTCTCATTGCTATTTTGGTTTTGGTGTTGTGAGTGAAGGTGATGGTCATGAGTTTTAGTATCATTTATTTGTTGTTTGCCACATTTCGATTGACATCGAGACGATGCTCGATGTTTTTTTTTCCGAACCATTTCGAAGACAACAACGAGATGCAATTACTAGATATCGGGTACGATTTGGTCTCTGGGATTCCAGTTTAACAGCCTATATTTTTTTTGTATGAAATTAATTAACAGTGTAAATAAAGAAATTTTTTTTAAAGTTAATTTTACCATTTTAAGAGTCTCTTCATGTCGAAGCAGATTAAACATAGACTGCAGGTGCTGTTGAATATCGGAATTATTGCTTTGGGTGCTATTGGTGGATCTTGTTGAATCGGTACTCAGCCGACGTTCGGCATATTTAGGAATATCTTTGAGGGCCAACACCAATGCTGTGCCTTTTCCAGCAAAGAAGCATTCACTACAAACAAAAAGGAGAATGTCGGGATCAGAACTTGGCATTATTTAATGAGTTAAGAAAATCTTACCTTCTTTCATATGTGCAACCATCGTCTTCATCAGCCTCGCCGTTCTGCGACTTATATTACTTATTGAGACTTATATTATGTGGGCTTGTTGTGGAGTTGTTGTGCCATTGGCTGTTGCCTTGCTGAGGATAAGCTTGAGGCTGCTGTTGTGGCTGCTGCAGTGGAGCTTGAATCTTTTGCTGTTGTGGATACATTGGTTTCCGAGCTGCCATTGGTGCTGCCTGTTGAGTTTCTGTCATCTGTGTCTGCGCCTGTGCCGGTGGTGCTAGCGGTGGCATATTGTTGTTCAGTTGATTCTGGTTGAATGCATTTTGGGGTGAGGAACGGTACTTGTTGGGGGATAGTTTGCGTTTTGTGGTGTAGTAGCAGCAAACTGGGGTAGAGGAGGCGTTGGATAGGGCCCTTGTTGTTGCAATGGCATTGAAGGACGAACCATTGATGAAGTCGATGTGCCATAAGCGTTTGGTTGTATTGGAAGACCTCGCGGGAGCTGCCCTTGAATTGGAGGCTGTTGGAAGTTGCCACATCCCGGGTTTGTATTAAACGCTGATGTCTTAAAGTTTCCCTGGAAGTTTGGAGGAAAATTTGATGGACTACTGGCCGTTGTAGTCGTCGCGGGCATCATCTGTGGACCGTTTGGTAGGTCTAGCGGAGAGTACAAGATTTTGCATACTTTTGCTGAGATTATTGACTGGCACTATTGGGTTCTACTGCGATATAGGTGGTGGAATTCTTTATTACAAATTAAACACAAAAAATATGCAAGCTCGCAATTTTGTCTATAAAAACATGTTTGAGGAAATTGAAAAAAAAAATGTATCTGTCAAACAATTACAATAAAAACAATTTTCTTGTAGAGAAATATTTCACATATTGAGCAAACAGCGCTAGTGTTGTTGGCGACACCATTTATATCTCGAGTTTAACAACACCGAATTTGATGATTCTTTTTTTGCTGAAAAGGTATTTATTTGCACCAGGTTTTTGTGTAAAAAAAAATGTATGTTATGTTACGTACGTTGCATATGTTGCAAATGCACTTGCCACCATGCAATCAACTAATCAACAAATTCAATAATTGATCATAACTGAAATGTATGCATAGTTATGAATCATTATGCAACATATAATATACAACATTTGCAACAAATGCATTTATATCTAGAGTTTGACAATACCAAATTTAATGATTCTTTTTTTGCCCATTAGGTATTTATTTGCACCAGGTTTGTCTGTAAAAAAATAATACCATGTATGCTACGTACGTTGCATATGTTGTAAATGCATTTGCCAGTATGCAATCAATTAATGGTATGGAAACGAAAACCAGCTAGCAGTCCATACTTGTTAGGTCCATGATACAACTAATAAAGATGGCATTGCGCATGGTGCCAAAAAAAACGTCAAACTATTGTCAAAGTTCTTATGACGTAGGCGCATAGGGTAGAGCGAAACAAAAGAGTTAAACGGGAAGGCGAAAACGGGAAGGCAGGTGTTCTTAAGGTGTTCTTATGACGTGATGCGCAGAACAAATCAAAAATGAAAATTGGAATGCGTTATCTCTAGCCCAAAAGTAAATACGAAGTTCTTATTCTTGTAATTTTTGTGAGTTAAATTTGAATGGTTTATTTTGGTTGTGTTGTGACATAATATATTATAAATAAAAATCATGGTGGGGATTACAAAGAGGTTTTTTAATAATCTTAAAAGTAAAGAGTTTCGCGACTATGTTATGAGGTTTGTATGATTTTTTTGTTTAATTGTGTAGTTAGAAAGACTTCTATTATTTACATAAAAAGTACACATTTTTGGGGGCCAGTCGCCAACTGGGGGATACCTATAGCTGCGATTGCTGATTTTAAAAAAGACGCCAATTTCATAAGCCCAACAATGACTGTAGGTAAGTTAATTTTCAAGGTCACATTTTCATGTAATGTATACCTACCTATGTATGTACATTGTGGAGAAATCTAATGAATTGAATGAAAGTCAATTAAATTTTATTTAGAGAGAAATGTTTTCTCCCTCAATATCAAATTTATACAATGTTGTAACTCGACAACCAACAAAATCCACGGATGAGAATCAATTTGAGTAATGCTAAAATGCCTAAGTTTTTTTCGCTTGACCAAACCTTTAAAAATACACACATTTATATAATTTTCCATTGGGAGAACAGAAGCGTCCAGAAGCATTCGGAGTCCGTTCCATTGGTAAGCAAATGATTCTTTGAAAAGAATGTTGCTCTGGATTTGATTTGGTTGGAATCCACTCAAGAAGCACAAATGTCAACCATACAATATTCTTTCATTGAGGTCTATTCGCATGCAGCAATCCTGAAAGCTTTGGTAAAATCGACACATAGTGTGACATAGTGTTGAATCAAAATCTGATGAGGCGTTTAAGGTCAACAAAGGAGTTGGTTCAGTGGTACAATACGAGGAAAAATATATTGTTATTGTAATTGTAATGCTTTATTTGACTATAGAAATGTCATTTTATTTAACAAAATAATTAAAATTGATTAATAGAATAGTAAAGATAAAATTTACATTATAAAAATACAAGATACAAATTTAAAAATTAAAATATCAAAAAATTTAAATATCACATTAATTTCAGATAACATTGTCTCTTATGTGTGTTAAAATCAACCTTTTAAATACTTATATTTATGTTGTTTGTACTTTTTATGTCTTGCGGTAGTTGGTTAAATGCTTGGAATCCGTTGTAAAATATTGATCTTTGAGCTCTTGTTGTTCTCATTCGCTGTATCACTAAATCTTCCCTATTTCGCAGAGAGTAAGTTGAATTTTCATTTGTAGATGCTTGTTCACTGAGGTACTCCGGAATATAAACTTCAGTCGACAACGACCGAACGATTTTCTTACCATAGATCGTATGCATACATTATTAAAGGTTGATGTATTCAATTTCTTATGGCCTTCGGATATTGTGAAATTTAAAATGGGAATTTACATGGGAAAGTGATGCATTACTGCTGGAACACAATAGAAAAACGCAACCGGAACCTCAGCCGCAACCGTATCGCATGCCGTACGTACCTAATTAGAAGTGCCCACAATGGAGTCGTACGTACTCCACCTTTTTTTTTACAAATTCCACTGAAAAACATACATATATATGCATATAATAGATGATAAAACATGTATCGCATCATGTATAGTCTTTTTTATACATTTGTACCCTGACCTAATTTCTAAAAGGATTTTATTAGCACGTTGCTCTTTTTTTTTGTATGGAATGTCAAAAATACGCACGTATTTATTAAAAGTTGGCCAACTCGTCCGTCGCCGTTTGCGGCTGCGTTTGCGGATCCGTCTCGTTGTCTTCACAACATTAAGGTATTTCCACACTATCCCACTGTAGTGCGACATGTCAAAAAAAAGTGTGAAGGAATGTGTGATGGTTTTACATTCAATCCTAAAAAAATATTTCAGATCTAAACACATATTAAATCGTATGAGATCTGCGCTGTCATATTCAGTTTCCACACTATTACACATTTGGAGAGATGTCGAGGTCGTGATAGAGGACGGTTGTGCTGTGCCAAGCACTGCCGTCCATTAATCTAAAGCAAAAAAAAGTAAAAGTTTTATTGGCAATTGTTTTCATTTTTTTGAATAAAAAAGTAACAGTGGATTTAATTTAAAATATTCTTCGGTCTACCGAAAACAACCAGGGCACAAATAGTGCCCAGCAACTCGTCATCCGAAAGTCCCGCAACCTTCAGCACCGCTAGAAGTCACTTCACGGTTATTAACTGTAGCTTTGGGGAGAGCGTACAGTAAAAGTAACAGGCTGAGCGGTAAGCTTTCGGATTTAACATCCACCGAAATCTTGATGGCGAGGTCGAACAACGTATTCTGTAGCAGCAGCTGCAAATCACCTTTTTTATCGTGAATAAAAAAGCAAACGGAGTAAATTTAATTTACAAAACTCATCGGTTTACCGAAAGACAACCAGGACACAAACAGTGTCCAGCAACCCGTCATCCGAAAGTCCCGCAACCTTCAGCACCGCTAGAAGTCACTTCACGGTTATTAACTGTAACTTTGGGGAGAGTGTACAGTTTAAGTAACAGGCTGAGCGGAAACTTTCGGTATTAACATCCACCGAAAACTTGCGAATGCGAACAACGTATCCTGTAGCAGCAACTGTAAATAATTTTTAAGCGGCTACAGAAATCTACATGGAACATAATTGTCTGGAGTTTTAACCAAAACCCATCAACTGAAAGAAAAGGCACTACATTTAGCATTGATGTGAGAGCAACAAGCACCACAACCGCAAACAGTAGCAACGTCATTATGCAGCAACTTGGATTATAAAATATTCTATTCACATAGAAATCCTTTACAAATTTTCTTTTAATCTAACCAGTGATTGTTAATGCATATAGTAAAGTAATCGTCTAAAAGAAAAGATTTTATGTGAACGTAATTCGTGATTTCATGGTAAAAATGTGATTTATTCAATTTTCGTAACTCAATAGAGTGTTAATGCTCTAAAAAATACTTTTTGTTAATTTTCATGTATTTTCAATGTGATTTCATTTTCCATACAATAAGATATAGAGCGTACTCGCTCTAAAAATGTCCACTTAAACGAAACAAATCTATATAGTCTATATAGTTTATATTTTCTGGTTATTTATTTTAGGTTTATCGTAGGCTAGACTAAGTATTTATTTGTATATATGTAAATATCCAAAAGTAACAACACGTTACGCGCAACAGTAATAGCTCCGGGAGCAAGAGCAGACAAACATTAGTTCATTCTTATAACAACATCAGCCATGTTGGCATTTTACAAAGTGAACACTAGTGAGAGCCATACATTATAGCCTCCTATAAATAATTTAATTTTATCAATTAAAGTAACTCAAATTTTAACAGATCCATATGTAAACCTTTTGTATAAGTCTCAATAAAAGAATCTGAATCTGACTATTACACATTTGTATCATCACACATTTTTGATATGTCGTATTACACTGTGGGATAGTGTGGAAATACCTTTAGCGATTTATGGGTTACGAAGGAATACAAATGTTCCGTAGTCATGTTTGCTCACTTGCATTATTTGTGTAACTAGTGTGAATACTTTATTGTGTCAAAATTGAACAGAAGCAATTTTGTTTGCTCCATTGGTTTTCAGAATAAGTGGTTCCCCGAGTGGACGCTGGTACTAATAACGATTGAAACCAATAGAAGAAGCTATTTATTGCTATTAATAGCACTTTCCATTGGTTTCCCTCGGGAAACCACTCATTCTGTAAGCCAATGGAATAACAAAATTGCTTTGGCTCTTCTCTTCTCAGAATCGTCAAAATCATCATTTACTTACCAATGGAACGGTTAATAATACTTATGCAAAACGTTACTTTTTCGTTTTTAAGATCAGGTGAAATGAGCTGTGAGATATTTTTTTGTTGAAAAGCAAAAACGTTGAACTCACGAGAAAAACACTGCAAATATTTTGAGGTCAGTTGAACAAATTGTGTAGAAAAGCTTAGGTATGTTATAATATTAAGACGCACATATATTCAAATCATATTGGAAACCATAACAAAATTAAAAAGTTTCTTATCTTATTAGGCTTAGTCTGATTGTGCATTTAACATAATGGTGATCCTTGCTTCGTGGTCATTTTCGCAGGTAGGTATGCCAACTTGAAGTTTTTAAAAAGAACGCTTAAGCAAATTGTTCAACATATTTTTAAACTATAGTTACCTACCTACCTAGGTAATTTTCAATATATATGTGATTATGCTCCTAGCTCCTATATGTAGATAAATATTGAGGACTTATTATACCTACTTAAAAAAGATTTTGGATTATTGTATGAGTGAAGATTTTAATTGCATTTTAAAAAAGGCAATTAGGTACTGCATACCTACTAAAATGTAAGAAATCATTCAAAAACTTTTGTTTCAATTTAATTTGGTTATAAACTAATGCTTAAATATGAACAGTTATTTTACTTAACATTTCCATAGATATGTATGCTAGAAAAGAATGTATTTTAGATAACAACTACGCGCACTTATTAAAAAGGTTTTCTTTGTATAGGTATTTATGTTACTTTTAAAATTAACATTGATTTGAGAAAAGAAAAGGTTATATTTATTTAACACTGAAACCACTTGATTTCAATGAATATTTAACAATACTTTGTTTTACTGAATATGGGACAAAAAGGCATTTTTGTCTTATATACAGCGTCTTTATAGACAGCGTCTATAAAAAAAAAAAAAAATAAGAAAGCTATCGGATTTCTTTAATTGTTTTGTGTTTCGGGAAACAAATATTTTAAAATCGTTCTTCCAGTTTTTTCGAGTTACGGTTTTCTTAAAAATATTATATAATATAGAATATAGGTATAATATATACAGGGTGTCCCCATGTTTCTTGGGTAGGTACCTATATTCTAAAAAAAATGAATGTAACAATTGTTAACATAAAAGTCAAACAAGTATGCAGAAAAACACAGATTTTATGATACTTGGATACACTGCGCAGTTCAAAATTGGAAAGAAAGGGTCTTATTGCCTTAAGCTGCAAGGTTATGAATAAAAACGATTTTTTTAGGTTAAGGTAGTTTTTATTTTATGCGTACTAAAAAATTGAAAACTCATAGATTTTATGGTACTTGGGAAACCTGCAGCAGGTAAAAGAGGGTTTTCTAAGTTTCCAACAACAGACAGTAAGATTTGTTTTCAGTGGACTATTTGGAAGTCGCCGGTTTTGATAAAATTCATTGTATCTTTGTCGCACAATAGTTCAACTTCTATTGCACTGCCCATAAACATTAATAATGTCTGCATATTCTTGGTTTCTATAGATTGTTTCTAGACATTGCAATAAACGATTCTAATCAACTGTCAACAGTCACCGACTAACTCTCAAACCGATACATCGTTCCTTAACAAGATCAGCTGGTTTCCCTGCACATCTTAACCAGCGACGAGTCCGCAAAGCCAAAGTTGTTAACGGCGATCATATGCAGTTTGTTGATGTGAATCGACTCCCATACATTTAGCTGTCTGAACCCACAAATCTCCTTCCATAATGTGATGTTATCATTAGTCATCACTCCGTGCTGGTTTTGATTTCTTCTCCCTCTTCCCGTACCGTTATTTTCAGCTTCTGCATGCTTAGAGAATGCTGTTCTTTTTGTTTTATTTTGAATATCTAGCTGGTGGTCTCTAAAGCGTTTTTTAAGCGAACGGGAGGTTTGACCAACGTAAACAGCACTACATCCGCTGCATTCTAACTTATAAATTCCGGATTTGTCAAGTTTATTAGTTTTATCTTTTGTACTCTCTAGCAGAGTTTTAATCATAAGTCCAGATTTGTTACCTTTTTTTTTTGTTTTGTTTACCGAGAAGATTGGCGATTTTGTCTGTGAGGGGGGATAGAAAGTCATTTTTGTCCATTTTGCTTCAGAAAGCTCCGATGAAAGTTCTCTTGTCAAAGTGATGTCTTCGTCTTTAAATCTTCTTTCCATTTTCTTTTTTGCTGTGTTTTGGTTATTTTCATTTCCAATCCATTAACTTTCGCGCAATCCAAAATATAGTCGAATTCAATTTTAAAGTCTTCTTCTGTTGGAGGAGTTGTAATTATTCTATGAATCATGGAATGCATTGCTGCGTATTTAACACATCTTGTCATCGAGTCATAATGTGAAAGGACCTTTAAAACTTTAAAGATTAACATCAAAATTTAACCTGGCAACGTCATGGGAAATTTATGTTTATTTCGAAACGTCAAAGAAACTCGGAAAAAGATTTCCGCTTCCATTTTAAAACCAACCAGAGAAGATTCGAGATCATTGGTCCCAAGAGGTTTGCTACAGGTTAAATTAAAAATATAAATTGAAGAAGAGAAGAAAGTTTGAAGTTGGTCGCAGGATAGATGTCTTTACCTATGTAAGTTAATTATAATTCTATGATTCCCCTGTATTAATATTGAACTTCTTATTCATATAGAAAATAAAATCAATACATTGTTTCTTTGGAAAGACGATTTTTATTTGGGAAAAATAAGTTGAAATCCTACAGATCCGCAGGCCAACATCATTTTATTTTATATAGGTTCATGCTTTTTAATTCTGTTGCACGATGTCATCCCTAACCGATTTGGAAAGTAGTTGTGCTGCAACAGAATGTCATTTGCGCGATGATGAGGAGATGGTTTCTTGTGAAACCTGTAATCGTTGGTGGCACTACGCGTGTGCTAAATTCAACCCATCCTTATTCGATACAGAGACTCCCTGGTTTTGCAATTCGAATGATTGCAAAGAAGTTGCTCTAACAGGTAAGGGTGGGGAAGGTGGGTTAGGCAGTAAAGACGTCGACAAAACTCCTGATTCTGAAGTTTTATCTTCCATCGATGTTTTGATTGAGGCTGCCAAGACGGCACAATCGACTGTTGAAGAACGAGAAAAGGAAATTTCCAGACTAAAGGTTGAAATGGACAAGCTCAAGATGCAGTTGGTTACAGCAGCGGTTTCAGTTAAACAAGTTGTGGGTCCCGCTCAATCTCTAGAGTCGAAGAAGCTCTTGCGGGATAGACTGGAAGCAATTCGCCAAATCGATTGCAAACATCGTGAGATTTTGGTAGGTTCATCTGCTGCTCATTCGACTCCTCTGTCTTTTAAGCCCCCTGCACACGTGGATATTTTCCAGAAGAAGGAGAAAACTAGTCATCAATATATATACATAATTATATTTTTAAGTTTATTTAAAAATTGTTAAATTATTTATTTGATGTAAAGCTCTCTTATTCCATTCCATATAATATGTGACAAAAATTAATGTAAATTTATATCATTTGTAATCAAATAGTTGAAAAGCTAAATAAACACACATACATACATACATACATTTCACACGACAGTTCGTGCCAACAGTCGGATATGGTGAATTTATTAACAATCTTGAATCGTAGCCAGGTGCAGGATTTACCGTCGTTCTCGGGGCATGACAAGAAGGAATGGCCCTATTTTGAATCGGTGTTTAGGTCAACTACTTAGAAGGAAGATACAATTACAAGGAGAATTTTGCGCGTCTAAGGAAGGCACTGACAGGTGAAGCCTATCATCTCGTGAGTGAACGCTTACGGTATTCGTCAGATGCGGAGGCGATTATAAATTCATTGCGAGCGATTTTTGGAAGACCAGATGTTTTGGTTCACAGTCTCACTTCGAATCTGCTAAAGTTACCAGCTCTGAGCTCAGGGAGTGATCCGAAAGTCCGTCAGTGGGCTGTAGTGCTGAATGGGTTTGTCGCAGATATTAAGTCGATGGATTTAGGTAAAGAACTTGATAACAACTATGTTTTGACAGATCTTGCAAGTAAGTTGTCACCAGGTCTTTACCACGACTGGCAGAAGCGAAGGTCAAAGAAGCTTGACTCTAATCTAGAAGATTTTGCAGTGTTCCTCACTGAGAAGCTGTATTAACTCCCTCCTGAATTGTCAAGGGCATCTAAATCATCAAGTAGTGAGAAAACAGGCAGCTCGGCTTCAACGCGTAGGGTGCTGACGCATCAATCTATTCCTCCTATTCCTAGTGGTGATGGTACTTGCTTAAAGTGTGGAAAGGCTGAACACATTTTAATTGATTGTCCAGGCTTTAAAGCGTTGACGGTGGATGAAAGGTGCGCCTTCGCCAAAGTTAAGAAGATCTGTTTTAGATGCTTGAACCCAGCGCCTCATAGATGGACAAGTTGTTCACCAAAGAAGCTATGCGGAGTTGAAGGGTGTTCGAAAGGCCATCACTTCTTAGTTCATCCGTCATCTCCAAGTTCAGCATTGAATTCGTCTGCACCACCCTTTGTGCCGCCGCCGCCGCCGCAGATTCATTCGTCGCATTTGGGTGCTAAAGTCCCAGTTTTGCTCAAAATTGTTCCTGTACGATTATACGGGAATAACGAAAAAACTTTGGACACATTTGCCTTTGTGGACGATGGCTCCGCTATCACGATGGTGGAAAGAGACGTTTACGATTTTTTGGAATTGAAAGGTATTTATTGAACAATTTAATATTTACAATTGATTCTTATTCTATTTTACTTATGATACTTAAAAATATTTGTTGGCACATTAGGGGCCTAACTATATACATTGATAATTTTATAATACATTTAAAAAAAAATAATTGTCATTAATTATACTTATATTAATAGTCAAGTGGGGGTGTCCATCTCGGGTTGTTCAAATCCGGTTGTCCTTGATGTGTTGGTGAATTGGCTACTAGCCACGGTGGTAAGTTGACGCTGCTTCCTCGTAAAACTGAATAGCCTCGTCGTCGTTGATTCTGATAATTCCTTCGTCCATTAGCGCAGTTATGTGCAGGTATCGTGGTTCAGGATGCCGTTCTTCACTGTTGATTGTGCTCACTAGAGGATTCGGATGGTTGACTAAATTTGTCGCCAACCTTCTAGCCGATTCCGTCATATACTTGTCCAACGGTGTTATCGCTGCTGCCTCGTAGAGTCGTTTGTTGCTTGGGTACTTCTTCCGTCGTTGATCGAAGTGAAGGTCCGTGCAAATCTTTAGCATTTTCCTTTCAAATACTCCGATCTTCTTCATACTTGTCTTTGATGTTGTGAACCAAACCGGGAAACCGTATGTAACTATGGGCCTTATTAGTTGCTTATATAGAAGCAACTTCGTCTTTTGATTAAGGCCATTTCTTTTTTGCATTAGTGGATAAATGCGATGGATGGCGTAATTGGCTTTTTTGAGGAGTGCTGATACGTGTGGGTTGAAGCGTAACCTTTCCTCAAAGTTGATTCCCAAGTACTTCACAATTGGCTTGGGTGTCAATTGGGTTCCATCTGGTAGATTCACTATGATACTGCGGCAAGTAGTGGCTGAACGTGTATTTTGGCGTCGCACGGGTCTTCTGAAGCAACTCCGATTTAGCAGAATTAACTTTGATGCCCCATTTCACGTAGTAGTCCCACAATCTTCTCACGTGTTCTTCAACTCTTCTGGCTGCGATAATTGCTGACATCGATTTGGCGTATGTGAGTGAGTCATCCGCATACAGTAGATTCATCGCGTTCTCGGGCTGCGGCTGATCGGAAGTGAATATACTGTATAGAAATGGTCCTAGTTTGGATCCTTGAGCTACTCCAGCTCTGATGGCTGTGGTTGTTGACTGGCTGTTTTCAATTTGGACGAAGAAGGATCTGGAAGAAAGAAAACTATAAATTATTTTTATTAATGTAGCTGGAAAATTAAGTAAAGTAAGTTTATGGATCAGACCGTTGATCCATATACTGTCAAATGCTTTCTCGATATCAAGAAAGCATCCAACTACCACCTGATAGTTGTTGAGAGTGCTGACCGCGTCCTTCTAAAACATTAGAAGAGGATGCAGAGTCAAATGTTTGGCCCGGAATCCGAATTGCATATTTGGGATGATGTTGTTGCCGTCGCTGTATGACTTAAGTCTTCGTAAAATGAGTCCTTCGAGGATTTTGCTGGTGCTGTTTAGCAGTGATATTGGCCGATATCCTGACACTGAACCTCTGTCTCCTTTCTTCGGAATAGCTACTATCTTTGCTTTCTTCCATTTTTCCTGGAAATAGCTGTTGTTGATGCAGTTGTTAAATATTATTGTTAAATATATCATCACGACTTGGGGAAGCTTCTTTATGATGTAGCTGGATATTTTGTCAGGTCCGGATGATTTTTTCGGACGTCCGTTGTGGATTATTTCAGCCACTTCTTCAGGGTTGGAGAATATTTCAGAACCCTCGGGATCACTGGCAGGGATAAGCGCAAACGGCATATGCTAAGGAACATATATACGGTGAGGAACCTGGAGTTGCCGTGTCAGAATATAGATATTTCTGCTTTACAACGGACGTTCCTCCACCTTAAAGATTTGCCTTTGATGGACTTGATTAACGCTAAGCCAAAGATATTGCTGGGCCTAGATCAAGCCAAGCTTCTTGTGGGTCGATGCCAGCGGTCTGGTAAGGATGATGAGCCGCACGCTATTAAGACGCTTCTTGGGTGGACCATCTTCGGAAAATCTAATTTAGAAACCAGAGTTGCTTGCGTTAAACCACCAAGCAGGGTTTCAGTTTCGTACTTCCATGGCATAACGAAGGAAGATGAAGAACTACATGATCTGGTTAAAAAACATTTCTCAACCGAGGAATTCGGAGTACGACCTATGAGTGGAAATTTTGTGAGCCAGTCAGAAAGCCGAGCCTTAGAAGTGATGCATCGTACACTCAGCTATGTTGATGACCACTACGAAATCGGCCTATTGTGGAAATCCGATAAATTCAAGCTCCCGAACAGTTATCCCATGGCTGAGAAGCGTCTTATAAGTTTAGAGAGATCTTTGGCTCAGCAACCTGACTTGCTAGAGTGGAAAAATCAACACATGCGGGAACTCGTGAACAAGGGGTACGCTAGGAAGGCCTCAGAGGCGGATCTGAATGGTATAATCCAACATTTATAATTTTAAATAAAAACAAATTGCCGCCGAAGCCAAGGGATGTTGCTGCGAAGGTCCATGGAATTTCTTTGAACTCCCAGTTGTTAAAGGGTCCAGATAACCTTGTTCCTCTTCACTCTAGACTATTAAAATTTCGCGAGCGACAAGTTGCTGCGAATGCAGACGTTCGGGAGATGTTTCACCGCATCAAGATTAAGGAAGCGGACCAGCAGTAGCAGAGGTTTCTCTGGAGGGATGGTGATGTTTCTCGTAAACCGTCGGAATCATCACGCTAACCTTTTTCGAGAGGAATGCCCAGAAGCAGTTGACGGGTTTATGAACCGTACGTACGTTGACGATTATTTCAACAGTCACGACACGGTGGAAGAAGCTGTTGGTGTTAGCAGAGATGCCATAAGAATCTGTAAGTCCATGAATTTTGATTTGGTGAGTTTTCAGTCGAATAGTCGTGCATTTTTGGATCAAATTCCGGAGGCAAATATAAAACTGAGTGTTACGTGACCAAGATACTTGGAATGTTTTGGCATCCCTCCTCGGATCATTTGATGTATAAGCTAAACGATGATGAATGCCTGAAAAAGATGTCACTGGAAATGGCGGAGATTTCAAAAAGAGAGATTTTGAGAACCATTATGAGAATCTTTGATCCTCTTGGTTTTGTGTCTTGTTTCATCATTCGAGGCCGAGCTATTTTACAAGAAATTTGGCGAGAGAGGTTCAGTTGGGACGAGCCGATATCCGGTGTCTTGAAATCCCAGTGGATAGATTTCATAAAGTGTCTGAGGCGAATAGAAGAATTGAGGATTCCTCGTACATACAGTTCTTTCTCTCCTGACAGTTCAAGGATTAGTTTGGTGGTTTTCGCGGATGCATAGGAGAAGGCGTTTGCAGCTGTATCATATTGGCGGTTTGAGCAGAAAGGGGCAGTTGAAGTGGCGATCGCGATGGCAAAGACGAAGGTGGCACCTGTTAAGAAGTTATCGGTCCCTCGGTTGGAACTGCAGGCGGCTGTGCTGGGGGTGCGAGTGGCAGAAACGGTGAAGAAGTCACATTCTATACAAGCCGATGAAGTCATTTTTTTGTCTGATACCAAGACGGTGCTCTCATGGATCAGTTCTTCGTCCTTTAAATTTCCTACATTCGTTGCAGTTCGCGTTGGTGAGATTCTTGAGACCACTAATGCACACCAGTGGTGGTTTGTTGGAACTGCTGACAATGTTGCTGACGACGGAACCAGATGGTGCGACTTTGGGGAAAGCATTGAAAGTGCGAGATGGTTCGCAGGTCCCGAGGTTTTGAGACAGCCTCAAGCGGATTGGCCAATAACACCAGGAAAAGCCGTTGCCAATAAGGTATGTGATATTAATTTACACCCTAGATTTTCTGTAAACGTACACCAGCGAAGAATATCATTCGGAATTTACGATGAGTTGAAGGAAAGGTTCCGTGCAAGATGGTTTTCTGGAATCAGAATCCTAGCCCTGCTGCTTCGATTTAAAGACATTTTAAGCAAAAAGACTACTGAGAAGGAGCCTTTCGCTATGCCGTTTGAGATTCTTCGTGCTGAAAACTGGTTATTCAGAAAGATTCAACAGAATGCCTTTCCGGAAGAAGTGGATTGCCTGCGGTCGAATCGCGTTTTAAATCCCACGAGTTCATTATTGAGTTTGTCACCTGTCATGGGTGAAGAGGGAACACTGAGGTTAAGTTCTAGAGTGCAGAAAGCGAAAATCTTTTATGCAGCACGTAACCCAGCCATCTTACCTAAAAGCCATCCTTTGGTATCTCTTCTGGTGGAACATCACCACGAAGCAAATTATCACATGGGTACTGCTACAACAATTTCGGACATCAGGGAAAAGGCTTGGATCATTAGTATTCGTGTTGCTGTAGAACGTGTTAGATCAAGGTGCTCTAAGTGTAAAAGACTCAAGGCGAATCCGGTGATGCCGGTCATGGGTCAGCTGCCTGAATGCCGACTAGCCTTAAACTTGAGGCCTTTCACTCATGTGGGAGTGGATTGCTTTGGGCCCTTATATGTCAAATATGGAAGAGGCACAGCTAAGCGATACGGAATGATATTCACCTGCTTGACCTTTCGGGCCGTCCAAATTGAATTGCTGTCTGATCTGAGTAAGGATCAGTGTATTATGGCGCTTCGTCGTTTTCTTATCAACCGTGTGGTCACCAGATTCATCTATAGCGACAATGGTCTCAATTTCGTCGGCACAAAAAACTGTTTAGAGAAAGACGAGGGGGATATGAGGGAGGCTCTCGGAGAGTACAGCTCAAGGTACGAAAGTATTGTTTGGAAATTTATACAGGCGTATTCCCCTTGAATGGATGGAGCATGGGAGCGCCTCATCAAATCCATTAAATCCAGCATTGACTTCGTTTTAAAAGGAGTCACACCTCGAGAAGACGTTTTAATGAATGCGCTAATGGAAGCACAGGGATAGATCAATAGGAGGCCGTTGACTCATATACCTGTCCATCCAGAGGATCCGAAACCACTTACCCCGAATATGATTCTTTTTGGTGATAGCGATCGAGATCTGACGGCCCTGGAGTTTTTTCGGATCAGGATCAATAGAGCAGGCTGTATAGTCGTCGAGCACAACATTTGATGAAAGCATTGGTATGGCGTTGGTACACAGAATACCTTCCGGAGTTAACTAGTTGTTCCAAGTGTTACAAGGATACGAAACCAGTAGAGATCGGCAGCATCGTATTAGTGGTTGACCCAGGAAAAGTTCGATCGGCTTGGAAGCTCGGTAGAGTGAGAGCAGTTTACCCCGGTCAGGATGGAATTGTTCGAATTCCTGACGTACGTTTGGCGAATGGAGTTTTAATGGCAAAAAGATCAGTCGGGAGACTCGCTGTCTTGGATCTAGAGTCTTCAGTTAGAGCTTCAGACGGGCTCCGGGATGTCATCGAGTCATAATGTGAAAGGACCTTTAACACTTTGAAGATTAACATCAAAATTTAACCTGGCAACGTCATGGGAAATTTATGTTTACTTCGAAGCGTCAAAGAAACTCGGAAAAAGATTTCCGCTTTTGCTCTTTGGTCGAGGTCGTGATAGAGGACGGTTGTGCTGTGCCAAGCACTGCCGTCCATTAATCTATTAAAGCAAAAAAGTAAACGTTCTATTGGCAACTATTTTCATTTTTATCGTGAATAAAAAAAGTAACGGAGTAAATTTAATTTACAAAATTCATCGGTCTACCGAAAAAACCAGGACACAAACAGTGCCCAGCAACTCGTCATCCGAAAGTCCCGCTACCTTCAGCACCGCTAGAAGTCACTTCACGGTTATTAACTGTAACTTTGGGGAGAGTGTACAGTTAAAGTAACAGGCTGAGCGGAAACTTTCGGTATTAAAATCCACCGCAAACTAGGCGAATGCGAACAACGAATTCTGTAGTAGCAACTGTAAATCATCTTTAATCGGCTACAGAAATCTACAAGCAACATATTGTCTGGAGTTTTAACCAAAACCCATCAACTGAAAAAAGGCACTACATTTAACATTGGTGTGAGAGCAACAAGCACCACAACCGCAAACAGCAGCAACGTCATTATGCAGCAACTTAGTTCTTAAAATATTCTATTCACATAGAAATCCTTTGCAAATTTTCTTTTTTCTCTAACCAGTGATTGTTAATTATACAGTAAAGTAATCGGCTAAAAGGAAATATTTTATGTGAACGTAATTCGTGATTTCATGTTACAAATGTGATTTATTCAATCCCCGTAACTCAATAGAGTGTTCCTGCTCTAAAAAATACTTTTTGTTAACTTGATAATTCTTTTATTTCATGTATTTTCAATGTGATCTCTTTTTACACACAACAAGATATAGAGCGTATTCGCTCTTAAAATTTCACTCAAACGAAACAAATCTATATAGTCTATATAGTTTATATTTTCTGGTTATTTATTTTAGGTTTATCGTAGGCTAGATTAAGTATTTATTTGTATATATGTAAATATTCAAAAGTGACAACACGTCACGCGCAACAGTATATAGCTCCATGAGCAAGAGCAGACAAACATTATTAATTGACAGCCATGAGGCAAACATTATAATTCCAGTGCAGGCCATACATTACAGCCGCCGATTTCTAAATATAATTGACAAATTGTATAAGTATCTCCACACTCTGTAAAATTTCTTAAAGACTCAATAAAATACAATACAATAAGATTTCCGCTTCCATTTTAAAACCAACCAGAGAAGATTCGAGATCATTGGTCCCACGAGGTTTGCCACAGGTTAAATTAAAAATAAAATTGAAGAAGAGAAGAAAGTTTGAAGTTGGTCGCAGGATAGATATCTTTACCTATGTAAGTTAATTATAATTCTATGATTCCCCTGTATAAATATTGAACTTCTTATTTATATAGAAAATAAAATCAATACATTGTTTCTTTGGGAAGACGATTTTTATTTGGGAAAAATAAGTTGAAATCCTACAGATCCGCAGACCAACACCTCTTATGTCTCCTTACACTGCCAGACTAGAGTGAAGCTCAACAGGGTCTTCTTTCCCTGCTAGTTGTTCCAAGCCCGTTCACTTGGCTGTGGTTTCGCTAGATAGTAGATAGGGACAGAGAGAATAACAAAGAAAACACACAAAATTTGGGAAAAAATATCTTTATTTCTCTTCATAGTCTCCTTTAGCTCGATACACTTTTCCCAGCGATGTTCAATAGCTTCGATACCCTGTTTATAGTGAGAACCGTCGAACTCCTCAAAATAGCCATCAACCGCAGACTCCACCTCTTTAACCACCGAGCCGTTTTTTCAAGTTTGGAAACAGAAAATAATTCGAGGGGGCTAAATCTGGCGAATAGGGTGCTTGAGGAAGCAATTCGAACTTTAACTTGTAACGTAAAAATTAAATGAAATTAAGAGAAAAAAAAATTTCAAAAGAAATATTTATGAAGACCAACAGACACCGAAAACCTTCACCCAGACATCCTGTGGATACCCAAGTTCCAAACCCAATGCCCATCGTCAACACAAACCGAAGAGGAAGCCAGAAGAGACAAGAACCTACAAACCCTCCTTGACTCCTATACCAAGGAACAGCATCTCCATCGACAACTTCCCATGTATCGGTGTATTAAGTGTCCCTAAATCGATATACTTACACTTCGCTAACATGGCATCTTGCTCCTCCCGCTCCTCTTCCCTTCCTTCTAATTTCATATCCATCCCCATCACAGAAGCGAGAACCATCCACCAGCCTACCATAGGTACTGACTACAAAGTCCCGTAGAACAGCCTAGAGGGTACATGATAGCATGTTCACGCCTATCCGCCGCGAGTGCTAGGTGTTCTGCCCGCAGCTGGTTCACACAGTAGCCTACACCTATAAACCAAGGACCCTACTTATATCCCCACAGACGTACCTCAGCTTGTGATGCTAATTCAGTATCTATTGCTTCGATTTTCCGGAGACTACTCCAGTCTGCACCCTTGTGCTCAGTTGACGTCATCTGAATTCGCGTGAATGGGATGGAAGCAACCTCTCGCCGGCAACGCCCCCTTTCTCACCGGCTACCCGTTGAGAGTAGTCGATGGGAACGGCATGCGACAACGTAGGGTCGGCAGTACCATAGCCATAGCTAGCTCAGCCAGGCCGTAGGCACTTGCTCCGGGATCTACCTGACCGGTGTTACCTCTTATTTTTCACTGCCGAGCGTTGAACTTATGATGTGCAAATTCGAATAATAAATTTTGATATGCTTATTGGCCCTCATAACCGTTGAAGCAAAGACATGTCAGAATTGATTGAAAAGTAAAAGTTGACTCAAGATCGCACCTCCTCTTAGTAAAGAGTGAAATCGTAAATCGAAAGTGAAGATCTCACGGTTGTAATTATCTCACTAACCCAGTAAACGCGACACGTAAGAATTTCAATGCAAGCAAGTCATAGAAGTTCGTGACTGCTGTGGCATATTATTAACTTCCGCCCCTTTTTCTGCCACGGTGATATGCAAAAGGTGGCAGAAGAGGTGTCTAACTATATGGGGAGGGAGGATCTAAGATGGTAAACAGATCCTCCTGGTCTCACAACCCGCCCAAAATGATCACAGAAATCAACTCTTCTGTGTTCATCCTTTGGCTGACCCTGGACCCCTTGCAAGCAAAAATAAACTGCTTGCCTAAAACTCTATTCTACCTATAACATGGTATCCATCCTTGAAAACTAACTAAATATCAAAGCTGTACCAAACTAGATTAGATTAGATTAGATTAGATAGATTCGATTTATTATTCTGTTTAAGTTTACAATTTACATTATGGTTTATACAAAAATCGTTTAAGCATGGCTTTGCCGTCTGCCCGATTGACATTGATACGAAAATAGTAAAATTATACAAATGTACATAGTTTGTTAATTAATTGAAACAATTTGTTGAATATAATATTTTTTTTTTTTTATTTTTTTCTAAGTTTAAAAAGCTTCATTTAAAATTTGATTGCGATAAGACATTGCGGTTTGGTAGTATCTGTAGAGGTTATTAATATTACATTGACAGTTTAGTAGCGCCATTACTTCCTCGTCTGATTTGAAGTTACTGTTCAAAAAAATTCTTCTCGTTTCGCATAAAACAGGGCATTTTCCAATGAAATGGACGACATCCTCCCGTTCTCTAAGGTTGCATAAGCTGCAGTAAATAGGCAGATCCTCTCGATGTGGTATGTAGTGCAGGTTTATAAGCTCCCCTCTCATTTTGAAAATCGATGCAATAAGTGCCTGACTGTTGTTGCTGTGAAAATAATTTTGTTCACATAAGTTGTGATTCAGACGGCTATAGATTGATCTATGGGCCGAAGACGCAGCCTCGTTCAAGCAGTCGGTTCTATGCTGTTCATCAACCTTCGAAATAAGCTCCAAGAGATTGTCCTTGGACAATCTTCCATTTTCACCCAGCAGTCTGAAATCGGATCCGCAGTAGCTCCCAAGTTCTTCCAGTTTCTTGTACCATGCATTTTTTTTAACAATTGTATCCAATGCTAAAATTTTGGGAAGTCTTTCATCTGGCATCTCAAGTACTTTTATGATGTAGTCTACATGACACTTCAGAGTTTTTATGTATAGGGGTGACAATCCTGTTTCAACTAAGAGCATGTAGTTAGGGGTGGTTTTAGGCAATCGGAAGCATTTTTTAATAAAATATCTTAGAAGTTGTTCGACTGCTTCATATTTTTCATATCCCCATGTTTGTGCTGCATAAAGCATTACGGATTCAGCCACAGCAACAAATACCTTGTATTTAACACAATGCGAAATATTTTTGTTCGAAAAGCATTTCCTCCACGTTGCACAAATTGCACTTTTAGCTACAACTAGTTTTTCTTTGAGGTGGTGTACCATACTAAGGTTGTAAGCAATAATTACACCCAAATACTTGTAGGTTTTGACAACTTCGATTGGATCCCTGTTGAAATACCATTTTTCGTTCCTTGCAGTTCTGCCAGACCCCTTTCGGAAAATCATCACCTTTGATTTGCCCAGATTCACTCTCAAATTCCATACTCGACAATACGCTTCAAGTTTGTTAATCATCAACTGCAGAGTTTGAGGGGAATATGCAAACAGTATCACATCATCGGCAAATAAAAGTGCTTTGACATTTGTCCTTGCCACTTCTATACCCCCAGGCAAAAAATCAATTAAGTCGTTGATGAACAAGGCAAAGAGACTTGGACTTAAAGCACACCCTTGTTTAACTCCCATTTTTGACTCGAACCACTTTGAGATATCGGAACCGTTCCAGACCGCTGATCGATTGCCATGATACATATTTTCAAGTACTCTTCCAAATTTTGCTGACATACCAAGGTTATACAGTTTGAAGAACAAAGCATTGCGATCCACTGTATCGAAAGCTGCTCTGAGGTCAACAAAAAAGACGTACAGCTTCTTTTTTTGTTCAATGCAGTTGTTTGCTATAGTTTGCAGAGCAAAAATGTTGTCGATAGTTGAATAAACGCTCCTAAATCCTGCTTGAAATTCACTGAGCAACTTGTTTCTTTGTATCCACTGTGTCAAGCGGTCATTCAAAAGTGATGTGAAAATCTTATAGAACGCGGTAAGAAAAGATATCCCTCGATAATTGCCTGGATCTGTTATGCTACCCTTCTTATGAATCGGAAAGATTAGAGATTCTTTGAAGTTTTCTGGTATTTCACCAGTGTCTAGAATGTTGTTATACACAGAAGTTAATTTGTCGGTTAACATTTCCGTTCCGTATTTTATGAATTCTGTTGGTATTCCATCTGCTCCTGCTGATTTTCCGTCCTTTAATTTTTGTAATACGTAACACACCTCCTCTTGATTTATAGCAGAGTCCAAAATTGAATTTGTATAGGCTGGTTTGGCGTAGTGAATAGGTGGGGTCAAAGATTCCGGATTCAAAAGGATTTTAAAATGGTCGTGCAGTAAATCAATTTTTAATCTGGTGCTTATTTGAAGTTTTTTACCATTAAGTTGGTTTATTGTTCTCCAAAATGCTTTTGAATCCTTACAATTGATTAATTTGAGAGCCTCGTTTTCAAAAAAAGTTGATTTTTTCTCTTTGCAAATTCGTTTGAACATGGAATTTGCTTCTATATACATACTTTTGAAGTAATTACAACTATGTTTTCTAAAGGCTTTTAACCAACCGAAAGATTTTTGGCGGGCTTTTTCACAGTCAGTATCAAACCATTTGTCCTTCTGCTTAGTAACTTTTGCAGGGTTATTCGTGGCAGGACAAGATAGTTTGATAATACCTTCAATGTCAGCTATAGTAGTTTGGCCTTCTGAAAGTAGGTTTCGTTGTAAGTTCCGTTTATATTCTTCAGCTTTGTTCTCTTTCCACCTTAGTTTTGGGGGAAATTTTAAGGTTGTTGTGTCCTCTTGGTCTAAGTGTTTGAGCCCAAATTCGACTACTATTGGCATATGATCGGAATAAGGAACGCTCACGACCTCGAAATCTGCTACAATAGAAATCCAGCTTCCCCTCACTAGGCAATAATCGACTACTGAATGTCCTTGCTGACCCACAAATGTAAACCCTCCATATTTATCCGATTCAGAAACGCCAGTCATCACACGGAATCCAAATGAATTACAAAAATCTAACAACTTAACTCCTCTTGAATTTATTGTTGTATCTTTTGAATGTCGAACCTTTCCTGCAAACCTGTTTTCTCTACCTTCATCTGTTCCCATTCTCGCATTCATGTCTCCAATTATCATGATATCATCGCTTTCCAAATGTTCGATGAAACTGTAGAGCAAGTTAAAATCGCGATCCCAGTGGTTGCAGTTTATGTATGATGGTATTATGGTGTATTTTCGAGTTTCTATTATAATGTTTATAAAATTGATTTCTTCATCAAATTGGAATTCGCAGATAATATTTTGAAGGGACTTTTTGTAGCCAAAAAAGCATCCCCCACTTGCTCTACCTCTTGTGTGCTGTCGTGATGCCGAAACCCAAATAAACTCAAAATTTTTAAACTTATTTATATATAGATGACATTCATCATCAACTAAGAATGTTTCATATAGAAACACAAAATCATAATTATTAATAAAATTAAAAAAATTAATATACAAAAATTTATTTTTTAAGCCTGATATATTGTAGCTTAATATTTTTAGTTTTCTTAATTCAATACTTTTATTTAAATTATTATTATTACTTAATACAATATTTTTAATTAAATTATGGCAGACGGCGCCTTTACCCTATTTATTAACATAAATGTTGGTGTGTGTATGCGCTAAACTGCTTTCCCCTTGAGAACTAGGTGGCGCACTAAGGTTTTGACGGCTTACTTCAGCTGGTGTTGATGTTGACATGTTATCGACGTCAAGAAGAGACGACAGGTGTTGATTCAAATCGGCTTGGTAAATGTCATTTAAAGCTTGAATTGCATCCATGTTGTTGTGCACAAATCCTCGCGTAGAACTCCAACGAAAAAGGTTTTTGTTGACAAACATTTTATCTTCCCTTACTAACACTTTTATTTCGGGATTAAAATTATGTAAGCGTCGTTTAATGCACATCAACTTATTTCTTTTTTGTCTAATCGATGCGGGAAGATCTTTGGAAAATGTGATGCCATTGTTTCGCAGAGTGTTGGACGATTTAAGAGCAGCAATTACCTGGTGTTTAGTTTCGAGTTTGACAATAAAATTCTTCGCGTTTGGATTAAACGATTTGATTTCATGAATTTGTATATTTTCTGTTAATGGTGGTTGAATTATGCTCGTACAAACATTTTTTGCATGTTCCTTTTCGTCTCGGCCCTCCAGGATGGCTACCCTTACCATGAGATTATTTTCAGTGCTCTTTTTGTGCATATCTTCTATTTGGTATTCTAGTTGCTCGTACTTATTTTCCATAGCAGTTAATTTGGAGGTTAAGAAAGAGTTTGTTTCCATTATTTTTTGGTAGTCAGCGGTGACAACCTCGATGTCACTTTTTTTTGCCACCTCCGCCATTTTCGACTCAAGAAGAACCTCAAACATCTTGAAAAGCTCCACTTTAGTCATTGATCCAACTAAATCTGTAGCCATTTGGAATGGTGATTGTGTTCTTTTAGATTCAGGAAGATCTGGAGAAATTATATCTGCTTTTCTCTTGTTATTATGCATAGGATGTATATACGCATGTACTTGTACAGTGAGGTTATACGCTTGCGTATTTTGGAACTAAGATAAATATCTTAGTGTTCTATAACTCACTTGAATTTCATATGCTGAAGCACTAAGTAGTATTTAACTTCACTTTAGAAGATTCAAATTTTAAGTCAATTAGGATAAATGCACCAAAAATCAAAATTAAATAGGACCAATATAAAGACAAACTTTCTAACTTATTTGACAGATGTCAATCCAGTCCAAACTACAACCCCCAAAAGAAAACTAAACACACACCAACTTACTCCATCAGAAGGGTTTGCGAGGGTTACCACCCTCCCTACGATTATCTTAAACTGCCATCCTGAAAATCCTGAAAGTCTTCAAACAAAATTCAAGAAATAAGCCAACTACAAAAGTTTCAGAAAACGCTACAACTATTTAACTTATTTATTAAAAATATTCGAAGAAAGCTTATAGTCACTAGCTTATATACCTATATAACACTATTCTATGATTCTAAAGAAAAATCTTTAATGATTTTTACTTAAATGTCTAACAGTATCGTTATTATTTTTATATGAGGTTATTTCATAACCGACTTGACTCAAAAAAAATTGAGAAATTTATCTATTTGCGCTTTCTTTTTATGCGCTCTTAAAAGTTAGTCAAATGTTAATAATTTCTTTCTTATATACTAAATGGAAAGTCTGAGTATGATGAAAGGTGAAATACTATTATTGTTAAGTTCAAGTGAATTCAGAATAAAGAGTCAAAAAAAAAAATTAGTTTACTATACCATACGCGGATGGTAGGCTAGTATCTTGAACCTGATATGTGCAATATCGAACTTTCAATTCTTAGCATCGCGGCGTTAGAAAAATCGCAAAACTTTGTTGCGTAATTATCGATCAAAATAAATTCGCAAAAATAAAATTTCTACCGAAAGATATAAAAAGAAATCTTCATTAAACTCTTCGGTACCTACCGCGAAATATTTCAAAATAAAAAAAAAATCTTTTGCGCGAACAAAATAACACTAAACATAGAGAAAAACAGGACAAATTATAGCGAGAAGATAAAGGTTTCCCACCCAAAGACGTTATTTAAATCAACAATATCAAAGATAAAAAGTACCATATATGTATGAATCCAATTCGGCTTCGTACATATAATCGATTGCAATATTTATGTCAATATAGTTAAAATCAAATGTAAATATATATATAAAATCCAATATAGTTTTCAATCAAAATGAGACTCCTACCAATAGGGTAGTTTGAATCTCAATAATTCACTTAACGTCGTTCCGGAAGTGCACTTCTGAAAGTTCCTCTGAAAAGTTATTAGTATATATATTATGATAAGCTATTATCGGTACTATATTCACATAAGTTCGCTCAAATCGCTTAGCTACCTTGAGCTATGGCGCGAGTGTTGACTGGATATGGATATTAACTAACCGGGTAAACGCGTGTCTGGGTATTTATGAACGATTGCTTCACGATATGAAAGATTCAATCGGTGACACGATAAGTAATGCGTATCGGGATTACCACGTTTGAAATACGTGGTTTAAAAGTACGAAAAGTAACACACAAAAAAAACAGGATCAATACGAAATAAAAGAAAAGTGAGTATATTGTAGTAAGTGAGATAGTGAGAGGGAGTATGTAATTATAGCCAATGGCTCAAAATACACTTTTGTATTTTTAAGTAATTAACGCGGCGTTAAATCGCGCCTAAGTTTGGTCGCTACCGACACATGAGTAAAAATAATAACCTATCGCGAAGGACGAGCTATTCTCTGCTAATCGCGGAGGCTGATATCCATGCATATCATACGCTATTTGCGAGACCTCAAACGTTCCGGTCCAACATTGACTCTTGGTCACAACGACAATCGAAACGATTCGGAAGGCGTGTATCAAAAATAATTGTATACGATGATATTACGTTAATCAAACAAAAATAACTTCGAACTATCTCTTCACTCAGAATTCATAATCTTAATATGTTAACACAAATTCATTGAAGACACGGATCACGATATCAAATCAACGGGGTAATTATTTCACTTTTCATGTCTAATGCACCATAATATAGATTCAATTATACTTATCTATATAAAAACGTATAAATATGCCCCTACAATATATTAGCATGCACTAGTGTGGAGGAGGCGTGAGGTCCTCGCACAATATTTCCACATAGGGAATCAATAATAAATGCTCAATAACCACCGTCCGTGGTTAACTGGGTGTGAACGTCAGCGTCAACCGCTGCGTCAAACGCCAAATGGATCGAACTGACCCAATGAAAATAATTTGATGGAGTGGTACAAGCTCTGCTCCCACTCAGGACGCAAACAAGAATAACACACAATAAGAAAAATAATTCTTTGTTACCTGGCTTTTATTAGGTTTAGATATACTTAAAATAATACACAATTAATATTTAGCTGGAACTGCTGCTCCGGTGAACGGATATAGATGAGGTTTCAGCTACTTCCCACGTTGTTCCAACAGAGAATCTACTGTGGAGTTGGTGATCTGATGGGGACTGGCATCCGTGTACTTGCACGCGCCAAACATCCGATGTATACAAATTAGAGTTGGACTTAGCAGCCAGTAAGGAGTATGAGCATCCAGTACTTGTTGTAGTACACGTTGGGCCTAGAAGCCATTGATGCACCAAGGAGTGTCCGCGTGACACAATACGCGTGGTTGAAAATAAAAATTCCAAAGGGAGTGATTGGATTCCCAATAAGTGGACGTGGTCGCTGACGGGCCGGCGATCGGATCGCCGTCAGACGAACGCACGTGGGTGGCTCGCCTAGAAAACGGACGTGATCCTCAACGCTGCGCGAGAACGTGCGTAGCCGTGGCTTGCATGTGTTCGGTCAACAAAAACTAGTTGTGACCGCTTCCCAGTAATTTGCACAAATAGTGTATGTTAAAGAATATATTTCCAGATATATGCGATTGAACATGTGATGACTCTGCTCTGTGGACAGAATTACATGTGGAGTATATAATATTCCTATCGGTGGAAAGAACGTGGTTATAGCTTGTCGCCATGTGTCGACATTGCAATTTCAATTTTGTCGGAGCAAAAAAAAAATCTGCTCCGATAATTGCTTTAAATATCAACCTCTTACCTGGTAATTTGTGATAAATATTCCTTATACCCAGTTAAGTCAACTAATTGCACTCGCAATTAGGATAATTTTAATAAAAAAACTATGGTTGGGCGCGGTGTTGCTGCGCAAAGTGATATTTGTTCTCTTGGTGAGTTGTTCTTCTGGATGCGTCTGTCTTCAAAATGAAGTATACAGACGAAATTGGGTTCCACTATAGCCGGCACCAATCAGCTATCGCCGTACTTCCAGTCATATTTCGTTTTCCAGAATGCCGTTCCAGATGACATAGCGAGTTAGATGGACTAAAGTAACGAATGTTAACCTCGGTTCACACTTCGTTACTTCTGCCAAGACATAAATTACACGTAATATAATCGTGTGTTGTGGCAAGTAATGTGTTACGGAGCCAGCAAGACAAGATGAAGCTTGCCTGGCAAATTCCTGCACACAATCAACCCCTTAGATTGTTGCAGCAAATTTTGAAAAAAAAATCCAATACGCTTGCCGCGGCGGTAGACGCGCTGCGATGGGCAAGTTTCTTTTTTTTTTAAGCCAGGTCCTCTGTCTTTCCTGGGGTGACTTCTATACCCTCCTGCAACATTCATGATTTCTGTAAAATAAAAGAAAATATATTAGTTTAAGTTTTAATTAAATTCCTAAAAAGAAAATTTGAAAGAGCAGATTTCGGTGTTTTGAAAATTTTCCATGTGCAAGCACAGGAATTTTTCAGATCCACCGTCTTATCTGTATTTGAGATCTATTCCCAAGATTATTGCTGAAAAATGTTCTCAATACTTTAAAGAACAGTAATAATATTAGAAATATAGATAATTTAAAGCACTAAATTTAAAGAATAATTACTCACCTTGTTCAATTTTCTGCATCCCTCGTTGTTTATGTTTTGTTATTTGTGTTTTTTGACAGATCTTATATAATGTTTGAGTGTAATGTTTACCTCTTCAGGTGAAAGTAGATATCTTTCTTCCTCGCACCTGAAGGAAAGGGGGTCAGTAAAACAAAAGTGAATTCGCTCAGTTGTAAAGTCAAATCAAAATGAATTTTAGTGTTCGCAGATGGGGTGTATTTAAGGGAAATTTCTCGATTTACACTTAGACTTATTAAATGTGAGGGAATTGTGTGGTTTTGTTTAAAATATGTATTGAGTTCATGTTAAGTTAAGTTGTGATGGAAAACATCATTATTAGTGCAAGATGTAGGTATGTAAGTTAGATTTTAAGTATGTGGGCCAGGGGTAGTTGCAATTTAAAGATAATGATAGGAGATATTTCGAATAATTGATTTTTCCTTATAGATATGAATTGAAATAGTTATCTCGCTCAGATGTAGAGGTAACTATTTACTTATATGAAAATGAAGACTGGGGTTGACCTTTGTGGGATTTCATGGTCATAGCTAAGTTAAATTCGGAGTGCAAACGGCCATTGTTTTTGAATCGCAAATTCAAATTATTTTCAAGCGATTTAAAGTTCCGAAGTTTTTTTTAAGAAAAGCAAAAGAAAACCAGTAATTAAATACAAAGGAAATTGTAGGTAAAGTGGAAAAATGATTCAAGTGATATATTATATTGATCAGTTTAATAAATAGGTATATATATATATTATATAGATATAACTACAAAGAGAACTGGAATTCGGAAATCCAAAAAGGAAGATTATAGAAGATCTTGATTGCAGTTCGCTAATAATTTCAGAGGTATGAAAGTTCAATGAAGTTTTAATAGTTTATTGGAAGTGAATCGAACTATCTAATCTAGGTTCAGGTTCTACATATTTGAGCTGCCAAGGACTGCACCAGCGGGCCTGAGCCTCTGCCGTTTTTTTCTTCTACCAGCAGTGAAGATTTTTTTTTTTTTGAGAGGAAGCTTTCTTTTGAAGCTAAACAAAAGCAAAGTATTCATCTGTACAAAACCCTGTAGTGTCCTGGATTTTGTGGAGTGATATTAATATCAAAATCCCAAGAGGATACAGACTTTTCATTGGTGGTTTTGTGAGGAGAAAAGCTTCGCTGAGCTTGAAGAAACAGAAGAATTTTACAGTGAATTCAAAAGTGAAACTGCAAGAAAAAAAGAATATATAAAGAATAACTTTTAATCATTAATTTTTTTTTTATAAAGAATTAACTTCTCCATGTAAAAGAATTCAGTTCTCCATTTTTGTTTAAGTTCAATTTTTTTTTTTTTTTTGTATTTTTTTTATTGGAAAAGTGAACCGTGGTTGTGGTTGCTGATTTTTAATAATTTTTTTTTTACATAAAAACAAAGCTCCAACGACTCCAGTTCTTCGTAGTGCTGCCGGCAGGACACCGAGGGACCAGGAAAAAAGTAGTAAGTCCTAAATTTAAAGACCAAAAGGTCCTCTTAAAAAAGAATTGTTGAATTCAGTAAAAGCACTGCCATTTTTAACTTTTCGTAGTAGATTAATTTTTTTATTTTATACAATTTTTTTTATTACATTTTTTGTCTTAAGAATTTTGAAATCAACGTTTTTTTTAGTTAATAGTTTTTTTCTTTAAGGGCAGGAGAGCTCAATTTTTATGAAAATTTTAAATAAAATTTATAACGTAATGTGAAAAGATTCTGGTTATGTATTGCTAAATCTTTTTCAGCTAAAGGTGTGTGGAGGCGGACAAAGCCGTCCTGATGTAAAAATTTCCGGTAGTATGACATGACCAACTGACTGTACGCTACAGTTTGCGACTGGTTGGTCATTTTAGGGGTTATTTCTGAACATCGGCCATGGAAATAACATCAGGAAGTATCTTTCAGATACTTGGGTGGGTTGGCCAAGCCTTCGTCAATACCATCAGACGAGCGCTTGGAATTCGGTAGTACGGTATCTGAGGGAAATAGAAAAGTGAAGTGCTTTAGTTTTAGGGTTTAGAATAAGGAAGATTTAAGTGATTATATAAGTTTAAATTCGTACCAACGAATTTAACTTTGGTGGAGGTGATTTTATTTCATTTTTATTATCTTTGGTGATGGGTTTCATTTTATTATGATTTTTGGTGATGGGAAATTTCATTCCTTTTATTATTTTGAATTTTAGGTAGGTTTTTAGTTAGGTTAGTTTGATTTTGAAAAGCACTATACTTACATGTTCCTTCAGGTAGCGTCAAAGTCCTTCGATTTGTGGTAACGTTTCAAACCTTTTAGAGTAGTCATTCCTTTTCCAATCTCCTCTTCCTTTCCTTTAACTTTCTTCTTTTCTGGCACGATGATTTTGATTGTCGATCAGGAGGGATAAGTGGAAGCGGCAAAGAACCACCCCCATTTCCGTCGAGCATAGCCGTGCAACGACAAGCGTGCCGCCGCCCTTCTACTTTCCCAAAGTAAGTCCCCCGTAGAACCCTGACTCGCAACAATGGCGCCCAACGAGACCTTACGGATTCGAGGCCCAAAATAACTTCAAGGAGACGATTTTCTTTTTGAAGGTCGTCGACTTGGACTTGTTTTGGCCTCCCGCGTTTTTTTTTTTTTTATTTTATTTTTTTTACTTTCCTATTTTTTTTCACAAATCAAGGACGCACTTTTGGTAATGTCACAGATCTTGAACAGCTGTCCAATCTTCAGGCCTTAGCCAGGAGATCTTGTGAGGTAGTCCAAGGTTTGTGATAACGCCAGAAGTGGAACAAAGTCGTAGGATTTCAGGCTTTTGCTGCCCATAGAGTCAGGTTAAACCAGACTCTTTGTGAGGTAGAAGTTCTGGATCTGAAAACTTTGTTCGAGTGGAGGTTTGTTCTGAACTCATAGCCATCCTTCTATCAGGCTATACGCCAGGTAGTAAGATGTGGTTATGAGAGAGGGATAAACCAAAGCACACACTGAATTTCAGGCGCACCAGTCGCAATTCAGACATACTCAACTAACGATTAACTAGGACAACTACCGGAGTTGCAGAGGGAAAGGAAAACTTTGCCAACTTCACACACCTTAGCGCATTCATATATACATACTTTTGTTTTTTTTATCAATCCTTTTTTTTGCAAACGTTATTTTTTATCTTTACTTTGGAAAACAATTTTTTTTATATTTTTGTTTATTATCATTTTTTATTCAATTTTTCAATCTTTTTTTTTAATTTTTTTTATCATTATTTTTTTTTTAATTTTAACATTTTTTCTAAATTTCTTTTTATTGAATTTTACATATTTTTTATTGAAATTCAGTTTTTCGTTACATTTTTTACTTGCGATTATAGGTACTATAAGGCAAGTTATGCATTCGTAAAAAAAAATTTTTTTTTGGGCAATCAAACATAACATTACGATGATAGAGAAGCCTAAAAAGTGGTACCGACAATTCTGTCTGTCTGTCTGTCTGTCTGTCTGTCTGTCTGTCTGTCTGTCCGTCCGTCTGTATCGGCACCTACAGCCTAAACGGGTAGACCGATTTGCTTCAAACTTGGTAAATAGTATTATTATGACGTCCTACAGAGGGGTTTTTGGAATTAGCATTCTAGCTCTAAAACTAACGGTACCTGCCATACGATTTTTAGTGAAAAATTAATTTTTCTCAAAAACGGCTCCTACGATTTTGATAAAACTTTCTGAATAGTTTTAAGGAGGTTTTTGTATGAAATTTTATACTCGCAGTTAAGGCAGCTGCTTGCCGAATTTACAATTGAAAATTTAGAATGAAACAACAACTTGTGTGTGCTACCACCAAGTTCAAAGGCTGGAGTTATAGCTATTTCACGGGGACCAACCCGATCATCAGACTCCTTTAGTGGTGCTTAATCGCTTTTATGTTCAATTTAATTTTTGAAGAACTTTTGCCCGAGCTGGGCTTGAACAAGCGACCTAGCGTGTGAGGAGCTAGTGCACTACGCACTACGCCACCGCACCCACATGAAAGTTGTAAGCCAATTACAGGTTTTTTCGTTCTATCGAACTATACTGAACCGATTAGCATTTTTCTAAGCACACACAAGTAATTGTTGTTGTTTTATTCAGGTTCTTTCTATTATCTGCTCTCTTTTTCATAAGCCAACGATTTCGATTGGATTCGTATGAGGAGGGAGATGAGGCGAAAGAGTTGACACTGGTCAAGATTTAATTTTTACAATTTTAAGGAGGTTTTTGTATGAAATTTTATACTCGCAGTTAAGGCAGCTGCTTGCCGAATTTACAATTGAAAATTTAGAATGAAACAACAACAACTTGTGTGTGCTACCACCAAGTTCAAAGGCTGGAGTTATAGCTATTTCACGGGGACCAACCCGATCATCAGACTCCTTTAGTCGTGCTTAATCGCTTTTATGTTCAATTTAATTTTTGAAGAACTTTTGCCCGAGCTGGGCTTGAACAAGCGACCTAGCGTGTGAGGAGCTAGTGCACTACGCACTACGCCACCGCACGCACATGAAAGTTGTAAGCCAATTACAGGTTTTTTCGTTCTATCGAACTATACTGAACCGATTAGCATTTTTCTTAGCACACACAAGTAATTGTTGTTGTTTTATTCAGGTTCTTTCTATTATCTGCTCTCTTTTTCATAAGCCAACGATTTCGATTGGATTCGTATGAGGAGGGAGATGAGGCGAAAGAGTTGACACTGGTCAAGATTTAATTTTTACAATTTTAAGGAGGTTTTTGTATGAAATTTTATACTCGCAGTTAAGGCAGCTGCTTGCCGAATTTACAATTGAAAATTTAGAATGAAACAACAACTTGTGTGTGCTACCACCAAGTTCAAAGGCTGGAGTTATAGCTATTTCACGGGGACCAACCCGATCATCAGACTCCTTTAGTGGTGCTTAATCGCTTTTATGTTCAATTTAATTTTTGAAGAACTTTTGCCCGAGCTGGGCTTGAACAAGCGACCTAGCGTGTGAGGAGCTAGTGCACTACGCACTACGCCACCGCACCCACATGAAAGTTGTAAGCCAATTACAGGTTTTTTCGTTCTATCGAACTATACTGAACCGATTAGCATTTTTCTAAGCACACACAAGTAATTGTTGTTGTTTTATTCAGGTTCTTTCTATTATCTGCTCTCTTTTTCATAAGCCAACGATTTCGATTGGATTCGTATGAGGAGGGAGATGAGGCGAAAGAGTTGACACTGGTCAAGATTTAATTTTTACAATTTTAAGGAGGTTTTTGTATGAAATTTTATACTCGCAGTTAAGGCAGCTGCTTGCCGAATTTACAATTGAAAATTTAGAATGAAACAACAACAACTTGTGTGTGCTACCACCAAGTTCAAAGGCTGGAGTTATAGCTATTTCACGGGGACCAACCCGATCATCAGACTCCTTTAGTTCAAGCCCAGCTCGGGCAAAAGTTCTTCAAAAATTAAATTGAACATAAAAGCGATTAAGCACCACTAAAGGAGTCTGATGATCGGGTTGGTCCCCGTGAAATAGCTATAACTCCAGCCTTTGAACTTGGTGGTAGCACACACAAGTTGTTGTTGTTTCATTCTAAGCTTTCTGAATAGTGTTTTATGTGCAAGCTTAATGTTTTGGTTGGAATAGATTTTTCAGGAAAAGTCTTATAACGGTACCTCCCATAGGACCGGTTTTTTGAAATCCGATTTTCTCGTAAGCCACTTGACGGATTTCGATGAAATTTTTAATGTAATAGGTCTTTTATAAAAGTAATAATAAAAGTTCTTAAATTTTTCAAAAAAAGTTTTTTTGAGTTTTTTAAAAAAGTTTCAAAATTTTTTTTCAATTTTTGTTTTTTCCAAAAACGGTTTGATCTATATTTTTTTAATTTTATTTTTCTGATAAAAACTACAAAGTGCTGGAAGTTGGCATACTCAAAAAAAAATGGAACATATTTTCAAAAAGTTTTAAAAAAAAAACAGTTTTTTGAAAAAATTTTTTGTAAAAATTCAAAAAAGTAAAAGAAACCTGATGGCTTATTTCATTTTCTCCAAAAAACGTTTAAGGTATTGATTTTTAAGTGATTTATAAAATTTCATATGATTTTTTCAACGCTTTTTCCCAAAACCTCAAGCACTCAAGATCATTTTAACACATTAGAGCAAGTTCGTGCGACCCAGTCGTGCACTTTATTTTGTTTTGTTTTGAACATTCAATTCAAAACGTTTATTTTTTTAAATTACATTTTTCTTCTTGTTGCTCAAGCGAAAATTTTTCTTTCTTTTTATTTTTGAATTTGTGGGTGATTTTTTTTTACTGAGGGTTTTTTGGAGAGAGGAAAGAAAATGGCAGAGGGTAGCAAAAGTTCTGGTACCATACCGAAATCTGCGGGCCTCTGCTCAACACAAAACGCTCAAACGAACGACATGGACAAGACTTACGAAGACATTACAAACATAATACGAAACATGAGCGTTACGAACAACACTAACCCCAACATACTGCAACAAACTTATACGGAAACTAACGCGACAAGGACGGAATCATTTGATGACTCACACCTACAAAACTATAACTACGAAAACAGAACATACCCAACACAAACATTTACAAACGAACGCGACAAATTACTACAAGAAACACAAGAACTTCAACGAGAACGAGACCGACTACTAAGACAACAACAAGACAGAGACATGCATCATTCTGTAGCTGGAGACGTTAGAGGTGGAATGTCTCAAGGACCTTCCACATCCTTCTCTTTAGCTACAGAAGATTTTTACGACAAGATGCAGCAAATTGCCTCCGTGACTGTTAGGGAGAGTCAAACCAAGACGCTTGGAATTCTGGCGGAGGGTTTAACTGATGTCATGAAGCTTGTAGACAAGAATATGCAAGCAGTACATTCCAAGCTAAATACTTTGGAACTCTCTATGGCAAGTCACGGGGACAATACATTTAAACGAGACATCGGACAAGACACAACTTTTCAACAAGATAACTTTTACAACCCACTCTCTCAACAAGACATAAACAATACTTCAAGACAGAACATTAGAGTCAACGACCCAAGACAAGACTCAACATGTGAAAGAAACACTTCATTAAAACAACCACCCAGACAAAATACAACTTTTAAACAAAACACTACGGCCGGTTCGTACCAACAAAACTTTAACAATACAATAAAACAAAACACTACATACAGACAAGACAATATGTACGAACCAACTTACGGACAAAATCCGACACACGACTTACACAACCACGACCAATCGACCAGACGAACTTTCCACTCGGAGGTGGTTCAGCCGACTCAGCCTTTGTCACATCCGTCAAATCAGTCCTCTTTTGTGAACATCAATCGTAGGGTTGATGTTCATAAATGGGGGATCAAATTCGATGGATCGTCGAAGGGTTTGTCGGTTGAGAGTTTCCTCTTTCGAGTGGAAACCCTACAAAAGAAGAGCGGACTGAGTGATGAGCAGCTGTTCGCGAATTTCCATCACCTTGTCTCGGGTTCCACTGAATTGTGGTTCTGGCAGTTTTTGGAGGAGAACCAGGGCGATTATATGCTTAATTATTTTGATTTAAAAACTGAACTTATTCGTCAATTTAAAAACGGCAAGCATGACCATGAAATCCTGTGGGCTATCATGGATCGGAAACAGTTGCCTCACGAGACATTCGATGAGTTTTATGCAGACATTAGGGGTTTAACTTTTCAAATGCAGTCGAGGCCAACAGAAATTGATTTAGTCGCAATGGTTAGATCAAATATTAAAGATAGAGTTGCGACCTTGATTTTCGGTTGCACCATCGAAAATATAAGAAATTTGAGAGATGAGTGTAAGAGGGCGGAAGATTATTTAGCTGCGCGAGACGCCAAAATGAAACGTTTTGTTCACGAAGTAGATTTAGATGGTGAAAGGATCTCTCGAATTAGAAATCAGGGAACTAGTGAGTTTGAGTGTGATTTAGGGATAGATGCAATACAACACAATAGAATTGAGAGATTAAAGACTAACCCCTTTGCTAACAATCAGCAGAGACATCCGGAGCAAGACAAAAGAGGTTATATGACCGAGAAGTTGTCGAGTTCGGGCGCATGCCCATCCTCGTTTCATACCTTGACGTGTTTCTGTTGCGGACAAGTTAATATTTCTTTCAAGTGTGCTGCTTGTCAGGAAAACCAAAATGTCGGCAGTGCACTCGGGACTCATCCGCCGACGAAGAAGACCGTCCCGGAGAACCATGTACCGCATCAGAACCTAGAAAAATAAAAATTTTAGAAAGAGATAAAAAGACTGATGTGACAACTTACCACAATCCAAACAAAGTTCAAGCGAAAAGCCTCCATCAGAGACAACTTGAATATGAGGAAGCACGTAGAAGGATTTTTGGTGAGGAACTTGCCCCTATAATTAAGAAAAGTAGGAATTATTTAAAAATATTAAGGCTAAGGGAGAAATGTGCAATATTAAGACGAAAAAAGAGAGATTGAATCTTCAATTCTGACAATTTCGGATGACAATAGGCCGTATGTTGAAGTGCAATTGGGGGGTGTAGAGGTTTTAGGTTTGTTAGATAGTGGAGCGTCCGTTACATGTTTAGGGAATGGGGCAATAGATTTTATAAACAAGAATAATATTAAGCTTTCAAAAATGAACAACCAGATCAGAACTGCAGATGGAAACCATCAGAAGATAGAGGGTAGTTTTAAATCGATTGTCTCGTGGGGTGGCAGGTCCTATGAATTAGAGATTTTTGTCGTCCCAAGTCTTCAACAACCTCTATATCTGGGTGTAGATTTTTGGAGTAGGTTTAAAATAGCTCCCAATATCGTCAGCGAGATTGCCGTACCTCCGTCATCGAAAGAACAGCCTGCTTTTCGCGACCTTTCTCTAGCGGAAGCACAACAGCTGGAGAGAATCAAGTTACTGTTTCCTTCCTTTGCTACACTTGGGCTGGGTAAGACAAGCCTAGAAGAGCATATAATTGAAGTGGATGACGAACAAATTCCCATTAAACAAAGGCACTACCCAGTTTCGCCAGTCGTACAGAAGTTCTTGTACGAAGAACTAGACAGAATGTTGGCACTGGGTGTAATAGAGGAGAGTAACAGTGCTTGGAGTTCTCCAGTAGTTTTAGTGAGAAAAGGTGGCAAAAGCAGACTGTGCCTAGATTCACGGAAGGTTAATGCTAGGACGAAGAAGTTTGCTTATCCTCTTCCTCATATTGAGGGGATAATAAGTCGACTTCAGGATACTAAATTTATCTCCAGTATCGACTTGAAGGATGCGTTTTGGCAGATCCCTCTGGAGGAGAAATCAAGAGAGAAGACGGCTTTTACAGCCCCTGGTCGACCTTTATATCAATTCACGGTTATGCCGTTTGGGTTATGTAACGCTGCCCAGAGAATGTCTAAGCTTATGGACAAAGTCATTCCTGGTCGTCTTCGGCAGAATGTCTTTGTCTATCTCGATGACCTTTTGATTTGTTCTCCAGACTTCCAAACGCATATTCAAGTACTGGAGGAAGTTGCCGAAAGAGAGTTTAGTTACAGCTCCCATACTGACAAATCCAGACTTTTCTAAACATTTCTACATACAATGTGACGCTTCAACTTCAGGTGTAGGGAGTGTGATCTTTCAGATGGACGAAGAGAAAAATGAACGACCCATAGCATTCATGTCTCAGAAGCTGAATTCCGCTCAGCGGAATTACACAGTGACTGAACTTGAGTGCTATGCAGCCGTTTTATCGGTAAAGAAGTTCAGGGCTTATGTGGAGGGTTTACCCTTTACTATCATTACCGATCACGCAAGTCTAAAGTGGCTTATGACGCAAAAAGACCTTGGAGGACGTTTAGCCCGTTGGAGTTTTAAGCTCCAAGGTTTTGACTTCGTGATCGAGCATAGAAAGGGTGTCCAAAATGTAGTCATTGATACTCTCTCAAGAATACATATGGAAGAGATCACGACCGAAGATTCAACACCAGAAGTCGACTTTAGCTCACCATATTTCTCTTCTGAGGAATATGTTGAGCTAAAGAAAATAATAGAACGCGACCAAGACAGACTTCCTGATATTTGTATATCAGACGGATTTGTATATAAACGAAGAGACATAAGAACGGGCGACGCAATACAAGACGACCGAGCATGGAAGCTATGGGTTCCTAAAGAGTTGTGTGAAGGGTTGTTGATAGCAGCACACGATTCACCTGCATCGGGACATGGTGGCATATCGAAAACCTTGTCAAAATTACGGCAAAAATATTTTTGGCCGGGGATGGCCACCGATGTTCAGAAGTGGGTACGATCGTGTGACACCTGCAAAAGTAGTAAGTCTGTCAACATAACGACTCGGCCGGTAGGACAACAGAAAATTACTGAACGACCACTCAAACGCCTATATATTGATTTCCTTGGACTGTATCCAAGAAAAAAGCAGGGTAATACGCATATTTGTATAGTATTAGACCATTTCACTAAGTATGTATTTTTGAAAGCAATACGAAAAGCAACGTCATCTGAGGTAGTGAAATTCCTCGAAGAAAATGTGTTTCATGTTTTTGGTGTACCAGAGTATGTGCACTCTGACAATGGTAAACAATTTGTATCAGAACTGTTTACTAGTTTCTTGAAGCGATATGGTGTTAACCATGTTCGTACTGCTTTCTATTCTCCTCAAGCAAACGCTTCGAAAGGGTGAACCAATCCGTGCTATCGAAAATTCGATCCTACCTCGGTAGTGATCAGAAACATTGGGATCAACACGTAAGCAATGTTGCATTTTCACTGCGAAGTGTCGTGCACGATGCAATAAGTGTTGAGCCATTCTACGCTGTCTTTGGAACTCCCATGATCCTACATGCCAAGACGTATGATCTCTTGAGAAAGCTAAATCTAGTCAAAGATTCAAGAGTCGAGATTCTTAACAAAGAAGATCGTTTAGAGCTCATTCGAGCAAAAATTTTCGAAAATTTAAAAATTGCACACGAGAAGAGTAAAAAGGTATATAATACCAGAAGTAGGGATGTGCAATATAAAACTGGACAGGTAGTTTTCCGCAGAAACTTTAAACAAAGTAGCAAAGCGGAAAACTATAACGCAAAATTAGGAAAAAAATTCCTAAAATCAATAATTTTAAAACCGGTTGGGAATTCCCTCTACGTGGTAGGTAACCTCAATGGTGAAAAAGTAGGAACCTTTCACGCAAAAGACCTACATGTCTAATTTTGTGTTGAAATGTGACGCACTCAGATGATGTTGCTTTCGACAAACTGTGATATTAGGTTAGTGTATTAAATGTTAATGTTGATAGTGTATACTAAGTATATATAGTCACAGTTTGTTTATTTTAATTATTTATTTATCTTATTTTTATCTGTGATACTTTTATCTTTAGTTTAAGCATAGTCTATATATTTATTTATCTTAATCTGTGATATTTTTGATGAGTTAAAAGTACCTTATGTAGTTAAGTATAGTTTAATTATTTATCCTATTTTATCTGTGATATTTTTATCTTTAGTTTAAGTATAGTTTATTTATTAACATTTATTTATCTGTGATATTTTTGAGAAGTCAAAAGTACCCGATTTAGTTTAAGTTGATATAGTTATTTACATCCAATTATCTGTGATATTTTCTTTTAGTTTATAGTACCTGATTAGTTTAAGTATAGTTTATCTTCTTTTATCTGTGATATTTTATTTAGTTTAAGTATAGCTTATTAATTTATTTATATATATTTTATTTTTCTGTGGTGTTAACTATTTATTTATCTCTATTAATTGTTTTCAGTGTACCTGCTTTTTATGTATAATATGTATGTATGAAAGTTTTTTTTTGTTAAATTCTTAATGTTCCTCACATCTTAATAAAATAATAAAAATGCGCGACTAAAACGAGAGACTATCTCAGGTAGTGGGCTCGGCCACACATTACCGAGACAAAGTAAAAATCTCGCTGGTCCTTTTTTTTTATGGTGTAAGTGACCTCTCGGCCACTCACCCACTTCCACCGAGCCTGTTACGGAGCCAGCAAGACAAGATGAAGCTTACCTGGCAAATTCCTGCACACAATCAACCCCTTAGATTGTTGCAGCAAATTTTGAAAAAAAAAATCCAATACGCTTGCCGCGGCGGTAGACGCGCTGCGATGGGCAAGTTTATTTTTTTTTAAGCCAGGTCCTCTGTCTTTCCTGGGGTGACTTCTATACCCTCCTGCAACATTCATGATTTCTGTAAAATAAAAGAAAATATATTAGTTTAAGTTTTAATTAAATTCCTAAAAAGAAAATTTGAAAGAGCAGATTTCGGTGTTTTGAAAATTTTCCATGTGCAAGCACAGAAATTTTTCAGATCCACCGTCTAATCTGTATTTGAGATCTATTCCCAAGATTATTGCTGAAAAATGTTCTCAATACTTTAAAGAACAGATTTCAGTAATAATATTAGAAATATAGATAATTTAAAGCACTAAATTTAAAGAATAATTACTCGCCTTGTTCAATTTTCTGCATCCCTCGTTGTTTGTGTTTTGTTATTTGTGTTTTTTGACAGATCTTATTTAATGTTTGAGTGTAATGTTTACCTCTTCAGGTGCGCAGGCGAAAGTAGATATCTTTCTTCCTCGCACCTGAAGGAAAGAGGGTCAGGTAAAACAAAAGTGAATTCGCTCAGTTGTAAAGTCAAATCAAAATGAATTTTAGTGTTCGCAGATGGGGTGTATTTAAGGGAAATATCTCGATTTACACTTAGACTTATTAAATGTGAGGAAATTGTGTGGTTTTGTTTAAAATATGTATTAAGTTCATGTTAAGTTAAGTTATGATGGAAAACATCATTATTATTGCAAGATGTAGGTATGTAAGTTAGATTTTAAGTATGTGGGCCAGGGGTAGTTGCAATTTAAAGATAAGGATAGGAGATATTTCGAATAATTGATTTTTCCTTATAGATATGAATTGAAATAGTTATCTCGCTCAGATGTAGAGGTAACTATTTACTTATATGAAAATGAAGACTGGGGTTGACCTTTGTGGGATTTCATGGTCATAGCTAAGTTAAATTCGGAGTGCAAATGGCCATTGTTTTTGAATCGCAAATTCAAATTATTTTCAAGCGATTTAAAGTTCCGAAGTTTTTTTTAAGAAAAGCAAAAGAAAACCAGTAATTAAATACAAAGGAAATTGTAGGTAAAGTGGAGAAATGATTCAAGTGATATGTTATATTGATCAGTTTAATAAATAGGTATATATATATATATTATATAGATATAACTACAAAGAGAACTGGAATTCGGAAATCCAAAAAGGAAGATTATAGAAGATCTTGATTGCAGTTCGCCAATAATCTCAGAGGTATGAAAGTTCAATGAAGTTTTAATAGTTTATTGGAAGTGAATCATACTATCTAATCTAGGTTCAGGTTCTACATATTTGAGCTGCCAACCAGCGGGCCTGAGCCTCTGCCGTTTTTTTCTTCTACCAGCAGTGAAGATTTTTTTTTTGAGAGGAAGCTTTATTTTGAAGCTAAAAAAAAAGCAAAGTATTCATCTGTACAAAACCCTGTAGTGTCCTGGATTTTGTGTTTATATACGCGAGTGATATTAATATCAAAATCCCAAGAGGGTACAGACTTTTCAGTGGTGGTTTTGTGAGGAGAAAAGCTTCGCTGAGCTTGAAGAAACAGAAGAATTTTAGAGTGAATTTGATGAATATCTATGGATATTTCTTGAAACTTATTGACTTTAATTTAATAAGTGAAAAAAAAGACTTTTACAAATATTAGTTCAGTGTGGTTTATTCAAGATATAAAAAGGAAGTAAGGGATAAAATAAAATTACAAATAAAAGAACTATAATGACATAATGTAAAAGGTATAAAGTAACAAGGTATGTTAGTTTTGACAATTCATAACAATTCTGTGATTAGAGATGGGTAGTATAATATTGGTTTAGCATTTATTACCATCATCCTCTCTTAAATGCAAACCCATTTTACTTGTAAAGTATTCGTGCTTTGATCTAAAAGTAGCTTTGGTCAAGATATCCGCTGTCATCTCATCAGTTCCCACGAATTCGATTTTTATCTTCTTGTCAGCTATTTTGTCTCGCAGAAAGTGAAACCTTACGTCGATATGCTTGCTCCGAGCATGAAAAGTATCTGTTGAAGCAAGCTTAATTGCGCTCTGGTTGTCACAAAACAGAGTAATTGGAACTTTCACTAAGTGGGGCCATAACTCATCTTCCAATTGCTTCAGCCAAAGTGCTTCCTGTGTGGCACTAGCTAGCGACATGTATTCTGCCTCCATGGTTGAAAGAGCCACTGTCTGCTGCCTTCTCGAACTCCATGATATTGCAGCACCCTGGAACATAAATACATAACCTGTACATGACCTCCTATCTTCACTGTTTGAAGCCCAATCAGCATCACAGAACCCGGTTATGTTTCCGTCTTGATTTTTAGAAAAAACAAGTTTATAATTTTTCGTCCCCTTTAGGTATCTCATAATTCTCTTAACAGCAGCCCAGTGTTCAGATTCAGGTCTGGAACTAAATCTGCTAAGCATATTTACCGAAAAACTTATGTCAGGTCTGGTTCCCTGTGAAAGATAGAGAAGGCTTTTAATCGCTTCCTGGTAGGGTACATCTGTTAGCAAATTTTCATCATTTTTTGAACTTACAAGTTTTTTGTTTGGATCACTCGGCGTATTTGATATATTGCAGTCAATCATTCTAAATTTTTGTAAAATACGTTCTATGTAAGGTGATTGATCTAAATACAACTCACCGATTTTCTTGTCACGAGTTATTTTGAAACCGATACACTGCTTAGCCTCACCGATTTCCTTCATTTTAAATTTTGAGCACAAACTCTGCTTTACAACCCGGACCGTTTCTTCATTATTGTAGAATAGAAGGAGATCATCCACGTAAATTGAGATGAAAATCATATTATTTTCTTTTATTTTATAGAAGACACTTGCATCGGTATCAAGGCTTTTCAATCCAATGTCCTCTAAAGCTTTACAAAAGGTTTTATTCCATTGTCTTGACGCCTGCTTGAGTCCGTATATGGCCTTGTTTAATTTACAAACCTGGTGTCCTTCTTCATAAAGAGGTGGTTGATACATATATATATCCACATCGATGTCACCTTGCAGGAATGCACATACAGCATCCATTTGCTCTATTTGTAAGTCATATTTAACAGCCAAACCAAACAAATACCGCATCGAACTCTGTCTTACAACCGGCGCAAATAGCTCATCGTACTCTATTCCTTTTCTTTGTTCATAACCTTTTATAACAAGTCGAGCTTTGTAACGCAAAACATTACCTGCATCATCTACTTTCGTCTTGAAGACCCAGCGACATCCAATGGCTTTAGCCTTCTCTGGTAAGTCTGTCAATGACCATGTGATGTTTTCAATCAGCGACTTGTACTCTGCATTCATTGCTTCCTTCCAAGCGTTGGCATCTTCACTAGCTAGAGCTTCATCAACATTGTCTGGATCTTTTTTTAAGGTATTCTGACATAAATAAGAAACAGCTTTTGTTTTAGATGATTTGGTTTGTTGTCTTAGTTTTACAGGGCTTTGTCTTGAGATTTTAATGATTTCATCTGGAACATATTCATCATCATCGTCATCGACATGATCATTACCACTAGAGACGTTACTGTCATCTGCATCATAAAATGTCTCCTCAGCTGGCTTTAATGAATCAGGAATCTCATTAGCATTATCTGCGGTTAATTCAGATAATGGCATGGCAACAAAATCTCTTTTCATTCTGTCCTCTAAAAATACTACGTCACGGCTCTTAATCACCTGGTTTTTGTCTTTATCGTACAACCGATATCCTTTACTGTCCGAAGAATATCCAACAAAGATCAGCTTCTGTGATATAGGATCCCATTTTTTCCTTTTTTCTTTAGGTACGTGCACCATTACTTCACTTCCAAATATTTTTACATGGCTCAAGTTTGGCTTCTTTCCCGACCAATATTCGACTGGTGTCTTGTACTTCAATGATCTTGTCGGAGATCGGTTGACAATGTAGGCTGCTGTGGCGACCGCTTCTGCCCAAAAGACTTTGGGTAGACCTGCATTGAGGAGCATACATTTTGCGCGTTCTACAAGCGTCCGGTTCATCCGCTCAGACATCCCATTTTGTTCGGGAGTATAGGGATTTGTAGTTTGGTGCTGTATTCCTGCCTGTTTTAAGTAGATTTCGAAATTATTATTGGTATATTCGGTACCATTATCTGTACGAAGTATTTTTATTTTCGTGTGCAACTGTTTTTCAACAAAGCTTTTGAATTCCTTAAAGAGATCGAATACATTGGCTTTACTATTCAGAAAATAAACAAATACCTTTCTTGAGTAGTCATCTATAAAAGTTAGGAAATACTTCGCCCCTCCAAATGATTTGGTTTCCATCGGCCCGCATAAGTCTGAGTGGATGACCTCCAATAACTGAGATGCTCTCGTACCGGTGTGCTTAAATGGTTGCCTCGTTTGTTTACCTTCCAGACAAATAGTGCAAACAACATCCTCTCTTTTTGAGGCCAGCTTAGCTCCCTCCACACTTTCATTTAATCTCTGTAAGTCATTAAAATTAAGATGTCCCATTCTTTGATGCCAAAAATAATGATCATCATCTTTAGCAACTGATAACAGAGCACAATTATTGTTTTTTGTTGTGTTTAGTAGGTACACATTATTACGTAGTGCTGCTGTCAAAATTTCTTTTTTGTTTTTCGATAAATTGTGCAGCCATGTGCTTCAAATTTTACTTCACAGTTTTTTTTAACCATTTGACTTACCGAAAGTAGATTCGTTGTTAATTCGGGAATATAAAGAACGTTTCTGACCTGAATCTTGTGCGTGGAGCCATCTCGTGTTTTGATTTCTATGTCGACCTTTCCACAGCCTTTGACTTCCAACATTTTGTTATCTGCAACCTTGATGCTTCGGACTGGTGGACAGCCCATATCGTACAACCAGTTGTGATGCTTCGTCATATGCATCGATGCTCCCGAATCGACGTACCAGCTGTTGTCATCAAGACCTGTTGCTGCTGAAAAAGCCGCATAAAATGTGTTATTGTTGTTATTATTATTAGTGGAATCATTTTTCTTTTTGCTGTAACAATTTTTGCTAATATGCCCATATTTATTACACTTAAAGCACCGTGGGCCTTTGCTGTGAGCTCTGTAGTTTTGATTTCTATTAAATTTTTGATTAATCTGATTATAAGAGTTTTTATTGTGCTTAATAGAAAATGCCGACGAATCTGATACTTTGACCTCCTGAAGTATTTTCGTTTTAACAGCATCCGCAGTAATCGACACACCAGAACTTTCCATCGCCATCATCATCGGTTTGTATGAATCGGGTAGGCCAGCCAGAAGCAAGGTTCCAAGCCACTCGTCGCCTACTACAAAGTTTATGTTTCGGAGTTTGTGTGCTGTGGACATGATTTTCGTAACATACTCTTCCACGTTACTGCAACTATCTAAGTTCGTTGTTATCAAGTCACGCAATAAACCCACCTTTCTCGAAAGCCCGGAGTCATCGAACGCTTGTTGAAGTTTGTCCCACACTTCCTTCGCGGTGGTTGCTTCCTGAATGTGGACAAAATTAGTTGGATCTACAAGCAATATCAACTTAGACTTGGCTTGCACATCTTTTTTCGCGTCAACAGTTTCATTACTTTTATATTCAATAGTTTCCCATAGTCCCTCATGTTCAAGATATGCCCTTACTGCAAATTTCCAGGTGGAATAGTTGTCTCTCCCAATAAGTTTATCGAATTAGAGAATACAAAATATTATTTAGGGTTATCTTATCAAATCGACTTTAATCGAAGTAAATCCTGGATATTATATAAAATACGATTTACTGTTGGGTACTGGGCCCATAACCTGATGAATATCTATGGATATTTCTTGAAACTTATTGACTTTAATTTAATAAGTGAAAAAAAGACTTACAAATATTAGTTCAGTGTGGTTTATTCAAGATATAAAAAGGAAGTAAGGGATAAAATAAAATTACAAATAAAAGAACTATAATGACATAATGTAAAAGGTATAAAGTAACAAGGTATGTTAGTTTTGACAATTCATAACAATTCTGTGATTAGAGATGGGTAGTATAATATTGGTTTAGCATTCATTACCATCAGAATTTAAAAGTGAAACTGCAAGAAAAAAAGAATATATCAATAATATATTTTAATCATTAATTTTTTTTTATAAAGAATTAACTTCTCCATGTAAAAGAATTCAGTTCTCCATTTTTGTTTAAGTTCATTTTTTTTTTGTTTTGTATTTTTTTTATTGGAAAAGTGAACCGTGGTTGTGGTTGCTGATTTTTAATAATTTTTTTTTTACATAAAAACAAAGCTCCAACGACTCCAGTTCTTCGTAGTGCTGCCGGCAGGAAAAAAGTAGTTAGTCCTAAATTTTAAGACCAAAAGGTCCTCTTAAAAAAGAATTGTTGAATTCAGTAAAAGCACTGCCATTTTTAACGTTTAGTAGTAGCTTAATTTTTTTATTTTATACAATTTTTTTTATTACATTTTTTGTCTTAAGAATTTTGAAATTAAGGTTTTTTTTAGTTAATAGTTTTTTTCTTTAAGAGCAGGAGAGCTCAATTTTTATGAAAATTTTAAATAAAATTTATAACGTAATGTGAAAAGATTCTGGTTATGTATTGCTAAATCTTTTTCAGCTAAAGGTGTGTGGAGGCGGACAAAGCCGTCCTGATGTAAAAATTTCCGGTAGTATGACATGACCAACTGACTGTACGCTACAGTTTGCGACTGGTTGGTCATTTTAGGGGTTATTTCTGAAAATCGGCCATGGCTATAACATCAGGAAGTATCTTTCAGATACTTGGGTGGGTTGGCCAAGCCTTCGTCAATACCATCAGACGAGCGCTTGGAATTCGGTAGTACGGTATCTGAGGGAAATAGAAAAGTGAAGTGCTTTAGTTTTAGGGTTTAGAATAAGGTAGATTTAAGTGATTATATAAGTTTAAATTCGTACTAACGAATTTAACTTTGGTGGAGGTGATTTTATTTAATTTTTATTATCTTTGGTGATGGGTTTCATTTTATTATGATTTTTGGTGATGGGAAATTTCATTCCTTTTATTATTTTGAATTTTAGGTAGGTTTTTAGTTAGGTTAGTTTGATTTTGAAAAGCACTATACTTACATGTTCCTTCAGGTAGCGTCAAAGTCCTTCGATTTGTGGTAACGTTTCAAACCTTTTAGAGTAGAGTCATTCCTTTTCCAATCTCCTCTTCCTTCCCTTTAACTTTCTTCTTTTCTGGCACGATGATTTTGATTGTCGATCAGGAGGGATAAGTGGAAGCGGCAAAGAACCACCCCCATTTCCGTCGAGCATAGCCGTGCAACGACAAGCGTGCCGCCGCCCTTCTACTTTCCCAAAGTAAGTCCCCCGTGGAACCCTGACTCGCAACAAATGGGGCAAACTAATGTCAACTGAAGCTCTGGTTACACTTGGGAATCGGAATTTATTTGGTGTCTAGACTGTTGGTGGCATAGGTACTGAGAATGGTGATATTTCAGAGTCACAAATTTCCTGTTATTCTTGTCAGTTTAGCGAAGTTGCATTTCTGACAACGCTGATAACTTTGCTTTTTTCAGGTTATAATTGGGTATTTTTCAGATAGCATCCATTTCACCATACACGGTTTTAAATCGTGATGTCATGATGTCAGTTAGTTACTTGGTAATGGAAGTTGGTATTTCTTGTTAACTATCTGTCATTGCTTTATTTCTTGACCTGTGTGTATGACAGTTTGGCTAGCAAAAAAAAAAGAAGGTGAGTATCGGGTTTTCAGATTCTGTAATGAGGAACAGTGTGGAATAAGGGTTTACTTTTTGGCTGTTTTATGAGCGAAGTTCTGTTCTATGCGCTGTCAAACCACTTATGTCATATTTCTGGACAGACCAAAAATGAAATTACCCCAATCTCAAGTAGCCACCCGACAACTCCAGTATGGATTCAGATTGCCAATTTATCTAAACAATCGGCCGCAACGACTATTTTTCCTTAAAATGGCTCTCTGACAGCTACCTGTCATTTTTGTTTCCCTGATTTGCATTGTGACGTGACTGTCACTACTTATTGCAAAATTGCCTAGTGTAACCACCGTGCTGTTAATTTAGTGTATACACTACCTTAACCAAACTAGCGAGTTGTTGTCTCATGAGGTCCAATTTCGCTTCCATTGTCTTAATGGAAACCAGACCATACTGGAAGTTTGACTTGTAGGGGAAATTTAGTGGATTATAATTCGAGGTGGAATCTAATTTCCAAAATGGTTTCCTTTTTGTGGAACCTTCTCTGGTGGAACTCATCGGGTGCGTTCAGCACAGTGCGAGTAAAGCTGGGGTTTCGCACATAGATGGCACCAGTGTCAATTATTTTATTTTATGTGAATAATTTGGCGAGAAAGTTTCCCTACAAAACTTGGAATTTAGACCGAGTCTACTTGGTCTAATTTCCGAGAAAAAGGAATATTTCTCGCACAAAAAAAAAAACTATCGGTCGAGCCTGGGCTCCCTTATATGTCGTATCGTGATGACACTGTGACTCTTTCACGTCTAGTCGGTCGAAGACAAAAAGGAAATTTTACAACGTATTTAAATTTACACTTTTGAGTGCTCTATAGATTTCCTGAAAAACAAAAAAAAATTAAAACTGGCGTTAAACCAAAGAGTCTCATGCACAGCTGAGAGCCGGGCATAAGATTAAAAATTTACTACGGAAAATCTATGCCTCTTGCATGCTGCAATGTATTTGGACATTGTGAAAGAAAAAATGTTTTTAAGTCCTCATTGAATAAAATTTTTTTGGGAAAGTCAGGTTATTTAAAAGTAAGTCCGAGATATATTTGTGGATGTCATGTTTTACCTCTTTAGGTCTTTAGTGTGACACGTTGATCTGTGTCCCCGCCTATCTTCAACCTCGTACAAGTTGTTACCTTTGACTTTGTTTACACCAACCTTGATAAATTTGGGACACAACTTCGCACTTAAATGCTTGGTTGCATCGCTTAAGACATGATTGCGTTTGTAGATTTCGTCGCCTACCTTGAAAGAGATGTTCCTACTCCGTAGATTATATGTTCTCTCATATGCTTCATGAGTTTTTATTAAGGCTTGTTTCAAATACGAGTGAATGATGTTCATCTTGGCGACTTTGGGAAGCCAATCTATTTCCGAACAGTTCAGTCCACCCAACTCTCTAAGAAGTCGATAATCTGCCCCATGTTCTATCATACGTTGTCCGAATAGGGCTTCGTATGGGGACATAGTAAGAGTTGAATGTACTGTCGTGCGCAAGGCACTGCTGATCGAAGACAGATGTGCATCCCAATCTGTTTGTCGAGGATTGACATACGATTGTATGGCTGCCAAGATGGAACGATTGACTCGTTCACTAGCATTCGACTGGGGAGCATACACTGCCGTCCGGTATTGTTTGACCCCGAAAACATCAATGAGTTTTTGGAACTCCTTCCCAACAAATTGAGTACCCTAATCAGAGAGAATGCTCTCTGGTACTCCATAAACCAAGAAAATCTCATCCTTCAAGAATTTTACCACGCTCGCGGCTGTTGCCTTGCGTAGTGGTTTGATGAATACAAATTTAGTCAGTTGATCTAACACGATGACGATATAAACGTTACCAGCTCTCGATCTGGGGTACGGCCCGAGGAAGTCAACATACAAATGCTGAAACGGCCTATCTGCTTCGAAACAGTTTCCCATTTCTGTTCTCAACGTCATGTTAGCTGCCTTACTGGTCTTGCATGCTTCACACCGGTCTACGTACAGCTTGACCTGAGTGAACATTCCTGGCCAGTAAAATCTATCTTTCAATCTGTAAATCGTCTTCACCACCCCACCATGCGAAGCGCGCGGTGGATTGTGAGCCAATGCGATTAACGATTGCGTCATCTCTGAGGGAACCCACAACTTCCAAGTTAGGTCGTCGGCCAAGGGATTACCAACCGCATGTTTAGTGCGTTTGTAAATGTACCCTTCCGACACTTTGAGGTCAGGTAACCGTTCCTGTTCCTTCCTGATATGACTGATGATATCCAGATAACCTTCAGATTTAAAGGACGGATCCTCAAGATCGATGTGGAGTACCTCCGAGGTACCGATCTGTGGTAGACACGAAAGGAAAGCTGACACTGCCAACTCGTCGTCTTCTTATGCTCTAGACAGAGCATCTGGCACAACATTCAACGTTCCCTTTCGGTGCTCCACCACAAAATCGAAGCCTTGGAGACGCATACTCCACCTCGCTAATCTTCCAGTTGGGTCCTTCATAGTCATCAGCCATTTCAGGCTGGAGTGGTCTGTAATAACACGAAAATGGTATCCCTCAACGTAAGACCTAAACTTCTGGATACCTTCAAAAGCTGCTAAGCACTCGCGCTCTGTCACCGAATAGTTTCTCTGTGCAGCATTCAGTTTCCGGGAGAAGTAGTATATAGGCTGCTCCGCCCGGATTCGTCCCTCTGACAGAGTACACATCCGATGCCAGTCGCGGATGCGTCGCAGAGAATGATGAATTCTTTGGAGAAGTCCGGATTGACTAGTACAGGCGCCGAAGTCAAAGCTTGTTTGATTTGCAGGAATGCTTCAATAGCTTCTGGACTGAGCTTGAAAACTTTTCCCTTTTTCAGTGTCTCGGTCTAGGGTGCTGAAATCCTTAACAAATCGCCGATACCAACCTGCCATACCGACAAATCGGCGGACTTGGCGAGTTGTGGCTGGTAAAGGAAAGCTAGTAATAGCTGCGATCTTATCTTGATCAGCTTTCAAGCAACCCTGACCGACCTTATAACCGAGATAGTGAAGCTCATCAAAACAAAACTTCGACTTCTCGACGTTTATCGTCAGACCTGCATCCGTCAGCCACTTTCCGACTATATCCAGAGTCTCTAGGTGTTCGTCGAAATCCTTCGACACAACCAACAGATCGTCCAAGTATACAAATACTTGATCTCGTAATCCTGATGGGATTACGCGACTCATCCGGTAACTCAAACTTTGTGCCGCATTACATAGACCGAAGGGCATGACCTTAAATTGGTACAGTGGTCGGCCGGGTACCGTAAAAGCGGTCTTTTCCCTCGAACTTTGCTCCAGCGGTATCTGCCAAAACGCATCCTTCAAATCCACGCTAGAAATATAGCGTGTCTCTGTCAGGCGTGCCAGCAGCCCCTCTATATGCGCAATTGGGCGAGCATCTTTCTTAGTCACGGAGTTCACCTTCCGAAAGTCCAGACACAATCGGTTCTTACCAGGTTTGCGTACAAGCACCACTGGGGAACTCCTTGCGCTGGAACTTTCCTCGATGACTCCTAACGAAAGCATGCGGTCTAACTCCGCATACATAAGAGTTTGTATCGCCGGAGATACAGGATAGTACCTTTGCTTTATTGGTACGGCATCACCCCTGTCTATATAATGCTGCACTAGGTTCGTCTTCCCGAGTCCATTGACTGCGAAAGAAGGAAATCTACGAACAACAGCTTCTAGTCGTTTAGACTCTTCATCATTCAACTTAATTTGGTTTGTGGGTCTCTCCTCTGGCCCACCGGTCGTAATTCCTGAAAGACCCGCAATTACATGAGGTGCGATCTGAAACTTTTGCCAAAAGTCGACGCCTAAGTATAGACGTTGGCTCAACGATGGCACAATGTACAGATCAATATCTTTCGTCACTCCTTTGTATTGGATTGGGGTAGTAATAACTCCCACAATGGATTGCTTGTGTCCATCGGCCGTGGACACGGTAGTCTCTACCTTCCTTACCGTAGCGTTTTTGTCTCTTAGATAGGGAAGTATGTCGGTGCCTAAGCAACTAATACTTGCCCCTGAATCAAGAAGACCTAACACGTTATCACCGAATAAGCTAGTAGGTATGGCCCCTCCTCAGCCTGGGAACCAATTTTTGTGTCCGGTAGGTATGTATGACGTAATAGGTAGGTAGGTATGTATGACGCAATAGGGTATGTTGGAATGAAGTTAAAATGTGTGTATAATATGTGTGATAAGAATATATTTTGAGGTGGTGGTGGTGGTTGGTGGTGGTGACGGTGGGTTGAAATAGTGGTACTTTGTATTAAATTTGTTGGGTAGGCTTTTTTTTCAGTTGAAATTTGAAATATAATGAGAGAGTAGGTATATAACCTTGAGCTTATTAAAGCTAAACAAAACAAAATGATGTGATAAGAATTTAAAATGTTTTATTTTTGGGGTGATGGTGATGTTGGTGGATTGAAATAATGAATTAGATGATAAGCTTAGCCATCAAGAAAAAAAAAAATTTCCTTGGGTGTCGTCGGTCGTCGGCGTCGTCGTCGTCGTCGTCGTCGTCGTCGTCGTCGTCGTCGTCGTCTGAGTCGTCGGCTGAAGGTTAGCTATAAAAAAAAAATGTGCCGCGGCATCGTCTTTGTTGTCGTCGTCGTCGTCGTCGTCGTCGGCGTCGTCATCAAAGCATAATATGGATGGTTGATAGCTGAGGGTAGATTTTGTGTGTTTCTATTAAGGGCCCTTGGTCATGGTCAGTGTTGTGATGGTGCAGCGCACCATCCGCGCCGGATGATAAGAAACAATGTTAATTGTTTAAAATAATGGCACATTATGGTAATTTTAAAAATTATGTGCTCATGCTTTTTTTTTTTTAAAGAAACCGCATTTTGTCAACTTTTGACTTTAGAAAAGTTTATTTTTTTTTTTTTTTTTGCTAATAATTATGATAAGGCAGTGGTGGTTTCAATATATAATTTAGACATATAAAAGGGTAAATATTGTTTCTATTTTTCAGTTGCCGCCGTTTAAGTGTTGACACAACAATTCTTTGCTTTTTCAAAAAAAACCATTTTCCATCTTTAAAACGTGCACCATACGTCTTATCAATATCTTTAAAAAAGTTGACACAACAATTCTTTGCTTTTTCAAAAAAACCATTTTCCATCTTTAAAACGTGCACCATACGTCTTATCAATATCTTTAAAAAAAAAATTAAAAAAATGCTATCAAGTTGTGAAAAATATTCGGTAGATTTTGCACAAACCTGCTGGGAGTATCTCCCCCTTCAGGAGGCACTCCGTGAGGAGTTAATTGAGTTTAATAAAACTCCTACGATATATGGAATGTGTGCTATAAAGCACATTATACAGGCGTTAGCCTTGAAGGCTGATGCGGACGGTTTCACAGAGGTACCTGAAGTACCTTCAGCATTGGTGTTAAAAAAAAAAAAAAAAAAAAAAAAAACAAAATAAAAAATGTTTTGAATAGTTTTTGAAAAAAAAGTTTTGTGTTTATTTTGTGACTGTGATTTGTGTTATGGTTAGTATCGAATATCGAATTCCAGCTTGCGTTTGGTGTTTTGTTTTGTCTAATTTGTTTGGCTTTGGATTTGGGTTTTGAGGATTTTGGTTTTGGGGATTTAAAACATACAGGCCTGTGTCAGAGAAGCGGAATTTCCTCCCCGATTACAGTTCCCTCCCTTATGGATTCCAAAGAATAAACAAAATTATTTAAAATGCTTGCTTTATTAATTATTACGATTTTTAACTTGACAATAAAACTTGTTTAAAAGATATACATTTTGAAGTGCACATCTCTTTCCATGATATCCACTTGTACATTTCAATGTTATATTTGGATACATTTGTTTAAGTTCTTTTAAATTTGGACATCTATTGTTGCTGTTGTTGTTGTTGTTGTTGTTGTCTTCAAGATTAACGACTTCTACATTTTCGTTATTGAGTAGCCATTGAAACCATTGTTTCTTTTCGCTACCCTTGACGTAAACGACTCCATTTTGGATTTGTTCTCGAAGAAATGATCTAACTTTGTGAAAATCTACGTCTCCGCTATCCCAAGTTAAACCATGATGATTTTGATGTAACCAGTAAGTTTGTCTTTTGAGTGATAATGGAAATAGATTAAAATTAAATGGTGGTGTAAGAATGAAATGATGGTGATTTTGTCCATAATAATTATTGAAAAGCACAGCTATTTCCTTTAAAATAAACTCGTTATTTATTCCTCTGAAACCTTGAAAGTCAGCAAAATAGGTATTCATGATGATGATGATGATGTGTAAGTGTTGTTTCGTCAACTGCTTCAATTAAACTACTGATCATAATTTATATGAGAGCATACAATTTAAGTAAGTTTGTTAACTTCTCCAGTTAATGGATTATACTCAATTATACGATCGTGAAGAATCAGGCAATACATGGATGTTTTTTCGGGAATATTTGTTAGTGTTTTAAGTTCAATTTTAACATCAACAGATCCGGTTTTAATTGCTTCATTTTGACGAGAACAATCAATAACTATAATGGGTGCGTTATCCTTGAATATTTGTCGCGACAAAAGAGGATTTGATTGTTTTTGATAGTATGAATGTTGAAATTCACTGTACATTTCATAGAGAACAGCAAATCGATCCACTTTATATAAAAGATTTAAATCTTCGCGTGGATAAGTTTCGGAATTTAAATGAACTTTTACATTCCTCAGATCGCAATTATCGAATTTGCTACAATCTTTATTTTCTTGATTTTTTCTATCCGTTTGTAGAGCAATGATTATATATCTTGGCTTTTTAAGTTGACTTGAAGTTTTAACTGTCCAAACATGATCAGTGGTAGCTGGCAGTGTTGGATATTCATACATTTCCCAATTGCGAAAATGAATTTGAATACGATTTGATGATTGTATTTCTTTCAATAATGTTAGTTTATTCGAATCGGATAGGGTGATGTGAGGAAGTCTCCATTGCAATTTGTGAATCATAAAATTTAATTTTATTTCTTTTTCTTTTTTGTCATTGTTAAACAAATAAGCATTCTCATCAGATCGAGCACGAATTAAAATCAATTGATGTCTTGCATTTGCTATGATCTTTTTATAGTCTTCAGCAAACCCTAACAGATATTTTAATTTTATGCAAAAATTAAAAATACCCGATACAGGAGAAAAACTGTGGCTGATTCCGGTCCATGATCCGTTTTCTAAGCTCTTACTTTCATTCTCGTTTAAGGATATATAATTTTTCAAGGTTGACGTTATTCCCACATTTTTATTGCTATCAATGTTCACTCCATTCAATTCATATTGTATTTCTTCGAAAAGAAATGCAATTGCATTATTAGTTAATTTTGCTGTTGTAACACTTCCATCTTTTACATTTGTTAGACTCCCTTCTATGTAAATGTAGCTTTCACTTGGTAAAACACACAAGTCCTGTTGTTGTATGGGGGTACGTATTTCATCACTTGGATTGAAGGATTGAAGAAAGGGTGAGTAACTGTGGTATTCAAACTTTGATATGCTATTATCATAGCCGGGTCCATGAGCAATGTTCAGTATGTCATTCATATTGTTTTTTATTTTAGTTTGAATCCTAATGAAAGGAGATAGGTTTTATTTTCAGGTGATAGTGTTGACAGTTTTGATGTTCGAGTAGAACTAATTAAATTGTTCACTCTGATATCTTTTATATAATTATTATATATTAACATTATTTTTATGTTGCAGCAGCAGCAGCAGTAGCAGCGTTGACGGGTTTCAAATGTAGCCTCACTGTAATTCTTTCTCCTCTAAAATTCACCAAGTCTCCGTCTTGGTCTACAAGCTTCAATGTTATAGTACTTATTCGTTTGGCATTCACTGGTAAATAGATGACATTTTTTGGAACTTCTATGATTTTATACCCTGGTCCTGATTCTGGTGAAAAGAACACTTTTCTCTTTGAGAATACGTTCACTGAAACCCAATAATTTTCCAATAGTTCTATTCTTATTGAAATATATTTTTTCGTTACTATAGAGTACGCACTGCATGGTATTGTTGTTTGGTTCTATTTCTACAAGAATATCAGAATTTCGCAATAATAATTCTGCAGATATATATTCTGCAATGGCATCAACTTCATACGATCCAGTTGGGATTTTAATTTCATGTTTTCCCACATGAAACAAATTGTTACGCTCATCAACATTAGGTATAGAATTGTATGTTTGAAAATCAATCACTCCGCAAACATAGTCTTGATCCAAGTTCAGAATTGGGAAATATTCTGTTGAGAGAATGGAAGTTGTCCCGCTTAGTGTAAGTTTCATCGCCATGATGATAGAAAATACAATGAAATCAAATGTAATTAAAACTCATTATTTATTTATTTATAAATCACACAAAAATCTTAAACATAAATGTCCACAATTAAAAGAGTCATAATTTTGATATTTTGTATAATTGTAATTGATTTTGTCACCCAAATAATTTATTATTTCTATAGGTGGTTGAAGATTTCCAAAGCTATCAAAATATTCAATTTGATTGCCTTTTTTCCTATACGCTACCCAATGTGTACCTGGACCAGTTGAGGAATCAAGATTTATAATTCCACACTCGTTTTTCAGAGGTTTAGTTTTCGGTAAATTATCTCGCATGAAAACTCCTCGAAAATTCGGAATTTATTTATTGGCAAAATTTCTCAAATCTATTTCACTTAATGCACGATTAGGTAGCGAGCTTAGAAGTTTTTTGTCTGTGGATTTAAATATAGTCCAAATCCTTTTCTATAAGGTTTAAGGAATAACCCATGACCTAATGCAATGGATTCAATTTTTTCATTATGGCGCTTTTTCTCTTCTAAATCTTTTTTAGCAATGCTTATATCATTGACAGCTTTTGCTACGCCTGCAGCGCCTCCTGTTAAGGCTCCTAGTGCTGAAAGTCCAGCAAACAACGGCACAAGAAATGGAACTGCCCCACCAATTTTCGGTACCGAAATAACTCTAGGTGTTTTTATTTTATTACTATTTTTTGTAACGGTTTTCTTGGCAGTCGATATTGCTATTTTGATTGCTTTTTCCAAATTCAACACTTTTCTTCGTTTGAGATTGTTTCCAATAACTTTCATTACTTTCCTAAACGAAGGTTTTGTTGTTGTTGTTGTTTTTGTCTTATTTTTCGCTTTTTTCTTAGAGCTGCTGCTGCTGCTGCTGCTGCCGTTGGTGTTGGTGTTGCTACAACCCATACCGAATTTAGTTTTTGTCTTCATAAGATTGGTAACCCATAGTGCGTTTGCTTTCTCAGGTATACTAGCGTCTTTGGATTTAAACCGTTGCCAAGCTTTTTCAGTTAAAATCCTATCGGCAATTTGTCGATCAGCTATATTTTTAAATTTAGAATAAGAAATATCGTGTTGTTTGCAGGCTTGATCAAGCAAATTAATTCCCGAATCCCCTCGAGCTAGGCGTTCTTGGAGTTTTGTGCCAGGTCCACAGAATTGATAACCAGGCAAATGTAGTTCAAGAGGTAGTTTATTTATTAAATTATTTAATAAGCCTTTTCCTTTCACAATGTTTCGACGACTGATTGAATTTTTCGAATAATCAAACATTTTATATATCTGATATCTCTCTCTCTTTACTTAAGAACAATTGACAACTAAATGAAAATTTTAAATATAAACCTTACATTTTATAGAAAAAAATTTAGTTTCTATCACAATGCGTTTCGTTAAACAACAATATCGGTTACCTGTACAAAATATAGAACTGATTAAAAATATTGAAAGAAAAAAACATGGTAAACTATTCCCTAATAGTATAAGAGGTTTAATTACAGGTCCTTCAAACTGTGGAAAAACAAATGTCATGATGAGTTTGTTACAACATCCCAATGGATTGGAATTTGAAAATATCTATATATATTCTAAATCTTTACACCAGCCAAAGTATGAGTTTTTACAAAAAGCCATGAAACCAATCAAAAAAATGGGTTTTTTCACTTTCTCCAATAACACAGATGTTATTCCAGTCGAAGAGACCAAACCAAATTCTATATTTATTTTTGATGACATTGCTTGTGAAAAACAAGACACAATTCGAGTATACTTTAGCATGGGTCGCCACCATGACCTAGATAGTTTTTATTTGTGCCAAACGTATACAAGAATACCCAAGCACCTGATTCGAGACAATGCAAATTTCCTCATTGTCTTCAAACAGGACGATATGAATTTAAAACATATATATAATGACCATGTCAATTCAGATATGACATTCAATGTGTTTCAAAAGGTATGTGCAGAATGCTGGAATACTGACTACGGCTTTTTAGTTATTGACAAGGAAAGTCCTTTAAATGAAGGACGCTATAGAAAAGGTTTTGACTGCTTCCTTATGTTATAAAAAAGATATCACATTTCAGTTCATATCATATGTAAAGTGATGTTCTATGAGAGCAGTTCAGAGCAGTTCAGTGAGCAGATTGTAGCAGTAAAAAACACTTCAAACCAGTTTGAGACCCATCAGTATTCTTCAGTTAAGACCAGTAACCTTAATATCAGATTCAGTTTAAAACCTTTTGAACGATTCTTTCGACGACTTCGAAACTTACTCACCACTTGTTTCTCTAAGAAAATCTAATCATTATGAATATAGATGTTAAACTAACAAAAGAACTAATCAAAACTACAAATGCTCTACGAAAGAAATACAAAGCTCTTAAGACTGGTAAAGAAGCTTACGAAACTCAAATTGAAGAAACTTTTAAGCCACTTACGGAACCATTAAATGAGTTAGTAAAACAATCAAGTATCAAAAAAGATCAACATCAACAACAACAACAACAACTACTACAAAGTACCTTTCTTAAGGGAGGCCCTTTAAAAAAAATAAAACTTGACTATGAACAACAACAGCATGATGACGAATTTACTACACCAAACACTTCTATTGCTGATAATTCGCCCATTTTAACAACAACATCAACAAAAACTGATGATACGCCAAAAAGAACAAAGAAAATATCGAAATATCTTGCTAGTCATCGAAACTTTGCAGAACGATTGTCACAAGAAGAATTGCATCTAATACCTAAAAAATATATAGATTTATTTATGAATAATTCCAAAGATATTGATAAGACGTATGGTGCACGTTTTAAAGATGGAAAATGGTTCATTGGTAATGCCGAGTTCAAAATTCATGGAAAAGATATAAAAGTTAAAAATGAAACCTACAAAGGAACATATGGCTTGTATGAGCTTATATTTATGAAAAACCCCAGTAAAAATATCTACACCAAAGAAGATATAGAAAACTATAAGACTATACTATTTGCAACCAATGCACATAGAGTTGCTTATGATTCACAAAAACAGGTGCATGGCAATAAGGAGTATAAGTATAAGCAAATTATAAGTAAATTAAGCAATACTCCAGCTTCATCATCATCATCATCATCTCCACAATCTGGAGGTGGGTTAATGCAATTGAAAAAATTAAAAAAAGATTATATATATTGGGATAATCCCAATGAACTTGTAGATCGAATGAGACTTCTTATCGCTTCACAACAAGCTGGTAACAACAATCATTCTAATGAAATTGTTTCCATCATTGAAGAACTCAAAGAAGCCAATATAATCAAATAAAAAACATGAGTGTTGATAAATTTGGCCGTTTTTCAAATAAAACCCCTCTCAGAGGGCCGAGAGGGAAACAAGGAGAGAGAGGCTTTACTGGGCCACCTGGTGAGGGATTTTTAAAAACAGAGAACGGTGATTACGATATAGGCTTTAAACGACTAACAAATGTTCAAAAACCGAAACAAATGGAAGATGCTGCTACTAAAAAATATGTTGATGACGCATAAGATCGGCTTATAGAATATATTCAATTGGAAATTGTTGAAAAATTGCAAAGGCAACTGCATGACTACACGGAGGATATGAAGAATAGTTATGAAATTATAACTGAAAATAAAGAAGTGAATACTATTTAAATTTAGTCTACAATTTACCAGCTCAGTGTAAGGACAAGTCGATAAATATAATATACATATTATGTCTGGCATAGAAATTTCATTGATTTCTGGCGAAATCTTGCAGTTTTTAAAAGCAAATCAACATGATATAATAGAAGAACATCGCGAGGAGCTTTTAAATAGTATAGTCTTTTTGAAAAGTTTTATTAATATATCTACCACAACTTCAAAACATGGATGTCATTTTTATAATTGTCCTTGGTCTTCGGACTTATGTCAGGACGGACCAGATACCTGTGCATGTTACATGCTTGAAAATAGAATGTTAAGAATAAAAAAGTTAATGTGCCTGTATAAAAGGCTAAAATAAATAAATACTTTTGTTTTTTCATCATTCACTTCAAAGATGAGTCTAAGAAACGTTGTCGACGAACTACATAAGCCTGCTCGAAGGAATTTTTCAAGAAGGCGAGTCATTATCAAGGGGATAGATGATTTATGGCAAGCTGATCTAGTCGAAATGATTGTGTACTCTTCCGATAACTATAATTATAGATATCTTCTTACAGTTATTGATACTTTTTCTAAATTCGCTTGGACGGTTCCTATTAAAAATAAAACTGGAATTATTGTCACTAATGCTATGAAGGATATATTTAATAAAGGTCGCCACCCAACAAATTTACAAACAGACGATGGAAAAGAATTTTTTAATACGCATTTTCAAAATCTAATGAAACACTTCAAAATCAATCATTACTCTACATTTAGTGTTGTCAAAGCATCAATTGTCGAACGATTTAATCGTACTTTAAAAACTCTTATGTGGAAAGAATTCAGTTTTAATGGCTCATATCGATGGATTGATATTGTAGAAAAACTTACAAAAATATACAATAATTCCAAACATCGGACCATAAAGATGATGCCTGTTGAAGTCAATGCTACAAATGAAAAATTATTACACTCCAAAATTTATAATCGCATTAAAATGCATATTACTCCAAAGTTCAAAGTTGGGGACCTTGTCAGAATAAGTAAATACAAACATGTTTTCGATAAAGGATACACGCCGAATTGGACCACAGAAATCTTTAACAGTTCAGAGCAGTTCAGTGAGCAGATTGTAGCAGTAAAAAACACTTCAAACCAGTTTGAGACCCATCAGTATTCTTCAGTTAAGACCAGTAACCTTAATATCAGATTCAGTTTAAAACCTTTTGAACGATTCTTTCGACGACTTCGAAACTTACTCACCACTTGTTTCTCTAAGAAAATCTAATCATTATGAATATAGATGTTAAACTAACAAAAGAACTAATCAAAACTACAAATGCTCTACGAAAGAAATACAAAGCTCTTAAGACTGGTAAAGAAGCTTACGAAACTCAAATTGAAGAAACTTTTAAGCCACTTACGGAACCACTAAATGAGTTAGTAAAACAATCAAGTATCAAAAAAGATCAACATCAACAACAACAACAACAACTACTACAAAGTACCTTTCTTAAGGGAGGCCCTTTAAAAAAAATAAAACTTGACTATGAACAACAACAGCATGATGACGAATTTACTACACCAAACACTTCTATTGCTGATAATTCGCCCATTTTAACAACAACATCAACAAAAACTGATGATACGCCAAAAAGAACAAAGAAAATATCGAAATATCTTGCTAGTCATCGAAACTTTGCAGAACGATTGTCACAAGAAGAATTGCATCTAATACCTAAAAAATATATAGATTTATTTATGAATAATTCCAAAGATATTGATAAGACGTATGGTGCACGTTTTAAAGATGGAAAATGGTTCATTGGTAATGCCGAGTTCAAAATTCATGGAAAAGATATAAAAGTTAAAAATGAAACCTACAAAGGAACATATGGCTTGTATGAGCTTATATTTATGAAAAACCCCAGTAAAAATATCTACACCAAAGAAGATATAGAAAACTATAAGACTATACTATTTGCAACCAATGCACATAGAGTTGCTTATGATTCACAAAAACAGGTGCATGGCAATAAGGAGTATAAGTATAAGCAAATTATAAGTAAATTAAGCAATACTCCAGCTTCATCATCATCATCATCATCTCCACAATCTGGAGGTGGGTTAATGCAATTGAAAAAATTAAAAAAAGATTATATATATTGGGATAATCCCAATGAACTTGTAGATCGAATGAGACTTCTTATCGCTTCACAACAAGCTGGTAACAACAATCATTCTAATGAAATTGTTTCCATCATTGAAGAACTCAAAGAAGCCAATATAATCAAATAAAAAACATGAGTGTTGATAAATTTGGCCGTTTTTCAAATAAAACCCCTCTCAGAGGGCCGAGAGGGAAACAAGGAGAGAGAGGCTTTACTGGGCCACCTGGTGAGGGATTTTTAAAAACAGAGAACGGTGATTACGATATAGGCTTTAAACGACTAACAAATGTTCAAAAACCGAAACAAATGGAAGATGCTGCTACTAAAAAATATGTTGATGACGCATAAGATCGGCTTATAGAATATATTCAATTGGAAATTGTTGAAAAATTGCAAAGGCAACTGCATGACTACACGGAGGATATGAAGAATAGTTATGAAATTATAACTGAAAATAAAGAAGTGAATACTATTTAAATTTAGTCTACAATTTACCAGCCCAGTGTAAGGACAAGTCGATAAATATAATATACCTTTTATGTCTGGCATAGAAATTTCATTGATTTCTGGCGAAATCTTGCAGTTTTTAAAAGCAAATCAACATGATATAATAGAAGAACATCGCGAGGAGCTTTTAAATAGTATAGTCTTTTTGAAAAGTTTTATTAATATATCTACCACAACTTCAAAACATGGATGTCATTTTTATAATTGTCCTTGGTCTTCGGACTTATGTCAGGACGGACCAGATACCTGTGCATGTTACATGCTTGAAAATAGAATGTTAAGAATAAAAAAGTTAATGTGCCTGTATAAAAGGCTAAAATAAATAAATACTTTTGTTTTTTCATCATTCACTTCAAAGATGAGTCTAAGAAACGTTGTCGACGAACTACATAAGCCTGCTCGAAGGAATTTTTCAAGAAGGCGAGTCATTATCAAGGGGATAGATGATTTATGGCAAGCTGATCTAGTCGAAATGATTGTGTACTCTTCCGATAACTATAATTATAGATATCTTCTTACAGTTATTGATACTTTTTCTAAATTCGCTTGGACGGTTCCTATTAAAAATAAAACTGGAATTATTGTCACTAATGCTATGAAGGATATATTTAATAAAGGTCGCCACCCAACAAATTTACAAACAGACGATGGAAAAGAATTTTTTAATACGCATTTTCAAAATCTAATGAAACACTTCAAAATCAATCATTACTCTACATTTAGTGTTGTCAAAGCATCAATTGTCGAACGATTTAATCGTACTTTAAAAACTCTTATGTGGAAAGAATTCAGTTTTAATGGCTCATATCGATGGATTGATATTGTAGAAAAACTTACAAAAATATACAATAATTCCAAACATCGGACCATAAAGATGATGCCTGTTGAAGTCAATGCTACAAATGAAAAATTATTACACTCCAAAATTTATAATCGCATTAAAATGCATATTACTCCAAAGTTCAAAGTTGGGGACCTTGTCAGAATAAGTAAATACAAACATGTTTTCGATAAAGGATACACGCCGAATTGGACCACAGAAATCTTTAAGATAATCAAACTGCAACGTACAAATCCAGTAACATACTTATTGGAAGATTACCAAGGACATCCCATTAAAGGTGGATTTTATGATCTGGAACTGCAGAAAACCAAGTTCTCCGATACATATCTAATCGAAAAAGTACTTCAAAAGAAAAAAGATAAAATATTTGTTAAATGGCTTGGCTTTTCATCAGATCACAACTCTTGGATACCTATCCCTAAAGAGACGTCATAAAATAATAATACAACATATTTGTTTTGTATATATATATTTTTTTTAATAAAAATTCTTTATTGACTCATTATAAAGTTATGTATAATACAGTTTTTTTTTTTAAGAAATATTCATTTGGTATGTTTGTTTCATTGTTTTGAAGTCCAGTAATTCGACATCGGATTTATATTCAAGATCCTCCTTCATAAAGATTTCAACTTCTCCATTACTTAAGACTCTCTCAGTTTCATATTCATGATATTCATAACATTTAATATTGAGTGTACGCAAATTATAATTGCTATCATACGAACATCGAATTGTTAGTGCCTTGTCATCGTCAAACTCAAGCTTGAAATGTCTATAAAACACATCTTTACTTTGAATGATTCCCGATATTTCAATTTCTTTTTTAATTAAGTCTTGCCTAAAACTCTCGATTGCTTCTTCTACGGTTATTATTTTCTTTTCCAGAATTGGCGTTTTTGCTGTTGTTACATCGGATGCTGCATCATCATTATCATTTTGATATGATGTTGTATCCCATTTCGTAGTATTAAGTAAATTTGTACCATTTGTATAGGTTAACAAACGAAACGATAAACCTATTTGTACAATATCGTTATTTGGTAAACTCAGCGTAAACGAAAGATTGTCAGTTTTGTTAGGGTGTTGTAATTTTATATCCAACGGTATGGGTGATGTAAAAATTAGTGTGGGAAAAATTGAAAACACACATAAAACGACTGCGGCGGACAACATTCTTATGAAAATATGATTGCTACTTTCTCCAAAGGTATATTATATACTGATATAAAATCACTTTAAAATTTTAATTTATACAATTTATTATATATTTTAATCTCTCTTTCTCTCTCTCTCTCAAGCCTGCAGATATGACATACACGTCTACAAGACATGACTCGCTATAACATATTCTAACAAATAGGGAATAATTATTTCGATTTGACATTTGAGATGTCCAAATTTAAAAGAACTTAAACAAATGTATCCAAATATAACATTGAAATGTACAAGTGGATATCATGGAAAGAGATGTGCACTTCAAAATGTATATCTTTTAAACAAGTTTTATTGTCAAGTTAAAAATCGTAATAATTAATAAAGCAAGCATTTTAAATAATTTTGTTTATTCTTTGGAATCCATAAGGGAGGGAACTGTAATCGGGGAGGAAATTCCGCTTCTCTGACACAGGCCTGTATGTTTTGTATTCCCTTTTGGTCACCACCCGATGTTCTTTTGTTCGTTTTATATTATCAGAAACAATAAGAATGCGGCTCTCATTTTTGTTAGCAGCATTAAGAACTGCTTCTTTTATCGAATCAAAATTTACTTTTTTCGAAGAAGTATAATTCAATGATATACCTTTCACCTTACATGCAATGATTTCAGTTTTCTCCTTTGGGTTAAAGACTTTAAAAGCGTAATTCTTTGGACCTCCGCTTACAAATTCGGTAATATAACTACCTTTCCCGTAAAGCTCTAGCTCATCTGTCATATCTCCTATTAAGTCTCCTGTCTCAGGTTCAAAATCTCCTTCTCGGCTTTTATAAATTACAGAATCTGTATCATAATACAAAACTCTTCTATCCAGTTTTTCTAAATATTCATACAATTTTAGACGAGCTTGAGTCGTAGTATATGCTGCGATGCTAACATTCACTGAAGGCAAAGATTTTGCAGCTTCTTCTCTATTTACAAAATTTATGACAACATTTTCATCATTTACAGGTAAAATATTGCACACTTCTAAGGATGGATTAGTCAATACTTCGTATAATTCTGAAGGACTGTTAACAATGCGTGTCCTGGTTTGATTTTCTCTCTGACCGAATTTTCCCCAGAATGAATTTAATATAAGCTTTGAAAAAGACCTTTTTCCTTGATTATGCGAAATATTTGCATAATCTAATTGGATATTTTCATTTTCTAGGAAATGGGAAATATAACCTTGTTTTTCTGCCTCAGTGTTTCAGTTTGAAGGCCATCCCGAAGCTTCTTGCTTAATTTTTAAGAACTTGTTCATCATAGAATCAAAAAGACCACTTGAATTGTTTTCCTTATTGTATTGAACTACATTATATTCCCATATTTCAGTTATACTCAAAAGCTTGTATCCTTTGTCTAAAGCCTTCACAACTTCCTCAATGATCCAAGTGCCGCAAATCGATCGTTCATCATCTGAATGATGACAGAATTTATCTCTTGATTTGATGCTGCTACATGTCATGCACAATGTAAATATAAGCTTATTATTTTGCTTTATTGGAAGAACCGGGTGAAACAAATTTTCTGGGGGTAATACTTTGCATTTGATAATACCACTGATATCTTTTAAATCAATGTGCGATGTTATAGAAGGCTCTGTATACAGTTTTGGATGTCCTATTGGATATTTACCATATTTGCAAACCCAAGGGTATAAGGAGCATACATCTATATATCTAATTTTTTCTCCACTTTTGCATTTGTAATACATTGAAGTATTACCAGTTCTTCCTCCATAGAAGGCATCTCGAGGATTGAGAGGTGTTTTCTCAATAAGTGGATGTGTTCTTAAGAATACTAAATCTTCTTGGCTCATCTTTGAATGTTTTCTTTCAAACTCGCAATTCCATATTTCAATGACCTCATAGCCAAATGATCTAAGACGTTTTATTTTAGATTCTGTTTGTTCAAATCTTAAATTCAAAGTGTCGAGCTTATCTCCATCTAAGGGTTCGTTCCTTCTATGGGTCAGACATATTGGATGCCCATGATAATAACATCCATGAAACTCGAAAACTTGACCAGTTTCTTCACAGAAGCCATCAACTTTTACACCTGCAACAACTACTTCTCTTCCATTGGCAGCATGTTTTATATGAATATTGCGATTTTTGGACTCCCAAATTAACCATTTTATTGAAACTTTTGAGTGTTTGTCAACATTTCTATAGCCATTTTTAGGTATCAGCCCTATGGTGTTTTCAATGAGGAAATTACGTCTGTAGACAAGACTACAAGCCGATGCAATAGTAGTGGATTCCAAAAATGGCTCCACATTGCTCTGCATAAGGAACAATTTTCTAAATTCCAAACAAGCTTCTGTTAGAATTTTCACATCACTTATACAATAGTCAATCAAATCACGTTCCATATTGAATTCATCATTTTTATGTTCTTCGTGCCATTTAAGGAATATTGCCCGATCTTCAGTTTTCATGGTATCGCATCCGTAGTATTTTACATCGGGTAGTTTTCCCACATATTTTACATTTTTCGATAAGTTAAAAAAGTGTGGGAAATATCCCTTCTTTAATGATGGAGACAAATCAAATGCTTTCGGTAATTTAGAAAGTGCCATTGGAAAATAATTTATGGAATCCAAGAACTTTACATTGGCAATTTGCATCACTAAGATTTTTGTTCCACGCATTATTAATTCAGGTTTCAAGTTGGTTTCAACTAGAATATAATTCAAGATAAACTGGTGATCATAGGCTTGACCATTATGTACCAACACTAACACGTTCTTGAACAACTGCCGTATTTTCAATATGTACTCAAGAAATTTAGAAACAACATCTTGCCTTATTATTTGTTGTCTGAATTTACACACATTACAAAAGATTAATTTTTCAATGTCAATGCAAGAACTGCATCTTTGTTGAAACACACACAAGTTTGGTTTGTGTATATTTAACAGGCTTCCATCAGCTTCATTTATTTTAACATCTTTTTGTCTGCTTTCAAAATCGTAAAATATGTAGATGCAATTGTTAGTTTTTGGTGTTCTTCTATCGGGTAACATAAAACATTGATGATTGTGAGGAAAAAATTTTACACATTGCTTGCAAAAATATTCATTACAAAAATGCTCTCTATTGCTTATTGTTTTTAAGCAATCCTTACAACGTTTTATCTCTTCACAGATAGTCGTTTTACTCGAACCGACAGATTTATGATTGTCAAAACATACTTGGCCTCGGAACTTTCTGTAACGATCTTCACAAAGAATTTCCAACGACGATGATGACATCCTTTCACAGCTTGGAGTTTTTTGACATTGTGGGCATGATTTCATGCAACTGTGTCTGGATTTTGAATCATAAGGCACATGACATATTTCGCAGTAGTATTTACAGCAAAAAGCAGATGTCAAAGAAGTTATCAAATTAAAATGATTGTTGTGATAAAGAAGATTAATTCTTTTTATTACAGCATTGTTGTTGTTGGTGGGAATACCTTCATAAATTATAGTTCGCCCCTTTGTTCGATACTCATAGACTGTTATTTTATATTCTCCTCCTAAATAAGTTTGAAAAAGTTGTAGCTCTGGAATACCACAACCCTCGTTGCCGCCGCCGCTGGCACCGCTGCTGCCTTCCAATGGTACTTTCACTTGAGCATTAATCAATAGTCGATGTGCCTCATTTGTTTGCTTTTGATCAGAGTCTTTACGAATTGTAATGTAATCGGGTGATTTGTTCACAAATGCAATACCAACTACTAAAGCACGTGGTAAACAAAGATAGTCCTTATTTTTGATGGTCACAATGCCTCGACGTTTGTTGCATTCCTCTTCGAAAGTGTGATTAAAATTTTGATTACGTCTTCCTTGACCGACTGGTATTTTTACAGTTGTAACTCTTATACAAAAGGAATCCGTTTCAAAACCTTCCGAGTTACTCTGGAATACTTTTGAGATCATATCCCAAATGTCTTTTAAATGGAAATCGCTTGCATTCCTGAAACTTATCCAACCACTGCCTCGTTCCTGTGAAAATCCCTTCCCGCAAAAAGTTACTCCTACCTTATCAGTGGGTGATAAGTCCTCAAAGATATATTTGACGACATCATCTATGGCATCTTTAATCCAACTCGTTGGTTCCATACCTTCTGGAATTGGTTTAATTTTAAACTCAATTTTCCTTCCTCTCAGATTAAAACGTTTGACATTAGTCATTTCATTCGAAACGATCTCCTAACACTATACATTTATGTAAATGGAAAATAAAAACAAACATTTTTTTGAAACTAAATTTAAATAATCTTTTGAACTACCTAATGAACCAACCTTTTCAACTGATAATTTATTCAGTTTTTTTAAAAAAATATTTGATGAAGAAGAACTCATTATTTTATAAAATAATTTGTCTTTGTTTCTGCAGCAACAACAGCAATTACCTATAGTCACACTTGAAATGACTAACTTATAAAATATAAGTTATCTTGTAAGCAATAATTTTTTTTTTTTTTTTTTTTGTTTGCTAGAAAAGAGCGAAAAACCATACACATACACACACACAAGCCCTGCAAAAATAGTATACAGCATGAGTGGAGACCGAGAAAATAAATAAGAACAAAACTTTTTTTTACACTTTTTAAAAATTTATTTAAAATTTCTTTTTTTTTTTTTTTTTTTTTTGGCGCTTCACGAACAAAACTTTTTTTTTTTTTGTACACTTTTTGACGCTTCACGATTGCTTCATAATAATTATTTAAAAGCATTGACGCTTTTGCGAGTACATGAAAAGATCTGGTTCATCATCATCATCGTCATCAACCTGGTGAACAGCAGCTACCACATCAGCCTTCCTCTTATTGGTTTCAGCAGCAGCAGCAGCAGCAGCAGCAGCAGCAGCAGCAGGAACAATAATTGGTGGAAGGAATTTGATTGCCTCGTTATTCTTCAAAATACGCATTCCGACCAGCTTCTGGATTTCGTTTACAGTTAGAGCGTTGAATTTCTCGCTCATGAAGATTTTATAATCATCGATCTCAATGAGTACTTTCGGTCCGTATTTTGTGCGACACATTTTAGCTTCTAAGATGGTTTTAGGTTGCGCTCCCAAGTCCTTAAGCGGCAACAATGGTTTTTCCAAACTAAATTGATTAAGTTTTGATGTGAAGGCGTCCATATTATATTGATGATGCAGGTATAGTTGTATAATTGTATAGTTGCTGTGTATAGCGGTTGAAAGTTTTTCGCAAGTGTAGCAATTTAAAGAAATGTGACCCTCTTTTATATACAAATAAAATTGATATGAAAACATTCCCCCCCTCCAAAAAACACGCGAAATTTTTTTTTGCCATATGAACGAAAAACAAAATTAAATTATTTCTTATCACTTGTTGCTAACCTAACCACATAGATATGAAACAGGACATTGAATCTTATCAAAATCATTAGAACAGCGCATGATTTGGTTATGAGTTTACTCATTTCTATGTGATAATTTATTTCTATATTTTTGAGAAGTATCACCAAGTAAATCTGTTCCATCAAACGGGCAATTAATCGGATATTCACCTTCTTTTCTATTCAAAACATTGGAATGAGGTGAGATCGAACCGCTCAAGGTTAACTCTCCACCTATATATATATATATATATATATATATATATATAAATGTATAAATAATAATTTAGTTTTGAGTATACATATTACTATACTCACCCAAAAGTCTAAACCGTACGTGTTGCATAAATGGAAATTGCAACCTATGATTGAGAATGGGAGATACTGCCTCACCATTTCTTAAATGAAACAATACGCATTCACTTCCATATTCTGGTTGAATAAGTAATTTCAATATATCACGATTAAATATTATATCTGTGAATTTAATTTCTAGCCATCCTGATTCACAGATGCAGAATGTTTCTCCCTCCCGCAATCTTTCGCACCAAAACATTTTGTTTCCTCTTTATGACCCACCTCAACCCAAAGATAAACTATAAATAAAATCAATAAACATGTGACATATATATATATATATATATTGTGAGTTCAAACTCTAGCTTCAGCAACAATGATTTAAACTGACACTGACCATGACCATGACCAAGGGCCCTTAATAGAAACACACAAAATCTACCCTTCATATTATGCTTTGATGACAACAAAGTCACCGGCCAGTGCGCTGCACCATCACAACACTGACCATGACCAAGGGCCGCCCTTAATAGAAACACACAAAATCTACCCTTCATATTATGCTTTGATGACAACAAAGTCACCGGCCAGTGCGCTGCACCATCACAACACTGACCATGACCAAGGGCCCTTAATAGAAACACACAAAATCTACCCTCAGCTATCAACCATCCATATTATGCTTTGATGACGACGCCGACGACGACGACGACGACGACGACGACAACAAAGACGATGCCGCGGCACATTTTTTTTTATAGCTAACCTTCAGCCGACGACTCAGACGACGACGACGACGACGCCGACGACCGACGACACCCAAGGAAATTTTTTTTTTCTTGATGGCTAAGCTTATCATCTAATTCATTATTTCAATCCACCAACATCACCATCACCCCAAAAATAAAACATTTTAAATTTTTATCACATCATTTTGTTTTGTTTAGCTTTAATAAGCTCAAGGTTATATACCTGCTCTCTCATTATATTTCAAATTTCAACTGAAAAAAAGCCTACCCAACAAATTTAATACAAAGTACCACTATTTCAACCCACCGTCACCATCGTCACCACCACCAACCACCACCACCAACCACCACCACCACCTCAAAATATATTCTTATCACACATATTATACACACATTTTAACTTCATTCCAACATACCCTATTGCGTCATACATACCTACCTACCTATTACGTCATACATACCTACCGGACACAAAAATTGGTTCCCAGGCTGAGGAGGGGCCATACCTACTTAAGCTAACCGTCACATATGGACGTGGTTCGCTAGATTCTCGGCCTATGGTTGCTGACGCTATGCTACGGTAAGTAGTCCGCTTCCGATGGAAGCGCTCCCTTGTCCGTCGTATCCGTTTGGATAACTCTTGAAAAGTGACAATCTTCCTGCGTACCTCATTATAATTGCGTAACCTTTCATGGAATGGTTTACGATATAATGGTTCGGTATGATCGTTCTTAAAATTCAAATTCAAATCTGGATTGGGTTCTTTATCTAGAGTAGGGATTGTTCTACAATCATTCTTATTAATATTTGGTAAGTCCTTATCAATTTTGTTCGGTTTTAAAATGGTAATTTTTGGAAGTTCAAGAGGCGATTTCGGCTTAGACACTTGAACTCCGGGTAGGTCTAATCGGAGCGAACACCCCCCCCCCCCCCGGTTAATGGGTTGTTCCTCCTCTCGTTTCCCGCTAGACACTTCGGACAGGATGGGCTGTATGCATCTGCCAATCCGCAACGGAAACAAAAAACTTTGTCGATTGGCTTTGCGCAATCGCGAAAACTATGGCCAAGAACTTGGCAATTCCAGCATTTTTGTAAGTTACGATCCCTCTGGATCGCTTCAATATTGGTAGTGGGCAATGCCACTAGATCCTGACAAGGCTCCTCTAGGATTTCGTTGACGTTGACGTTACGGACATTTGTTTTTATTATTTCTATCAGCTCCTTTTCAGATCTTGGAACTCGCATCCTGGAGTTCAGATATAGAATGGCATCGTAAAAGTCATTGAAAGACTCGCCATTCAACATCTTACGATCCGACAGTTTCCTGAAGAGCTCTGTGTTAGTTTCCAAACTGCGGTACTGTTCTCCCAAAGCAGTTTTCAACTCATCCCACGTAGTGTGCTTGTTGCCTTTCAGGTACACCCAGTACCATGACTACGGAACCTGACACGAAATGGTAGAAATTGGTGGTAATATCATACCACGGCACACCATAACTACATCGAACGCAGTCGAGGCGGAACAGGAAGTCGTCGACCGACATGTTCCGACCATCGAATTTCAATCCCCATTTGTGGAATTGATGAACACGGTTCATGGAAGTTGCGTTCGAGGGGGGTGGCCTAGGTGGCGACGCAGCGGACTCGTCGTCGAAATTAAACGCGTTTAATCGCGTCATGAATTCGTCTAAATTTGAGACTAGAAGCATTTGGGCTGGATTGGCATCCGGCAAAGGTGGCACTCTAGTTGGCTCGTAATGAGGTGTAATCCGGTTTGCCTCATCTTCGTTGAACGGTCTTTAAACGGACGGAAAATGTCTGGAAGTGGCTGGTCCAGAAGGGACATGAAGATTCACGACAAGTGTAGTGTCTGGATTAACTGCATTAGCTTGTCGCGTGACTTGCTGTGTCTAAGTAACATTAGGTGGGACAAGTGGCCTTGTAGGGGGAGCAACTGGCTGAGTAGTTTTGACCGTACGTTTTTGTAGTAGTTGAGCGACTTGATCAAGCAATCGAGCATGACTCCTCTCTAGCTCTTCTGCCATAAATTGTCTGTCATTAACTCTGTGTAGGTCAATAGTAGCGGAAACTACCTGCTGAATATATGCTGAGTGATCAGCTGCATCTTTACGCAATTGCTCTTCGGCTCTTGCCACTTCATCATCGTCTACTATTACACTTCTATCGACTGTGTTATCTCCCGCTTGATTCTCGGCTTGACTGCCTTCGTCCTCGGAGTGATTCTCCACGATATCGTTTTGACCGGGGCTGGGTTTCAGTTTTGATCCCCCAGGAGCCATTGCAACAAACTCTTTGTACTTTGTAAGGTAAGTACTTCTAACTGCTCGTTTAGGTCTTAAGCCGTTCATTCAATCGCAACAGACAGGAAATCGGGTATACCGCGTCAAACGTGTAACTCAAGGATTAAAAAAAAAAAAAAAAATAATTAAATCGTAGCCCGTGAGAAATTCCTCGAACGGAAACTAGACGAGTGATAACAAGGTAAAACAAAAACCAAAAACAATTTTTGTCAAATCAAAGAGTGGAAAATTCAAATGCACCGTGGGCAATTGCCTTAAACGGTCAATTATCAATTTATGTCGGTGTACTTTGTAAGTCCGGTGGATAGTAATCCTAGCAGTCCGTGAGAAATCCTCGAACGGACACTACTCAAGTAGTATAACAATCAAAATAAAAAAGGAAAGTCTAGTGTATAAGTGTGAAAAAAAATTTCAAATATACCGTGAGCAAAACCTCGAACGGATATTTGTCGATCAAATAATTCAAAGTAGTAGTAAAAATCAATCTAAAAGTGCTTAATAATAAAGGTAAGTATATAATAGTCTAATCGTCTATCAAAAACAATACTTAAAACTGTTTTCAGAAATCCTATATTCAACTGGATACTTAAATGTACTCTTAATAAGAAATATAATATACTCAATTTCAGAAATCAATAACTAAATTTTATTCAAGAACTAACTTTATACTGTAAGATCTAAAATCCTAAACTGTATTCTAGACTGGTGGGCTCTATCCCAAACTATAACTAAATGGCGGGCACTATCCCAAAACTATAAACTGTAAACTAAATGTGGGCACTATCCCAAAAGACTAAATGGCGGGCTCTATCCCAAACTTACACGACAATCAAGAAGTTACGTCCCAACTTGATTGACGGAAACTCAAAAAAAAATCAATGCTTAACTGAAATTATATCTCAAAAATAACTAAATGTCTATATAAACTGTATTTCATAAAAAGATTCGGGAGAGGGTAATCCTCCCTTCTTCAAGACAAGGTGTGTGTGTGTTTTTCGGTTCTTCAACTAAACCGACTAAAAAAAAATAATCAAAAACTATTAGTGTGCTTAGACTTAGTAAAACCTTACGGCGTTCTATTGTAAGAGAAAAGACAATTCTTTCTAAACGATCAGTTGATCAGGTATGCGAAGATAACATTACGCTACTGCTGACGTACATCGGGTATAAAACTCCAACTACCGGTTAGCGCTTCATGTCTCTGCGTACCGTCACTTCCTAACATCTATCAACAATGACTGAAAACTTCTAAAACAACAATCTGGGTGGTAATAATAAGTAAAAGGAACAAGTTAATTTGTACTTGTAGCAAATTGGGTCGTCCTTGAGCGAGTGACCAGCTTCTGCAGCTGACGTGCGTCGGGCAAAAAGCACCAACCACCGGTCAGAAGACCTGCTCATTCTACTCTCGTTCGACCGGGTTCTCAGACATCACATTCAGGACATTGTCTACACCTCAGCTACTGACGATCAAGCGAAATTACAGCTCAACCCGGACAGAGATCGAAGACATACCTAAGTGGCAAGAGGTAAAGGAAAAGTAGATAGACCTAATGCAACAGCTGGCTCAGGATAAATGTCACCAAACCACTGGACAAAATAGTGCCTATTCTGCTAACCCCGATGGTATTCCTCCATCTAAGAAACCTGAACAACAAAAAAAACTTTAACTCACAAAAAAAAACTGAAAAATTTCGAAAAATTCTCAAAAATCTTAACTTCTTTCTACGTCACTCTGAATCGACCTAACTTCAATCAATTCTAATCTAAACTTCTCTGGCTAATTCGGGCCCCACGTTGGGCGCCATCTGTAACGTAAAAATTAAATGAAATTAAGAGAAAAAAATTTCAAAAGAAATATTTATGAAGACCAACAGACACCGAACCCCTTCACCCAGACATCCTGTGGATACCCAAGTTCCAAACCCAATGCCCATCGTCAACACAAACCGAAGAGGAAGCCAGAAGAGACAAGAACCTCCAAACCCTCCTTGACTCCTATACCAAGGAACAGCATCTCCATCGACAACTTACCATGTATCGGTGTATTAAGTATCCCTAAATCGATATACTTACACTTCGCTAACATGGCATCTTGCTCCTCCCGCTCCTCTTCCCTTCCTTCTAATTTCATATCCATCCCCATCACAGAAGCGAGAACCATCCACCAGCCTACCATAGGTACTGACTAAAAAGTCCCGTAGATCAGCCTAGAAGGTACCTGATAGAATGTTTACGCCTATCCTATTGAGTGTCGATCAAGTACTCGTCGTGTGCGGTCGCGTTGCTTCTGTGCGCGTGTGTCACCCAAAAATAATCAAAAAAAAAAAATAAACCACAACCGAATTCATATACCACATACAATACATTGTGCAATTAAATTAAAATGAGAAATTAAATTCAGCCCTTTACGTTACCCAAAACTAGAAAAGAAAAAAAAGAAATAGAATAATCCAGTGAAAAAGAAAAAGAAAAAAAATATACACCAAACTCCAAACCTCGCTCGCATTCGCAGCACAGCATCCAACAATACCCATCCTCTCGACCCACGCCACCCATAACTGTTGCTTTCTATGCAATGCAAGCCTCTTGTGAGGCTTATCGCAAGAGGTTTTGCATTGGATGGTGAGCAGCATTTGATGTATATTTCTTTCGTGTTTTTTGTCTATATTAATTCCCGTTTGCAAATTGTTTTATGGGCATAACACCTAGGACAGTTTGTTTATAATTGGAATTAATATGGGCCTATACTGCACGGCTGAAATTAGTTTCGTCAAAGTTGAATCTTTTGTGTTTAGTTTTTCAAAATGGTAAGTGATTTTTGTGTTGTATATTCAAATGTTCGTGGGCTAAGAAAGAATTTCTTTTCTGTGTACGCCCATACTGTGCAATACAGGCCAGCTGTTTTGGCATTAAGTGAAACCCAGGTTGGACAGAATACTGATTTATCAGAATTTTGTTTGTTTGGATATAACTTAGTGCCATTACTTTTTTCCCACCATGGTCTTGTCGTTTATGTTAGGAATGATATTGCTTGCCAGAGCCTTCCCCAATATGGGCATTGTTCTAATACTTTACTTACTTACTTATGTTGGCGCCACTGGAGCGTGGTACTCCAAGGCCTTGCTGAGAATGCCCCTCCAGCCGGCTCGATCTCTAGCCTGCTGTCTCCAATTTCGTACTCCAAGTTGACGGATGTCTCCCTCTACCTGGTCACTCCATCGAAGATGAGGTCTACCTTGGCTTCTGACTCCCTCGGGTTTGGCGTTGAAGACTTTACGAGCTGGAGCGTCGATGTCCATTCGCTCTACATGGCCCAGCCATCTTAGTCTTTGGATTCGAATTTTTCTGGCTAGGCTTATGTCGCTGTACAGCTCGTACAGTTCATTGTTATATCTTCTTCTCCAAACGTTGTTTTCGCGATTTACGCAGACAGGACCATAGATCGTACGCAGAACTTTTCTCTCGAAGACTCCAAGTGAATTTTCATCCGATTGGGAGAGGGTCCATGCTTCCGCACCATATAGCAGGACCGGGATGATGAGTGTTTTATACAGTGTCACCTTGGTTCTTCTCGATAGGGCTTTACTCCTCAATTGCTTACTCAGCCCAAAGAAACAGCGATTAGCAAGAGTTAGTCTGCGTTTGATTTCAGCGCTGATGTTGTTGCCTGTGTTTACAGCAGTGTCCAGGTAGACAAATTCACTGACTACCTCGAAGTTATACCTATCAATGGTTACGTTCTGACCAAGTCGGTGGTGGGATTGGACTTTTGTTGATGAAAGCATATACTTCGTCTTGTCCTCGTTTATTTTCAGCCCCATTCTGCTTGCTGCTGACTCCATAGTAGTGAAAGCACCGGTTACTGCTCGCTTTGTTCTTCCTATCACGTCTATGTCATCAGCAAACCCAAGTAATTGTGTCGATCTATTGAAAATGGTGCCTGATGTACTGGCATGGGTGCTCCGTATTACATTTTCAAGCACAATATTAAAACAGCTGCATGACAGTGCGTCACCTTGTCTTAGCCCTCTGGTGGTTTCGAAGGTTTCAGTAGAGTCTCTACCAACTTGGACGGAACAGCGAGCATTCTCCAACGTCATCCTGATAAGGCGTATCAGTTTAGCAGGGATTCTAAAGTTAGACATGGCACGATACAGTTCAACTCTATTAACACTGTCGTAGGCGGCTTTAAAATCGACGAACAGGTGGTGGGTGTCGATGTTATACTCTTGGGTTTTCTCCAGGATCTGGCGTAATGTGAATATTTGGTCGGTGGTAGATTTTCCAGGTCTGAAGCCGCATTGGTAAGGACCTATCAGGTCGTCAGCAAACGGCTTGAGACGTTCACATAAAACGCTGGACAGGATCTTATAGGCGATGTTTAAAAGGCTTATGCCTCTATAGTTGGCGCAGAGGAGGCGGTCTCCTTTTTTGTGAATCGGGCAGATGGTACTGAGATTCCACTCATCGGGCATACTTTCCTCCGACCATATTTTGCAGATGAGTTGGTGTATGCTCCTGACCAGGTCATCTCCAGCGTGTTTAAAAAGCTCCGCTTGAAGGCCATCACATCCAGCTGCCTTATTCATCTTTAGTCTGGTGATGGCTACTTTGATTTCATTTTGGTCGGGCGGGTGTAGTTCGTGGTCGTCATCTAGATTAACTGGAACAAATTGATCTTGGGCGGGATCTTGGCTGTCATCGCCATTTAGCAACCGGTTAAAGTAGTCTCTCCAGATGGCTAACATCGCCTGCGTTTCCACTATGGTATTTCCATCCTGATCTTTGCAGGGCCCAGGGCGGCTTGTGAAACCGGATGTAGACTGTTTCACCTTTTTATAGAAGTTTCGTACCTCTTTTCTGCAAAAACATCTCTGCATCTCCTCGACTTCGCGTTGCTGGTGTTCTTTTTTCTTTCTCCTGAGTAGACGTTTCTCAACTTTCCTTCGCTCAACATAGAGATTTCTGGATGCTCTAGTATCTCTCTGGAGCCACGACTTGTATGCCTCCGTTTTGGCTTTGTTTGCCTGAGCACATTCGGAGTCGAACCAGGGGTTTCTGGGGGGTGGATGTGAGAAGCCCAATACCTCTGACGCAGCACTTCTTATGGCTTGTTGACATAGCTGCCATTGGTCTTCCGGGTTCATGTCATCAGTCGAAGGATTTCTCGCAAGCTCAAGGGATACGCGGTCGGCATAGGCAGCGGCGGTCTCTTCCGATTGAAGACGTCCAACATTGAATTTCCTAGGTGTAGTCGGTGTTCGCCTAAGAACTTCCATGGAGATCCGTACCCTAAGTTTTGCACCGACTAGGTAGTGGTCCGAATCGATGTTTGCTCCTCGGAATGTACGGACATTCATAATGCTGGAGGAGTGTCTTCCATCAATCACAACATGGTCGATTTGGTTGCAGGTTCGACCATCTGGGGATCGCCATGTGCCCTTGTGGATGTCGGGACGTGGGAATCGCGTGCTGCTCAGCACCATGTTTTTTCCCGCTGCAAAATCGATGAGCCTGAGTCCGTTGTCGGAGGTGGTGTCGTGCAGGCTGTGTTTTCCGATCGTCATACCAAAGATGTCCTCTCTCCCAATTTTGGCATTGAAGTCTCCCAAGAGAATTTTAATGTCATGTTTTGGGCACTGCTCATATGTTTTGGCGAGGAGCTCGTAGAAACATTCTTTGGTAGCGTCGTCTTTCTCTTCTGTAGGGGCATGGGCGCTAATTAGGCTTATGTGGTGGAATTTGGCCTTAATGCGGATCGTTGTCACTCTCTCGCTGACTTCGCGAAAGCTCAAGACCTTTTGCCTAAGTCTTCCTCTGACAGCGAATCCGCACCCAAACAAGCGCGATCTCCCATCAAGGTGGCATTTCCCATAATAGAAATTACAGTCCTCTGTAATTCTCAGGCCCGGTCCATCCCATCGCATCTCCTGCAGGGCTGTTATATCAGCGTTGAGACTGGCGAGGGTCTCGGCTAGCTGCTCGGCTTTACGCGGCCTGTTTAGCGTACGCACATTCCACGTGCATATGCGTAAATCGTTGTCCGTTTTTCGTTTGCGGGGAGGGTCGTCAACATTTTTGGTTCTTTCATCCGAGGCATTTTCTGCGGTTTTCATCACAATAAAATTTCCCTTTCATGACCGGCTTGTGAGGCCTGTGCATGACATATAGATCTTTGTGGTGGTTGGATCTTCAGAGCGTATCTCTTTCTTCCCCATTGTTCTAATACGAACTTTAATTTCCTGTGGCTCAAATTCACTGTCCGCAAGCATATCATTCATTACTGTTTTCTTTACAGGAGTCCGAATCTTGACAGCATGTCTACTTGTGATGAGTTAGATGTTTTGTCAGATTCAATTTCCCGAATTGTTTCCCATTGTCCTCACACTGAAGTCGTGATTACGGGCGACTTCAATGTACACAATTCAAGTTGGCTCCGCTATTCTGGCCAGACAACACTCGAAGGAAGGTATACCGAGATCTTTGCTGAGTATAACCATCTTACCCAGCTTGTCGATGAGCCTACTCGTATACCGGATGTTGATGGGCATTCCGCCCATACTCTTGACTTGTTCCTTACTTCCCATCCTGATAAATATACTATTAAAGTAACTTCTCCATTTGGCACCTCGGACCATTGTGTCATTTCAGCTAATTTCTCGATCTCCAACCATCCAGTTAAAGAAAAAATTCCCACTAGGACCGTTTGGCAATACGAGAAAGCCAACTGGGACGGTCTGAATAATTTCTTTCGCAACTTTAACTGGTCATTATGCTTCCTCGATAATGACATTGATGCCAGTGCTGAAATGATTACAGAAGTGATTTTTCTTGAAATGAGAACTTTTGTCCCTCACAGAACAAAATGTATCAAACCAAAGGAAAAGTCTTGGTTTTCCGAAGAGTGTAAAGAAGCCATCAGGTTGAAAGAAGTAAGCTTCCGATCCTACAAAGCCAACCCAACTGAGGAAAATCGGAAGAAACACAAACAAGTTAGGAACTCGTGCAACTCCGTTATACACAAAACAAATTTTTACATGACCAGAAGTTAGGGCAAAAAATTCTGCAATGTCCCAAAGGCAGTAAAAACTTCTGGTCATTTGTAAAAAACGTCAAGAACTCAACGTCATCATCAGTTCCAACGCTCATCGTCGACGATAAACCTATTGTCAGCTCTTCAGTGAAGGCGAATATGCTCGCAGCTCATTTTGCTGCAAGTTCTACGTTGCCTGCAAGCAACAATGCCCCTCCTGTACTTGAGAAGGTTAATTCTTCTATGGGACAGATATTTTTCCGCACTCGTACAGTAGCAAGAGTACTTCAAGATCTTGATATACACAAATCCGCTTGCCCGGATGGTATACCCCCTATTCTTCTGAAGAAGTGTTCTTCATCGCTGGCAAAACCACTGCGTAAGCTTTTCATCGCTCCTATCGTTCAGGAATCTTTCCTAGTAGATGGAAAACAGCATTTGTTCAGCCCGTCCCAAAAAAAGGTGACTCCTCCTCCCCCTCCTCCTACCGACCAATTGCACTTACGTCCCTTCTTTCCAAGGTCATGGAAACGCTGATAAATCGTCAGCTCAAGAAATATCTCGAAGATCGGGAGCTTTTAAATGACCGGCAATACGGCTTTCGCAGCAATCGTTCCACTGGTGATCTGATGGCATATCTCACCGAACAGTGGAACAAATCTGTGCATCGCTTTGGCGAAAGCAAGATTATTGCGCTTGATATTTCAAAGGCATTTGATAGAGTTTGGCATGAAGCTCTTTTATCGAAAATGCGTGCATTTGGTATCGATGATACTCTTATTCGTTGGATTAGAAGCTATCTTCTGGACCGATCAATACAAGTTGTATTAGACGGTTTCAAGTCTGATCTCCACAAAATAAATGCTGGTGTGCCCCAGGGCTCCCTTCTGTCTCCGACTCTCTTTCTCATTTTTATAAATGATCTCTTGTCTGTGACTTCTAATCCATTAAATTGTTTTGCTGACGACTCAACCCTCAGCTTTTCATATACGTTTGTTAATTCACGGCCTTCGCCTTCGGACATGTTATTACAACGAAATCGTATGATAAGCTCGTTAAACTCCGATTTAAACAGCATTGTGAATTGGGGTACTAGAAATCGTGTGGAGTTTAATGCGTCGAAAACTCAATGCTGTCTTTTGTCGTTGAAGCTAAACATACCCCCTATGCCATTATCCATGAATGGTACTTGCATCGAGGAGGCCGAAAAGCTATCAGTACTCGGTATGTGTATCAGCGACAATCTTCGTTGGAATGATCATATACTTGAGATTGCCAAGAATGCTGCAAGATGCTTAGGCTTTCTTAATAGATGCAAGAAGTTTTTCACCCCTTCTGATCTGGCTACAATTTACAAAGCGTTTATACGCCCTAAACTCGTGTATAACTCCCATCTCTGGGCAGGTGCTTCTCAAAATTTTCTTCACCTGCTCGACAGAGTTCAGAAAAAAGCGTTAAAATTGATAGGAGAGAGAAGCATTATGGAAACATTTCCGTCACTCGAACATCGTCGAAATGTCTCATGTCTTTCCTTATTTTACAGATTCTTTTACAAAAAATGCTCACTCGAGGTAGCCAGCTGCGTTCCACCCCTTAAACATTTCCCCCGTAATACTCGTCTTGCTAGGAACGCTCATCAGTTTACATTAGAGCCCAATTTCGGACGTACCGTGAAATATAGAGATTCTTTCTTTAGCCGTACAACACGAATGTGGAATGGATTGCCTGGCACAATTTTTCCTTGCCATTTTGATCTTCAAACATTCAAGATCAATGTTCATCGACACCTCCTTTCCCTTCCTTCCTAACTTCCTATCGCTCGCGCTGTGACTTATCATTAAAAGGGCTATAACAAACCCCTTGAGCGCGTGTGCATTATAAAAAAAAAAAAAAAAAAAATCCGCCGCGAGTGCTAGGTGTTCTGCCCGCAGGTGGTTCACACAGTAGCCTACACCTATAAACCAAGGACCCTACTTATATCCCCACAGACGTACCTAAGCTTGTGATGCTAATTCAGTATCTATTGCTTCGATTTTCCGGAGACTACTCCAGTCTGCACCCTTGTGCTCAGTTGACGTCATCTGAATTCGCGTGAATGGGATGGAAGCAACCCCTCGACGGCAACGCCCCCTTCTCACCGGCTACCCGTTGAGAGTAGTCGATGGGAACGGCATGCGACAACGTAGGGTCGAGGTTGAGATCGACCGTCGCGGTGGCCGGCAGTAACATAGCCATAGCTAGCTCAGCCAGGCCGTAGGCACTTGCTCCGGGATCTACCTGACCGGTGTTGCCTCTTATTTTTCACTGCCGACCGTTGAACTTATGATGTGCAAGTTCGAATAATAAATTTTGATACGCTTATTGGCCCTCATAACCGTTGAAGCAAAGACATGTCAGAATTGATTGAAAAGTAAAAGTTGACTCAAGATCGCACCTCCTCTTAGTAAAGAGTGAAATCGTAAATCGAAAGTGAAGATCTCACGGTTGTAATTATCTCACTAACCCAGTAAACGCGACACGTAAGAATTTCAATGCAAGCAAGTCATAGAAGTTCGTGAGTGCTGTGGCATATTATTAACTTCCGCCCCTTTTGCTGCCAGGGTGATATGCAAAAGGTGGCAGAAGAGGTGTCTAACTATATGGGGAGGGAGGATCTAAGATGGTAAACAGATCCTCCTGGTCTCACAACCCGCCCAAAATGATCACAGAAATCAACTCTTCTGTGTTCATCCTTTGGCTGACCATGGACCCCTTGAGTCCCCATGACTCTAAAACGATTGTGGGCAGCACCTGACATAATAAGCAAGCAAAAATAAACTGCTTGCCTAAAACTCTATTCTACCTATAACATGGTATCCATCCTTGAAAACTAACTAAATATCAAAGCTGTACCAAACTACAACCCCCAAAAGAAAACTAAACACACACCAACTTACTCCATCCGAAGGGTTTGCGAGGGTTACCATCCTGAAAATCCTGAAAGTCTTCAAACAAAATTCAAGAAATAAGTCAACTACAAAAGTTTCAGAAAACGCTACAACTATTTATCTTATTTATTAAAAATATTCGAAGAAAGCTTATAGTCACTAGCTTATATACCTATATAACACTATTCTATGATTCTAAAGAAAAATCTTCAATGATTTTTACTTAAATGTCTAACAGTATCGTTATTATTTTTATATGAGGTTATTTCATAACCGACTTGACTCAAAAAAATTTGAGAAATTCATCTATTTGCGCTTTCCTTTTATGCGCTCTTAAAAGTTAGTCAAATGTTAATAATTTCTTTCTTATATACTAAATGGAAAGTCTGAGTATGATGAAAGGTGAAATACTATTATTGTTAAGTTCAAGTGAATTCAGAATAAAGAGTCAAAAAAAAAAAATTAGTTTACTATACCATACGCGGATGGTAGGCTAGTATCTTGAACCTGATATGTGCAATATCGAACTTTCAATTCTTAGTATCGCGGCGTTAGAAAAATCGCATAACTTTGTTGCGTAATTATCGATCAAAATAAATTCGCAAAAATAAAATGTCTCCCGAATGATATAAAAAGAAATCTTCATTAAACTCTTCGGTACCTACCGCGAAATGTTTCAAAATGAAAAAAAAATCTTTTGCGCGAACAAAATAACACTAAACATAGAGTAAAACACGACAAATTATAGCGAGAAGATAAAGGTTTCCCACCCAAAGACGTTATTTAAATCAACAATATCAAAGATAAAAAGAACCATATATATGTATGAATCCAATTCGGCTTCGTACATATAATCGATTGCAATATTTATGTCAATATAGTTTAAATCAAATGTACTCGTAAATATATATATAAAATCCAATATAGTTTTCAATCAAAATGAGACTCCTACCAATAGGGTAGTTTGAATCTCAATAATTCACTTAACGTCGTTCCGGAAGTGCACTTCTAAAAGTTCCTGTGAAAAGTTATTAGTATATATATTATGATAAGCTATTATCGGTACTATATTCACATAAGTTCGCTCAAATCGCTTAGCTACCTTGAGCTATGGCGCGAGTGTTGACTGGATATGGATATTAACTAACCGGGTAAACGCGTGTCTGGGTATTTATGAACGATTGCTTCACGATATGAAAGATTCAATCGGTGACACGATAAGTAATGCGTATCGGGATTACCACGTTTAAAAGACGTGGTTTAAAAGTACGAAAAGTAACACAAAACAAAACAGGATCAATACGAAATAAAAGACAAGTGAGTATATTGTAGTAAGTGAGATAGTGAGAGGGAGTATGTAATTATAGCCAATGGCTCAAAATACACTTTTGTATTTTTAAGTAATTAACGCGGCGTTAAATCGCGCCTAAGTTTGGTCGCTACCGACACACGAGTAAAAATAATAACCTATCGCGAAGGACGAGCTATTCTCTGCTAATCGCGGAGGCTGATATCCATGCACGTCATACGCTATTTGCGAGACCTCAAACGTTCCGGTCCAACATTGACCCTTGGTCACAACGACAATCGAAACGATTCGGAAGGCGTGTATCAAAAATAATTATATAATACTGACTTTACGATGATATTACGTTAATCAAACAAAAATAACTTCGAACTATCTCTTCACTCAGAATTCATAATCTTAATATTTTAACACAAATTCACTGAAGACACGGATCACGATATCAAATCAACGGGGTAATTATTTCACTTTGCATGTCTAATGCACCATAATATAGATTCAATGATACTTATCTATATAAAAACGTATAAATATGCCCCTACAATATATTAGCATGCACTAGTGTGGAGGAGGCGTGAGGTCCTCGCACAATATTTCCACATAGGGAATCAATAATAAATGCTCAATAACCACCGTCCGTGGTTAACTGGGTGTGAACGTCAGCGTCAACCGCTGCGTCAAACGCCAAATGGATCGAACTGACCCAATGAAAATAATTTGATGGAGTGGTACGAGCTCTGCTCCCACTCAGGACGCAAACAAGAATAACACACAATAAGAAAAATAATTCTTTGTTACCTGGCTCTTATTAGGTTTAGATATACTTAAAATAATACACAATTAATATTTAGCTGGAACTGCTGCTCCGGTGAACGGATATAGATGAGGTTTCAGCTACTTCCCACGTTGTTCCAACAGAGAATCTACTGTGGAGTTGGTGATCTGATGGGGACTGGCATCCGTGTACTTGCACGCGCCAAACATCCGATGTATACAAATTAGAGTTGGACTTAACAGCCAGTAAGGAGTATGAGCATCCAGTACTTGTTGTAGTACACGTTGGGCCTAGAAGCCATTGATGCACCAAGGAGTGTCCGCGTGACACAATACGCGTGGTTGAAAATAAAAATTCCAAAGGGAGTGATTGGATTCCCAATAAGTGGACGTGGTCGCTGACGGGCCGGCGATCGGATCGCCGTTAGACGAATGCACGTGGGTGGCTCGCCTAGAAAACGGACGTGATCCTCAACGCTGCGCGAGAACGTGCGTAGCCGTGGCTTGCATGTGTTCGGTCAACAAAAGCTAGTTGTGACCGCTTCCCAGTAATTTGCACAAATAGGGTATGTTAAAGAATATATTTCCAGATATATGCGATTGAACATGTGATGACTCTGCTCTGTGGACAAATTTACATGTGGAGTATGTAAATCCACACAAAAAAAAAATGTGGTGTGGAAAATCCTTTCCAAGTGTGAGTAAAATAATTGTTGCGAAAGTCCAGAAAAAAGAGTTGAAAATATCCCAATTTTGGCGCAGCCTCGCCTGCCCTATCCCACTGGGGATTCTACTTCACTGCGATGAATATTCCTATCGGTGGAAAGAAAAACGTGGTTATAGCTTGTCGCCATGTGTCGACATTGCAATTTCAATTTTGTCGGAGCAAAAAAAAAAATCTGCTCCGATAATTGCTTTAAATATCAACCTCTTACCTGGTAATTTGTGATAAATATTCCTTATACCCAGTTAAGTCAACTAATTGCACTCGCAATTAGGATAATTTTAATAAAAAAAACTATGTTTGGGCGCGGTGTTGCTGCGCAAAGTGATATTTGTTCTCTTGGGGAGTTGTTCTTCTGGATGCGTCTGTCTTTAAAATGAAGTATACAGACGAAATTGGGTTCCACTATAGCCGGCACCAATCAGCTATCGCCGTACTTCCAGTCATATTTCGTTTTCCAGAATGCCGTTCCAGATGACAGCGAGTTAGATGGCCTAAAGTAACGAATGTTAACCTCGGTTCACACTTCGTTACTTCTGCCAAGACATAAATTACACGTAATATAATCGTGTGTTGTGGCAAGTAATGGGGCAAACTAATGTCAACTGAAGCTCTGGTTACACTTGGGAATCGGAATTTATTTGGTGTCTAGACTATTGGTGGCATAGGTACTGAGTAATGGTGATATTTAAGAGTCACAAATTTCCTGGTATTCTTGTCAGTTTAGCGAAGTTGCATTTCTGACAACGCTGGTAACTTTGCTTTTTTCAGGTTTTAATTGGGTATTTTTCAGATAGCATCCATTTCACCATACACGGTTTTAAATCGTGATGTCATGATGTCAGTTAGTTACTTGGTAATGGAAGTTGGTATTTCTTGGTAAGTATCTGTCATTGTTTTATTTTCTTGACCTGTGTGTATGACAGTTTGGCTAGCAAAAAAAAAGAAGGTGAGTATCGGGTTTTCAGATTCTGTAATGATGAACAGTGTGGAATAAGGGTTTACTTTTTGGCTGTTTTATGAGCAAAAATGAAATTACCCCAATCTCAAGTAGCCACCCGACAACTCCAGTATGGATTCAGATTGCCAATTTATCTAAACAATCGGCCGCAACGAATACTTTTCCTTAAAATGGCTCTGACAGCTACCTGTCACTTTTGTTTCCCTGATTTGCATTGTGACGTGACTGTCACTACTTATTGCAAAATTGCCTAGTGTAACCACCGCGCTGTTAATTTAGTGTATACACTACCTTAACCAAACTAGCGAGTTGTTGTCTCATGAGGTCCCATTTCGCTTCCATTGTCTTAATGGAAACCAGACCATACTGGAAGTTTGACTTGTAGGGGAAATTTAATGGATATAATTCGAGGTGGAATCTAATTTCCAAAATGGTTTTCTTTTTGTGGAACCTTCTCTGGTGGAACTCATCGGGTGCGTTCAGCACAGTGCGAGTAAAGCTGGGGTTTCGCACACAGATGGCACCAGTGTCAATTATTTTATTTTATGTGAATAATTGGCGAGAAAGTTTCCCTACAAACTCATTGATTTTGGCCATCGCGATAACGGATGTGTCAACTGGTGCATTGTCTTGATGAAACAAAACTTTCTTTTTCGCCAAATCCGGCCGTTTTTTCTTGATTTCGTCCCTCAAACGCTGCAATAAGTTCGCATAATACTCGCCGTTGATTGTTTTTCCTTTCTGAAGATAATCAATGAAAATTATCCCACGCGCATCTCAAAAAACTGACGCCATGACCTTGCCTGCAGATGGAACTGTCTTCGCCTTTGGAGCCGATTCTCTCCTTTCAGTCCATTGTTTTGACTGTTCCTTCGTCTCAGGTGTGAAGTGATGGACCCATGTTTCATCCATGGTTATGAATCGACGCAAAAACTCTGCTTTATTGCTGTGAAACTTCGCCAAACACTCGATTGAAACATCCTCACGACGCTGTTTTTGTTCCATTGTGAGTAATCGCGGCACCCATCTTGTCCAAATTTTCAGTCAATATGCGATGTACAGCACTTTTTGAAATGCCTACCATGTCTGCTAGCTCGCGCACTTTCAGTCGACGGTCACCCAATACCATTTTGTGGATTTTCTTCACCATTTATGGCGTGGTCACCTCATTTGGTCGACCACTGCGATGTTCGTCTTGGTAGCTCGTACGACCTCGTTTAAACTCTGCCACCCAATATTTTACTGTTGGAAACGAAGGAGCAGACTCCCCCAGACTGAACCCTTTCATATGAAAGTATTGTATCACATAACGATGACCAAATTTGTCCATGTTTACAAATTCACTGAGAGCGTTCACTATTGATGGCTGCCAAACAAATACTGAACAACGTAGCTTCGTCAAACTTCATTTCGCTATTCAACCAAGAAAAATACCAATTGATGACATTATAGCTGATATTGAGTTAGGCATTGTTCATTTGTCGGATGACACAAAGTCCCAAATACGAAGTGAAGTAAAAGACATTATTCTCAAAAGAAGTATTCCCAAAAATCCAAACCAATTGGCTTGCAATGTCCAGTCTACTATAAAAGGAATAAAAGATAAAAACTGTTATGTGCTCAAGGCTGGCAAGGGTAATTCAATAGTATTCTTGGACAAAGACTAATACATCAGACGATTGGAATTGCTTTTAGGAGACGAAACATATAACAAATTGTTAAAGAATCTATTACCAAAGATGATAGCAGAAATAGATGACTGTCTTAAGGGTTGGAAAGGTAAATGAAATGAAAGGTAAATGAACTAACCCAATCAGGCAGGATTGAAGGATTTCGAATTGGTAATAGAGAAGAACTAATTGACCGTGGAAAAGATTTAAAATTAAATCAAAATGAAATACTAGTTTCTTTTGACGTAACAGCTCTGTTTCCTAGTGTTCCAATACCAGAAACACACAGTTTTGAGAGAATGGTTAAGTACAAAAAATCTTTCAGCTTGGAAAATTGATATGCTCAAACAGATGACAGAACTCTGCATGAACCAAATCATCTTTGTTTTTAATGGAGAGTTTTTTAAACAGGATAAAGGAACTGCTATGGGACCTTTGGATTGAGAGAGCACGAAACAACAACATAACATTTAATATATTTCGTAAACCGATGCAAACCAAAATGTACATCACCAATAATTCGTTTCATTGCTTTCCACATAAATACGCAGCAATGCATTCCATGATTCATAGAATGATTACAACTCCTTTAACAGAAGAAGACTTTAAAATTGAATTCGTTAATATTTTGGATTGCGCGAAAGTTAATGGATTGGATATGAAAATAATCCAAAACACAGAAAAAAAGAAAATGGAAAGAAGATTAAAAGACGAACACATCACTTTGACAAGAGAACAAGAGATCAGAGTACGACTGAACTGAGTGGAAGTATTGTTGTTAGACGGCTAATAAATTAATAATATTTCTCGCGTTAAACGGCGCGGCGAGCGGTATTAATTAAAAGTTGTAATTTTATATCGTAGAATACGGCGGTGTTTTCATTGATCAATTATTGGAGATCATATCAAAATCATTTATCTATTATATGTAAATCAGCTGTCAGGTTGTTGCACACGATGAACTCTGAAAATATCTAACCGATTTTCACGTTCTTTTTTTGTAATTTTTGTTTTCCGAGCTTTCCTAAGATAGGATAGTTTTTATTACTTATTTTTTAATTAGCTATTAAATTTAAAATTCAACTTTTATTTAATTTCCACACAGTCATCGTCTAGCCTTCAAAGCGATCACTTCGATATTCAATTTACTCTCGTAAACAGTTTATCTATCCGTCTCTCTCGTGTAATTCACGCGGTTTTTTCTTGTCAAATTGACATAACCTTTTCAATTAACTTTTCGGTAAGCATTTAATATATATGAAGTGTGTTTTTCTTCCTAAAAAGTTAAGTGCGGTTTTTTGCCATGGCACGAAAAGAGGGGGGGAATGATGCACTGGATTTGGTAGTCCTGAGTGATCCAGCCCATACGAAACGTGCAAGAACAACTTACACTCCTCTGGAATTTTCCCAGAAGCCAAGTAACCTTAAAAATCCCAAATAGTTTAGTTTAGTTCAGTTTAGTTTAGTTTATTCATCAATTGATATTTTACATCTGCTGATTACATATAAATTTTGATAGGGATACATTGAAATAAATTTCTACTAGTTTAAAAAAACAACAATTAAATTACTTACATATTTTTATAATAAATATTACATTACAAATGACTAGATTTTTGAAAAAATGATTGCTTTAAAATGTTCTCTTGTCATGCAAAGGTCAATCTCACTGCAGTGTGAGTTAAATAATTTCAAGCAACGCGTTATGGGCTCGTTTTGAACATAATATTCTGTGAGCAGGAACGAAAAACGTCATATTACGATTTCTTATTCGAGTATCAGGAACATTAAACCATATTAAAGATAGCAGTTCAATAGAGTTTATTCTATTGTCAAAAATATCTTTAACAAATAATATACACTGACACATTCTTCGAGATTCAAGCGATTTCAGGTTAATTAGAGCACATCTTGTAAAATAGTTTGGTATATCATCATTCCAGTTCCGCAGTGCAAGCCTGGTAAATCTTCTTTGTATTCTTTCAATTCTAGATATTCTATTCTCGTAGAAAGAAAACCAAACAACAGAACAATATTCCAAAAATGGCAACACTAACGTCATAAATAAAGTTTTAAGAGTGTAAACGTCTTTAAAATTGGTAGAGTTTCGCTTTAAAAAGCCCAACATAGAATTGCCTTTAGAGACAATATAATCAATATGATTCTTAAAGCTAAGCTTTGAGTCAAAAAATACTCCCAGATCTTTCACAGCTTCGACTCGTAGTAGTTGTTTTTCATAAAACATATAATCAAATGTCACCAAAGAAGCTGACTTTGTTGCACTGAAGATTTTGCATTTCAAAAAGTTTAGTTCAAGTTTATTGGTATCGCACCAAATTAAAAAGTTTTTAATATCAATTTGTAGATTAGAACAGTCCGACAGAGAACATACATCAAGAAAAATTCTCACATCATCAGCATACATTAACCAATGACTATATTTAATAACGTCAGGTAAATCATTTATAAAAAGAGTAAACAACAGAGGACCTGTAAGGATGACATTTCATGGCATGACACAATTACACTGATCAACACACCAGTAGTGGAAATGTACCACCACCACTACATTACATCGAATTCCCAAGGAATTTCAAAAATTCCCACATCACAAACTACCTACACTCTTCTTAGGATACTCTGTTGACATATCAGATGTCACATTAAATCAACAAAAAAATCCCATCTAATTTTTGCATACACGCAAAAGAAAGTACTTCACGTACCCAGGAAAAGATAGGATATACATCCATCAATAAGCACTTTACGTGCGAAGTATAAAGTTCTGCATGATTCACACGCAATATGCCTGACAGAATGCAGAAAAAGAAACAGCGGACTGAACGTCCTGCAAAACTATGCAATTGCAGAAAATTTAAAGAATCCATGACAGATAGATAGGAAATCTCTCACGAGCTTCCGTCTTTTCTATCACGAACCACCATCCAGTGAACATCGCCAAAGGAATTAGTTCTGAAAAGTAAGAAAGAAAAAAGTTTGTGCAATTGGAAATTATTAGAAGTAAAGAAAAAGTTTAAAGAAGTAAATTAAAATAGAAAATAAAAGTAAATTAAATAGATTAAAGTGATTTGTAAGAAAGATTGCAAAAGAATTCGCTGGACTTACAGCGAACAAAGAATTTTCTTTGTCTACACATTAGGGTGACGACGAAAGAAAAAAAAAAAAAAAGAGTTTTTTTTTGTTGCGCAATTAAAATTCGTCTGACGCCGGCTGCTATTCGTGCCGCGCAGCAATTTGTACAACGAAAGAGGATTACGGAAACGATAATCTGTAGCGACGAGAAGGGAATCCCTGAAATTATAATAAAAAGGTAAGGGCTACAATGTACGCACTAATGTGGAAGCAGTTTTGTTACTTCTTCCGCCAAAAACTAATCCCAGTATGTTTTCCAATAAGAAAATCTGTGCACGAGGAGATATATGTACGTACGCTACATACAAATTTGCTGTGCACGTGCTGAAACGCAACCGACGCCATCCGAAAGAGAAGCATCGAGGAGTTTCTACGCAGACAACATACAAAAGCGACGCCACCAATAAAGAAGTACAGTCATTCCATGTGCTGTACCAATCTTCTAGTCTTTCTTGCGTTTTTAATTAAATAAAACAAATCCCGACGAATTATCCTCGAATTATTTACTGCTTCGAGTTTTTTCTTGGAAAAATAATTTTTTTTGAGAATGTTTTTCAACACCACATGCCCAAAAGATCCACGTGTTGGAAATTTTCGGCGTGCGATAAGTCTTGGCAACAAACTGCGATACCTAAAACACTTTAAAACACATTTATTTTACTTCGTAGATAAAGGACACAGAACTCGAGGGCGATCATCTAACTCCCAAAGGAGGAAGAGAGACCCGAATCCCAGTCCAACCACACAACGCCAGAAAATTTCATTTGTTGTTACGAATCACGACGAAAACGCTCAATTTTAAATGTCTCGGGGCATAGCCACCAGGAAAACATTCCTAGAAAATATAAGCCAATCGGTATTTGCCACGTGCGGCATAACAATTGGAAGAAAACTGCACATCCACAGACACCCACATAAAAAGAACCAGCCAGGAAAATAAGTATCATTTATAATTTATGAAATTTATTAAAGAAAAAATTAAGTATACTAGATAACTAATATGATTGTATTTTTCATCTAGCTGGTGTACCAATTGAAAAATCCGATAACGTACTGTGGTTGAATCTTGAAAGAATAACGTCCAGTATCAAAGTATCTTAAAGAATATACCTGAAAAGAAAAAAAAAAGGAGAAGTAAAAGATATACAAGTGAAAGTGTTTTGCTTAAAAGTCTAAATAGTAACTTACCCAGAAGCCCATGTCCATATAGTGATAAAAATCTGAAAAGAAAAGAATCTGATTAGAAAAGAAAAATAATTTAAAGAAAAAAAAAGTAGTGTCATTTATCCCTTGTCCCTACCCAAAGTCATTGAAGTGAATAGTAAGATATAGTGGAATAAATCCACCCAAGCTCATAATTAGAAACATTAATCTCAACCAAAGGTGATATCTAATCCTTTCAACCCTATCACCTCCGTCTGAAAATATAAACCCAGTGACCAAAAAAAGCGAAAGTAAATTTTAACTATCATTTACATTAGCATCTATATGCAGTAATAACGACAACATAATACACAAAGGCAGCAGTGCACTCCAGCCGGCGTAAAAGTTGTGGTAAGTAACATTTTTCGATTAAACTATATTGCTATTATAATGATTATGAAATTTACCATTTGCTAAAGTCACAAGTGAAATATCTTTAAAATTCCAAATGACAGTCCATACCGGTAACAGGTATAAAAATCATTCGAAGATTTTTTTTTTTATAATAATAATAATAATAATAATAATAATAATTTTATTTTTCAGAAATGTTAACGTTTTAAACAATTTTATGTATAAAAAATAAATTATGGCCTTGGTTATAAACCGTCTGCCAGATGCCAACTTTTGTTTCTTATTAAAATGCTAAAATATATTTATAAGTATTAAGAAAATAAAACTTTTCAATCTGTTTTGCATTTATCATACACAAATATACATAATTCTTACTTTTTTCTTTTTTCATATTAAATTTTCGTTATTTTTATTTTACTTTATTTTTAATATAGTGAAATAAATTGCATTACAATAATGGGTTTAACTTTATTATACAGTTTCCTGGTAAATTTTTTGGACTCAAATCTTAATAAATGATGAAATCGTTTCTATAGTTTAGGGCTTCTATGCAATATTGGGCAAGATGTTTCCAATTTTGTCCGTTCAAAATAGTTATGGAGTCTGTCTCGCTTAATATTGACTTTCCAAAGTAAACAAATCTAATTTCTTTTAAAATTGGACATATAGAGAGGAAGTGATACGAGTTTTCTTGTTCTTGCAAATTACATACAGAACAATAAGTTGCTCTATCATTAAAATATGGTCTATAATTTAAGTTTAGAAGTTCACCCCTTATACGAAAAATTACAGAAATTTCATTTAAGCTCATTTTATCTGTAAAATAATTAAGCTCGTTCAGATTAAACTCCAGCTTTGGATATAGAGATCTACGAGAGGAGCCTTTAGCTTCTTCAATTAGATCTGATCTAATTCTGCTATCTAGTTTTTCAAGGATGACATTGAACTTGTCCCTCATACTTTCATTATGCATCTCCCAGGACTGTATCGGAACACCGCTCAACATGGATATATCCTCCCATCTCTTAAACCAACTAATATTTTTTTGTATACTATGTTTCGCCAGTATTTTTGGTATCCGAGTATCATCATAGGATAGGATTCTAGTAATATAATCGAAGTGCATTTTCAAAGTATAAACAAAGATAGGGGGAAGGCCAGTTTCAAGATGAAGCATATAATTGGGTGTTGACGCTGGTAATCTAAAAGTCTTCTTCAAAAATAGCCGTTGTAGTTTCTCAACATCATCATATTGCTGATATCCCCATACCTGGGACTCATAAGTCATAATAGACCTCAGAGCAGCATCAAACACTCGAAATTTTGAACTATGTGTAACATTTTTATTTCTAAATAGGTTTGCCCAAGTTGTGTTTATTGCAGATAGTGATTTCTTAAGCTTACTCTGAAAATGCTTTTTTGGTTTGAGTTGGGGTGTAAGAATCATTCCCAAATAATTGAATTCATTAACAACCTCAATGCTTTCTCCATTTAAAAACCACTTTTCATTTCTGCTAAGTCGTCCGCTTCCTTTTTTAAATATCATAACTTTTGATTTTGGTATATTTATGACCAGATTCCACAATTTACAATATTCATCAAGCTTATTTATCATGAGCTGGAGACTTGCAGGAGATTCAGCAAAAGCAACCACATCATCAGCATAAAGAAGACATTTTATAACAAGCCCTCCAATTTTAATACCATTTGGTAAAGCGTCAACTATGTCGTTGATAAAAAGTGCAAACAGTAGTGGGGATAAAAGACATCCTTGTCGAACACCACTTTTAGTTTCAAACCACTCAGACATTTGTTCCCCATCCCAAACTGCTGACATAGTGTTATCATATAATTTTCTTAGTTGATTTGAAATCTTAGATGATAAACCCATAACATTTAATTTATAGAACATTGCTCCTCGATCAATACTATCGAAAGCTGCTTTAAAATCAATAAATATTGCATACAGTTTCTTCCCATTTTCTGCATAATAATCAACAATATTACTAATCGAGAAAATGTGATCTGTCGTTGAATATCCCATTCTGAATCCTGCTTGAAATTCGTTGAGCAGTTTGTTTTCGCTAACCCAATATTCTAGTCTTCTCAACATAATGCCTGTGAATATTTTTGCTATTACATTCAAAAAAGATATACCCTGTAGTTTTCGACATTATTTACGTCCCCTTTCTTGTGACTTTCTATTGACTTTCTGAAAGTTTCAGGTACTTCGGCTGTGTGCAGTATGTTCGAATATGTCCTTGCTAAATTCTCCAAAAAAGGTTGTGGGGCGTTTTTGAAAAATTCGTAGGGAACTCTATCATCTCCTGGGGCTTTGTTATCTTTTGCTTTATTTAAAGCAGTTTGTATCTCTTCTAAAGAAATATCTTGATCTAAATAGTTCACAACAATGAAATTTTCGGCATATTGAATAGTTTCTATATTATCTGATGGGTTAAGCAAATTTTTGAAATAAGTAGATAGAATATGGGCATCCAGATTATTTCCGATTTTGAATTTTTTCCCATTCAATTCTTTCACTACTTTCCAGAATTCAGAAGAATCCTTGATTTCGCTTAAACTCCTTGCTATTCCTAAAAAGTAATCACAACGCTTTATTTGGCAGTTTTTTGTATTCTGCATTTGCTCGAACATAAGCCTTACGAAAAAAGTCCCCGTTTCTGGGTCTTGCTAATTTAAGTAATTTAAAGGATTTAGCTCTAGCTTTCTCGCAGTTTTTATCAAACCACTTTTGTTTACCCTTAACTACGGTACCCCTTAGTGAGAAGGAGACAGAGTTTTTTATCACTTCGATGAAAGAATCAATTTGGTGGCTAGTGTTTGCTTGACTTAGGTCAGTTTGTACAATAAATTGACTAAGTCTAGTAACATAACTTTGTTTTTCACGTTCATTCCACGAAAGCTTAGGCAAAAGAGAAATGTTTTTTTCGACTAGAAAATTATTGTTTATAATCAATCCAACTGTGATTGGCATATGGTCCGAGAAGGTCAATGTGCCAACATTAAAGCTATATACTTTTTCAAACCACTTGCCTCTGATGCCACAATAATCAGCTACTGATGACCCTGGACCTCCAATAAAAGTTAACTCCCCAAGAGTGTCCCCATTTGTTGACCCATTAAGCAAAAAAATATCAAAATTCTGAAATAGTTCTAAAAGTTTTTTACCATTTCCATTCATAATTGTATCCTTTGAGTGTCTTACTAATTTGAATTGCTCACCATCAAAAACCGTATCACTTTCTATCTGTTGATCTGCTAATCTGGCATTGAAATCTCCGATAAGCATAATATTGTTATCATTAAGTGAACCTAGTAGTCGATCCAAACTAGAAAAGTCTTGAGCCCAGTTATTGCAATTAAGATAGATAGGGAAAATATAATAATTTTCATCGACAAATTTAATTTTTAATGCAGTAAAGTTTTCAAAATGTACATAACTACAATAATTTGCGTTTATAGATTTGAACCCAAAAAGATAACCTCCGATTGCTCGCCCTCGAGTGTGTACTCGTGTTGCTGGAATCCATTTTAGCCAAAAACTAAAAACGCAGTTCTCTTAAGAACACTAAAAGAATATAACACACAAATTTTTATCAAAATCGTTACAGCCATTTTTGAGCAAATTAGAAAAAACCAAAAAAAGTTGGCTAAAACTGAACGGCTCGTTGTATGGGAGCTACCATTTAGACAGGCTTCACTGAAAAATGTATAAAGCCATCATATAGAACACTATAAAGAACTATGCCAAACGAAGTTTGAGTCAAATCAATCGAGCCGTTGCGAACTTATGGCCATTTGAAAAAAAGCCGTTTAAACCTGATTTTCGTTACGACCATTTGAGCCAAAAACAAAAAACGCAGTTTTGTTCGAAATGCTTAAAGTTAGCTAAATTTTAAGTTTAATCAAAATCGTTAGAGCCGTTTTCGAGAAAATCCAAATTGAAAAAAACCGTTACTTGAAAGGTACAAGTTTGAGCCGGGCTAAGACGAAATAAAAAAAATCTCGACAACCGTTTTTCTTGAAACTGCTATATATCAAGTTTGAAGAAAATCCGTCAAGCCGTTTAGGCTGTAGCATGACGTGAAAAAGCGCACATCCGCACATCCGCACAGACGCACAGACAGACCGACGGACGGTATGGCGAAAACCACTTTTATGGGCTTCTCTATCATCGTAATGTCATGTTTGATTAAAACCTCGATTTTTTTTTCTGCACGAAACCAATACTTGCCTTATAGAGCAAGTAAAAATAATGTTGTTTTTATAAGACACATAATTTTGGTTTAGTTTTGTTTTGGAAGTATGACGGCCTTTAACAAAAGTGATTTTAGCAGTCCTCAATTGCTTACTTAAGGTGTGGTGCGGACAGTCCATTGTGGACCACGGCCTCAACCAACAATCCTCGCTAGCTAGGCCGATCCCTAGCCAGTGGCCTCCACCTAAGATGGGGTCTTCCAGAACTTCGTCGGCCTTCCGGATTGAAATTGAAGACTCGTCGGGCTGGTGCGTTTTCATACATACGCTCCACATGACCCAGCCATCTAAACCGCTGTGTTTTTAGCTTCTTTATCAAGTCAATGTCGCTGTATAGCCCGTACAGTTCGTCATTGAATCTTCTCCTCCATACTCCATTGATACATACAGGACCGAATATCACCCGAAGAATCTTTCTCTCAAAGCACCCCAGCCTGTATGTATCTGATTGTGTCAGTGTCCAAGCTTCTGCCCCACACAGCAGGTCTGGAATGATTACTGTCTTGTATAGTGTCTCCATTGTCCTTTGAGAGTGGGCTTTGGTAGTAGGGTTCCTTCTAAGAACGAAGAAACAGCGATTGGCAAGAGTGATTCTTCAACTGATGTTGTTCTGAGAGGTAGTAGTGGAACTGTGGAACAGTGGAACCCAAACAGACAAAGTCCTTGACAACTTTAAAGTTATTTCGGTCCATCGTGACTTTTTGCCCGAGCTTACGGTGATGATGTTCTGCACTTGAGGACAGCATATACTTTGTTTTATCTTCATTTACGGCCAGACCCATTTTTGCCGCCTTCACTTCAATATTTGCTAATACATAATGCTCTATTGGCAGCGCGCATCGTTCTTCCAATAATGTCAATAACATCAGCATAGCCAAGTAATTGAACGGATTAAAAAAAAAAAAACTAGGCCAACTAAGCAAAGAATCCCGTCGTATATGCTATGTTCCGCTTTGATCTCGATTACGGAAATGCTGTTCTGTATTGGTAAGTTTCTTTTAAGTTCATCAATCTCTTGGAACTCTCTTTGCATCGTATGTTTTTGTTAAAGTTATGAGATGCAAATCTAGAAAACTTCACAAAGACAAGGTCTAGGAAAATTCATGATGACTGCTTTAGAAAATTGTGCCAAACACTGGGACATGGAGAAAGTTGTCCTGGCGGTACATAAAAATAACCCAATTGCAGCGGAATCCTATAGCAAAATTGGATTCACCCTTGACGAATCCACTCCAGATATCCTGGAGAAGGCTGAATATGAAATCTTAAGTAAACAAATAAGGTAGTTTTAAGTACATTACATATATTTTTGTATTCATTTTATTATTATTAAATATACAATCATTGCATTATTGTTGCTTTACAATAGTTTCTTTGCCTGGGCTTCCATGAAAGTGGCGGCTCTAATGTCCTTTGCACTTAAGCCACCTACATCGTGGGTAGACATTGTGACTTGAACCTTGTTGTAGACGTTGAACCATTCTGGGTGGTGATTGGTTTTCTCTGCCAGCAGAGCAACAGCTGTCATGAAACTGAACGCTTGGGTGAAATCAGCGAAGAGGTACTCCTTGTAGATTGCATCGCGTCCAGCAACCATAGACCAACCAGCATCGAGAAGAGGTTGCAGTTTTTCTGTGCGTTCTGCTTCAGTTAGTTTTGTCTGCAAAAAGGGGGTAGTAAAATATTTGTTTTTAGGTTTGATTAGCTTTAGTTAGGCAAACACTTCGAAAGACTTCGGATATGGTTGGTTACATTTTTTGGACAATTGCACTTAATTCTGATTTTATTTAGAGATCGCTTAGTACTAAACGAATACTATTTCACAAGTCAAAGCCATTTGGAACATTTGTTATATGGCGAACGGCACTGGATCCCTTATTTAAATTTTTCACTTGCTCCACCCCAATGGGGAAGCGACATGACTGCAAAAATTGAGGAGTGCACTTGGTTTATCTTTCTGGGACGATATTTGTCACGCGATGCTTGAAGAGAACGAATAGGATTGGTAGTGCATTCTGAATTCTTTCTCCAGTGTGGCACTCTCAAAAAATATAGTACAAAGCTGAAACTATTTGAATTTGTGCAATTTCCGCTGACTCTGAAACGTGGAAATACTTTGCCAACAACTTACGAAACAAAAATGGATATTTCAGTTAAAGCTTAAATGGATACTGAGATCGCACAGAGAAAATAGCGCTGGATTAGCCATACACAGACACACGACGACAACAAAACAGTACTTTGAACGGAGGTCAACTGTTTTGAGCTATGGATTATGGATTAAGGAGGGGATCCTCAAGCAGACATTGTTGATTTATAATAATTTAGACCCCTGGCCTCACACTAATTCTTGAAGAAGCTTGAAAGTTGCTACGTTGACATTTTTATTGGACATCTTAGAAGGTGAACCAATCTACTTGCGAATAAACAGTCAAGTCGCAAATTTTGGAAGCAAGATCAATCTTTGAGCAGCCTATTATTAGGTATTAAAATCTAAAGGCTAAGGATTAAAAAAATATTTATTTTAAACAATAAAATAAATCACAAACATTTATAATGAAAGTGAATGAAAGAAAAACAAAAAGTAAAAATCGCGCCAATTATAAATTACGACGACGACAAATACAGCAACAAATGAAATGTCAAAATAGTAGTTCTACCTTTTTGCCGTGTTTGAGTTAGTGGCGCTGGCGTATAAGTGGAACCATCGTGAAGTTGGCAACTAGCAGTCCATGTATAGTATGTCAATGCCCGCAACCATCAAAGTTTCGCCTTTAGTTTGAACATCCACATTTGTTTTAATGTTTTTCATCGCCTTTCTTACTCGTAGCAAAGATTGTCGTACCTTGCGTTTTTCTAGTGGATAGTCTCGGTGGATGATTGCCAGTGCCTTTTAGTTTGCTGGAATTATATAGCATTTCATCAGCATAATCTTTGGAGTTAGTTTCAACTAAAATGTTGCAGGTTTGATAATTCGAAGGTAGCAAACGAATAGAGCTAATCGAGGCTGGTTCATCTGGGACAAGCGATGTAAACAGTTTTTTTACTTCTTCGCGATGATTAATGTTCGGCTGTTTGGCAATGCGTACTATGAGGTTCTTTTCACTTGATTTCTTAGACAGGTACTCAACTTCCCTTTTAAGTGACTTACATTCAGCTTGTACCTCCTCAAGTTTAGTTGAGAGTTCTGAATTTCGTGTTTTTAGATGTTGAATCTCGTCATGCACACCTGAGATATCTTCTTTAGTGGCTAAAATTGATAATTTATCATCGATAAGATTTCCCATAATTGTTTTAAGATCCTCAATTGACATTTGCCCCACTGCCATTGTTGTTATTGTTGTTTGCTGTCTTTTTGGTGAAGAAAGATTATGATCCGGAGAAGTGTCAGCAAGAGTTCTTTTAAAATTCATTTACACTGTAATGTTTTATGTTTTTATGTTGACTTTTATGTTTTTTCGTTGTAAAACGCGATTGAAAATTATTTAATTTTTGTTTTAAGAGAATATATGTTATTAATTCTTAAATAAATGTAAATTTCAAGGGAGCCTTCACTAGTTAGTTGTCACTTCTAATTTTACCAGAGTTGCCATCTTTTTTTTTTTTTATATATACACACCTACCCAATTATACACACCTACCAATTATACTTATCGTATCGTTTGGCTGGTCCTCGGACAGCTCCATTAAATTTTTTTTACCATTGGAGACGAATAGAACTCCACACTTTTTCCGCACAGTTTAGTTATTTAAATTTTGATTTGGAGTCGGTCTATCGCTCCGTTACTGAGTTCTCTTTCAGGTGTCTATACCTACCAGATACATTATAGGGAACACCCGTCCTCTCGGCACAATTATTAAAAAAACACTTATTGGAGAACACTCCGCCCTCTCGGCACAAATTACCTGACGTATTTAGTAATTCCTTTTTCATTATTCGAACAATTTACGTTCATACCTACCATTTCAATATACTTACTTGATTTTCCTAAAGAAATCAACCCCATGCTCGATCATCCAAAGAGCGTATCTATGTAGTGCTTGCTATACGCGACCTACCCTAACAATTTCCATAGTGCGTTAGTTCACTATATGTATATAGCTGTACGCTATTATTAACATACCTACCAGACTCACCCTTCGTGTATATACACATTTATGAATCCTTTTTTTTTTGTCATTCGACATAGTCCCGTATATAAACATAGATATATAATATATATACTTACCTCCCGTCCGAATTGAGTGAATACTCACCGTTTTGAATGAAGTTGAACAAAAGATTTTACTTTATTAAATTGTTGATTGATACGTATATAGAATACATACCGTTACATCTGTATTGTTAGAAACACTTCAAATTTGGTTTCGTATTTATTTTAAAGTGTGTAAAGGAACTACCTGAAAGTGATTTAAACACATTATTACTATGTGTATACAGTAGCCAAACCAAAATTAGGTGATAAACAGATAATCACATAATAAGATCCTTTATTGTCCTTTGAGATATACCTGTGAACAGTATATGTTAGGTGTACCCTCTTGAAAACAGATTTAAAGATAAAAGTGAATACTGAGAATCGTACATAATTTATATGAAGAAACACAGTGAGGTGTGGAATTAATGCACTTCAGATAAAAGTATAAAAACAATAAAAATCAAGAATAAACAAAGCGTTACATCATTGAGGAACGACAACCGTATACATATTTAAAATAATTTAAAATCAACCACAGTACGACATTTAAACATAAATTAAAATTGAGGGAAAATTGATTGTTTGTAATCGTAATACTAACCTAGAGCACGAATTGTGTCTCTATTTGCAATTTTGATTTTTACAAATAAGATTTGAATTTTTATTTGCATTAGGATCATCGAATAAAGGTACCCAATAGCTAGTATTTAGTAGTTTTCTAAGAAATTTTACCTGATAAGATCTATTTAAGACATATATATATATAAATTTTAAGATTAGTTGTTTTAAGTGTTTTGTTGATTTTAGTCAATAAATATAATGCAAATCAAGTGAAAAAAACTTAGTTGTGGTCTTCTGATTGGTATTATTTTGAGATCAGAATAATTTTGAATTTTTAGATATATATAGATTTTTCTCTATTATGGATTGCTAAAGCATAGGTTCGGAGGGGGTTGGATCGCTCCCTACCCTGGACAAGCAAAACATAAGGATGGAGATTGTTTCCTCGGATGAAGATGAGGGTCAGAGTTGATTGAACTCCATTATATTTTAGCTCCTTGGATCGACGATGAATGGGTCAGAGATGATTGACTTTTTCATGTGTTAGATACGGAATCATACAAAAACAGGTAGGGTAGAGTAGTATAGATTCACAGTGGCGGTGTCGTCCGGAATCAATGGTGTAGTTAAGTAGGTTATTGGCGGTGTCGCCCAGGTTAGGGATTCAACCGATTCACAGTGGCCGTGGTGTCCTGAATCAATTTTTCTTGTAGTTTATTGGCGGTGTCGCCCATGTTAGGGATTTAAAAGATTCATAGTGGCCGTGGTGTCCCGAATCAATTTGAGAATTTAGATTTAGGTTAGTTAAGTTTATTAAGTTTAGGTTCTTGTACAGTAGTTTGCCGAACAGGAACCATAGGTGTAAGTGAGTTCTGACTCCTTACATAGGGAGGGTTTTGAGGCACTGGTTGACAAATTCCACCTAGTCAAGTCAACCACAATTAGGGGTTTCTCGGATAGATTTATATTGCCAAAGGGAAACCATGGATCAGGTTGAGTTCACTCCCTGATGGGCGGGTTTTGATGCAACTGGGGGTCAACTACCATCTTAGACTTCCCACACCAAGTCAGTCACCTGGATCACTCCTCTGCAACACATTATCAGGAACAGGTTTGCAGGAGTAGATGTAGTAAGGTTCCAGGAAAGTACGAACACCTATACTTCCCAATTAGCTCTATCGTTAGTGCTCAGGATACTAGACCGGGGTCAGAAGATGCAGATATTACGAAGTTCTTCAGCTAGGTGCGCTACTAATTATCGTTTTATTCTCGTCGTGCGGCGTGGCACGCAGTGTCACTGATAGGCCTTACTCTTTTTTCACACTGAGCCTGCCTAGAAGTAAAATAGAATCGCAAGACCAGGTTCATAGGTTGGCAGGTTAAATATCCAATGTAACACAGTCGCGAGCCCACAGTAAGATCCCATGCCTGCTCCTGAGTGAGCTAAGGCCAGCTGCTGTCAACCGACGCGGTGGGAGAGTCGTCGACACTTGAATCGTAAGATACCTAGCCACACCAGGGGGTTGGGGTAGTCCTCATACCTAAGTGGTGAAGAGCGGTGTCCGAAGATTCAAGAGGATTTGAGGTACAGAAATTCTTTAAAATTGGTAGAAGAAGATTGAATGCTTGCAGTATGAGGTTATAGTTGAGATTAGGGCTTAGCGTTGGCACCTTTTGATTGACTGAACCCGTACTTCAGGTTATTCTCGCGAAGAGTTTCATGATTTCGGTTCCGGTTACAGATTGCAGGTATGATTAAGAGCAAGCATACACAATTGAAGTTTGTTGTTGTTTTAAGCACATGCATCCACCTCGCATGTACACGCTTTTTAAGAAGAATTCTTTTTATAGAATTCTTTCACACATTTCAAAAATAAATATTGAATTTCTCTCCTTTACTAAGTGGGAAGATATATATGCATATGTGTATGAAAATTTGTTTTCGTGTTCTCTCTTTCATATTTTCATATGTATGTACATTTGTGTATATATTATTTAAAGGAGAAATTCAATCCCTAAAATTGTATCCACTATCAATTCTCTCGCTAGTCAAATATAATGTGAAGCATTAGAAAAAATATTATTTGCCTTCACATATGCTCTCAGAGAGATAAGATACGTATGGTGAAAGAATTCAAATTTCCCACAACAACAATAACAACAATAACAAAGCAACATTCATTCATAGGGATTTTGTTTTGTTATTGAGAAAATAAATAATTTTCTGTAAAAATAAAAAGAATCTTCGTTACAGAATGGCGCCCAACGTGGGGCTCGAATTGGAGAAAGAGAAGAGGTAGAACGATATTAGGAAGACTTAGTAAGAGAAGCAAATTTTGAGCGTTAGAACAAATGCTTTTTTTTGTTCGAGTTTTTTTGAGTAATTTTTGTAGTTGATTTTTGAGTTATTTAAGCTGGGAAAAAATCATCGAGGTTTAGGGTTAAGATTCCATTTTGTCCGGAAAGTTGGTGGACAGGTCCCCGACTTTCGTCTGTTGCATTGGGTCTTATTCTAAATTCTCATCCCTAGATTTTCAGAGACAATTTCAATAAGCCTTGTCCGGTTTGGACGGAAGTTCAGTCCACTCGTCTGTTGCTAGGATATTGAAGTCTAAGTAAATCGTTTAGCAGAAATTGAAATTTAGGAAGTTAGCCAGTAGACCTTTTGACCGGTGATTGTGGAATTTACCTGATGCACGTCTGTTGCAGAAGCTATTGACTGACTTACCAAAATGTTCTCCACTCGATCAAATCAAAGTTTCTTAAAGTATAGATTGTAATTTTTACATATATTAAACAAATCGCACCCAATTTAGAAGAATGTTTGAAGATGATTTAGTAGTAGGTAATTCATGACGGGTATCAGTACTCTCATGAAGCGCTAACCGGTAGTTGGGGATTTTCCCGATGCACGTCAGCAGTAGCGCAATGAGATATTGGAATTCTGATTGAACCCTACAAAAGTTTGAGTAAAACAAGTTTAGAGCCAGTAGAGATTTGACCAAATCCTTTAGGATAAGTAAATTTTTCATTTTTTTTTGTATGATTCCGGAGCTTGCGAGGAGCGCAATCTCCAAAATTTGTTGTTGAGATGTTTGGGGGTCTTAGATCCAACCTCCGAACCGTATAGTTTATAACAAAAAGAAAAATTACGAATTAAGAATAAATATATATATTTGACCAATAAGATTTTCAAACTTTAAGTATTTTATTTAAGTATATCTTTAGATAAAAAGTTTTTTTTTTGAGTAGGTTCTCTGTCCAACGGAACGACACTGAATTATTTCGTCCGTTGTGAAATCCTTTAAACATTTTGAATTTTTAAACTTTTATAGGAAACGAAGGTCCTATAACACTTTCAAATTAATTGAAAGACCCTTTTAGTATACTGTCCTAGAGATTCTTAGGGATACCAATCCTCCTTAGAGGTACTTCAGGTGTGCAACAATAAAAATATAATTTTTAAGAAATTTTTTAAATTTTAAATTTTAAGAAAATAAGTTTTGATTTAAGTGGTAAAACCACTTCGTGTTCCAGTTTTTTTCAAGTATCTTGTGTCAATACACAAGGAGTCTCCCGTACAGTAAATGTCAGGGACAGGTAGGAAATCAGTTGTTCCTCCATACCATCCAGATTATCATCCAGGTTACGTGAACATTGCCATTATGTCTCCAGCTGGTGACAACGGCGGTGGTGATAACGGCGGTAATGCCAACGGTGGCAATGCGTCAAACGCTAATGAAACCCTTGATGCAACAAACAATGAGCGAATGCAACTACAAGTAGATGCAGACGACTCATCGACCAGCGATAGATTATCTGCTGCAGGACTTTGCGACCGATGGCTGGGTGCTGTATGGATAGGGTAGACCCTGATTGGTATCAACTTGGCGATGCCCAGCGTTGCAACTGTCTCATACGCATCAATTGTGCTTATTTTACCTCCAAGTGCTAGCCATCGGGTACTGGTCTTGTCCACCCGGACTTGACTTGCTGAACTTATAAGCGCGAGTGTTGATCACAGAAAAATAGCAACACTATAATTGCCCTGCCATAAAACTCCTCTGTTTCTCTTGTTGGGTAGCAGTTTATTCTGTACGAACCCCTCAGAAAGCAAGCGAGCGGCGGATGAGCTTCCAATTAAGTGAACCAACGGCGACGCTAACAGACAATATGGTAGGCACCCCATTGAGCTACTTCGACATATTCGGAGCTCAGGTCCTTGTGTCCTTTCACTACTATTAGTCAGGGTAGTGAAATAGAGAAGGTGGCGGATGAGCCCATATAGGACCAACGGTAGCTCTCACATCCCCGTAGTGGGTTACTGACTCTGGATTTCTCCAGCTCCTTTTGTCCAAGGAGAGCAGCATAGGGCCTGGTCCCCCAGGTTGGGGGTTGTGCGTCGGGGTAACTTCCCTACCACGTAAAAAAACCAATAGTTCCGAAACAACCAATTGCCTCGGATATGGATGACCTTACTGATGACGACCCTAGCAAACGAAACAAGGACAACGAATTTCGGTTCTGCACGTGGAATGTCCGGACCCTTAACATACCACGTGCAGCCGAACAATTAGTGGAAGCCCTAGATGGTGTCAAAGCCGACATCACAGCCATCCAAGAAGTGCGATGGGATGGTGAAGGCACAAGGAGGATGAAAAACTATGACATCTACTACGGCAAGTGCTACAGGACAAGGAAACAGCGGCTATTTGGATGCGGATTTGTGATAAGAGGAAGGCTTAGGCAAGAAGTCTTGGGGTTTCGTGGCATAAGCGAACGCATTGTCACAATCCGCATTAAATTCAAATTCAGCTACAACTCGCTGATCTGCGTCCACGCCCCCACGGAGGAAAAAGATGACACGACCAAAGAAGAATTCTACGATCTTCTCGAGAAGACGTATGATGAATGCCCGAAGTACGACACTAAGTTTATTCTTGGTGACTTCAACGCCAAAATCGGAAAGGAGGGTAACTTTGGCTCGACAGTCGGAAAGCATAGCCTGCACGACAACACTTCCGGTAACGGACACAGGCTAATTGACTTTGCTGCGGGGCGAAGTGTCATCTTAGCTAGCACATACTTCCCACACCTCAATATTCACAAGGGGACCTGGCGGTCTCCTGATCAAAATACCGTCAACCAAATTGATCACATTGCGATTGATAGCAGACATGCGTCCAGTGTCATGGATGTCCGCACTTTCCGAGGGGCCAACATATACTCGGACCACTACCTTGTTGTAGCTAAAGTGCGAATGCGGATCTCCACCAGACCGCAGAACCGAACATCCACTGTGAGAAAGTTTGATGTTGCTAAGTTACAATCGCAAGAGACCGCCACAACCTTTGCCAATCATGTCTCCTCTTATCTCTTGACAAGCCCGGCGCCTGCGCCAAACCCAGAGGCCCAGTGGCAACATTGCAAAATGGCCATCAAAACCGCTGCCACGGATGTTTTGGGTTTCATTAGGCGACCACAACGAAACACCTGGTTTGATGATGAGTGCAGGCTCGCACACTTGGCCAAAGACGAAGCCTATCATGCAGTTCTGAATGCCAGAACTAGAGCTGCCAAGAGCGCTTTCCGTGCGGTGTACCAGCAAAAGAGGAAAGAGGAACATCGGCTTTTCAGAAGGAAAAAAAGAGAACTGAAAAAACGAATGGTTGAATCAATTGAGGGGTGCTACGGCAGAAGCAATGTTCGAAAGTTCTACCAAAGGGTAAAGCATTCGTCCAAGGGTTACAAAGCCCGAGCGGAAGCTTGTAGAGACGAGGGTGGGAATGTCGTTGTAGATACACAGTCGGTGCTGAGAATTTGGAAAGAACACTTCTGCAGACTGTTAAACGGCGAAGACAACCAACTAATCGCTGTCAGGCAGAATGATCCATTCGATTTGGATGATGATGAACAAAATTTCCGTCCTCCCGACCAAGAAGAAGTTCGGATAGCAATATCTAAACTAAAGTCCAACAAGGCTGCTGGAGCTGATGGCCTTACGGCTGAACTCTTCAAAGCAGCGGGAGATGACTTGGTGAGGAGCATACACCAACTCATCTGTACAATCTGGTCGGATGAAAGTATGCCTGACGAATGGAACCTCAGCATTGTGTGCCCTATCCACAAGAAAGGAGATACTCTAAACTGCGCCAACTACAGAGGTATAAGTCTCCTAAATGTCGCCTATAAAATCTTGTCGGCCATTCTGTGTGAACGTCTGAACCCTTTCGCACGTGAACTGATTGGCCCCTATCAGTGTGGTTTCAGGCCCGGTAAGTCAACCGTCGACCAAATTTTCACACTTCGGCAGATTTTGGAAAAGACCCAAGAATTCCAAATCGATACTCACCACCTCTTTATTGATTTTAAAGTCGCCTATGACAGCGTAAACAGGAACGAGCTGTACAGAGCCATGTCACTTCTTGGCATCCCTGCCTAACTCGTTCGATTGTGCAGGATGGCTATGGAGAACTCGCGCTGCTCCGTCAAGGTTGGTAAGAACACCTCCGACTCATTTAATGTCGAGAAAGGCTTACGACAGGGTGACGCGCTGTCGTGTAACCTCTTCAACATCATTCTTGAGGCAATCGTACGCAACTCGCATGTCAACACCAGGTACGATTTTTTTTAGATCCGTTCAATTACTTGGCTATGCTGATGATATTGACATTATTGGAAGAACGAAGCGCGCTGTCAGTGGAACATTCGCAAGTATTGAAGTGGAAGCGGCTCGAATGGGTCTGGCTGTAAATGAAGATAAAACAAAGTATATGCTGTCCTCGGGTGAAATAGATCATCACCGTAGGCTCGGACAAAACGTCACAATGGACAGATATAACTTTGAGGTTGTCAAGGACTTTGTCTATTTGGGTTCCACTATAACCTCTCAGAACAACATCAGTGAAGAGATCAGTCGGAGAATCACTCTTGCCAATCGCTGTTATTTCGGGCTAAGAAGGCATCTTAGTAGTAAAGCCCTCTCTCAAAGGACCAAGGAGACACTATACAAGACCCTTATCATCCCAGTCCTGCTGTATGGGGCAGAAGCGTGGACACTGACACAATCGGATGAATACAGGCTGGGGTGTTTTGAGAGAAAGATTCTTCGGGTGATATTCGGGCCTGTATGTATCAATGGAGTATGGAGGAGAAGATTCAATGGTGAACTGTACGGGCTATACAGCGACATTGACTTGGTTAAGAAGCTGAAAATTCAGCGGCTTAGATGGCTGGGCCATGTGGAGCGTATGGACGAAAACGCTCCTGCCCGACGAGTCTTCAATTCCAACCCGGAGGGCCGACGCAGTTCTGGAAGACCCCATTTAAGGTGGCGCGATCAAGTGGTAAACGACCTCAACCAACTTGGTGTGCGCAACTGGAGGCCACTGGCTAGGGACCGGCCTAGCTGGCGAGGATTGTTGGTTGAGGCCGTGGTCCACAATGGACTGTCTGCGCCACCTTAAGTAAGTAAGGTCTTTGCGACCAGACTGTTCCTCGAACAGACAATGAGCTCACTGCATACATTGATCAAGTTGTTTCCGCCAACCTTGGCTTACAAAGAGCCGAAGATAGGAGATATCTTAGCCAGGAGCTGATAAAAAGTCAGAATACAATACTTCAACAACTGACTAATATTTTTAGGGGAAAACTTTCACAACCTACCCCACCATTATCACAGACTGTACCACAGACTTCCAACCCACCTTTAGCAGATATGCCTACACCTCCAGGGAGGGCAGTAAGCATGAATGTTCCCGTAACAACAGCAACAACAGTGAACGCGAATATGAATTCTGGTGCCAGGGCATCAACCTCTGCAGCTGCGTTAGATACGCAAGCCACACTTCAGGCAATAGCTAGATCCGCTGAAAGATCAGCATCGCGAGTAACCAGTTAATTGATCCTTCAGATCCGCCACTCAACATGCTTGACGCGCTCAACTCGACAATTTTCTCACGCAAATGAATGCGATGAATTTTGACGATACATCCCCTGACGATCCTCCACGGAGACCAGGTACTTCCACTTCTACGTCTGGAAATCAATTCCCACAATACCACAAATGGGGAATTAAGTTTGATGGTAAGAACATGACCATCGATGATTTCATGTTTAGATTAGGGCGTATTAGATGGAGTTTTGGTGTCGAGTGGGATGAGGTAGCTTTAAATTTCCATCATTTTGTGAGTGGGCCTGCCGAGCAGTGGTATTGGAGGTTTCTGAAGACCAATAGAGAGGCGTCATGGTTAACCCTTAAAGTAGCTATTATAGAACAGTTCCGTTCTCTTGAGACGGATACTGACATTTCACGGAGAATGTCAGATAGGAAGCAGCAGCCACATGAAACCTTTAACGATTTTTTATAACGTTATTTTAGAATTGAATGGTAGGTTACGTGTTCCGAAGACTGAAAAAGATTTAGTAGAGATAGTTAAAAGTAATGTGAAAAGGAAGATGGGCGAATTGTTGTTGACATTCGGAACCCATAGCTTAAGACTGTTGGCACATCAGTGCCGTACTATCGAGAAATTCGGAGTTCATCACACACCAAAACCGAGCAACTACGTGCCATTGGCACAAAAATATCAGCAAAAACGTTATGTGAATGAAGTCGAGGTAGAAGCTGATGAAGAACTTGCTGTTGCTGTACCGCAATCTGATCCCGCGTATTTAGAGGCTGTCGGAAAGGACATGAGTAAAGTTGTCTGTTGGAATTGTAGAGACCGGTCATTTATGGGGCGATTGTCTCTCACCACCAACAAGATTCTGTTATCGTTGCGGTTTGGAAGGTGCATATGCTCGTACATGTCCAAGGTGTGCGGAAAACTGCCAAAGGACTCATCCTTCATCCGGGGGGAGCCGTCCTTTTCACAAGTAAAACCCGGAGCTTCAAGCCCTAATAAAGACCTTCAGCTTGAAACTCCGATTACAATATTGAAACGCGATTTGTATGATATGAAACCTGAAGTTACCATATCTAAACCACTTGAAAAGAAACTTACTGAATTGAATAGAAATGAATTATCTGAGAATGCATTATATAGGAAACCGTTCCACGAGAGATTGCAAAATTATTATGAGGTTCGACGACGTATTGTAACCTTTCCTGAATTATCTAAACGTGTACGTAGAACTCGCGAACGTTTCCGTCAGAAGCGGATTAATTACCGCAATGTTGCTTCTGCTACTCTAGGGCGTGAGTCAAAGGACCCACGACCTTATGTTTTCATCGAGATGCTTGGCGAAAAATTCCTAGGACTAGATTCCGGAGCCAGCATCAGTTGTCTAGACTCAGACATGATAGAGTTTTTGCAGGGAAAGCACATTAAAGTAAGAAAGGTAGAGTCTACCGTATCCACGGCTGACGGACTCAAACAAAAGATAGTAGGAATGATTACGACTGACGTCAAATACAAAGACCTGGTTCAGAGAATGGACTTTTATATAGTACCGTCACTAGCTCAGCGACTATATTTAGGGGTTGACTTTTGGCGGAAATTTAAAATTGCTCCGAACGTAATCTCGAGTATTTCGGGAATCTCTCCGGAAGGGATTTCTACAAACCAATGTAAGCTTAGTTGTGAAGAGTCCGCCAGACTCCATAATGTTGTCCGTGAATTTCCGTCTTTCACGAGCAAGGGGCTCGGGAGAACAAATCTCATGGAGCATTACATAGATACAGGTGATGCAATACCCATTAAGCAACGGTACTATCCTGTTTCCCCAGTGATACAATCCTTGATGTATGACGAATTGGATCGTATGTTGTCTTTGGGGGTCATTGAAGAGAGTTCCAGCGCATGGAGTTCCCCAGTAGTACTTGTTCGTATGCCTGGTAAGAACCGATTGTGTCTGGACTTTCGGAAAGTGAACTCAGTGACAAAGAAGGATGCGAGACCAATTGCACATATTGAAGGACTGCTAGCCCGCCTTTCAGAAACGCGCTATATCTCTAGTATCGATCTGAAAGACGCATTCTGGCAGATACCACTGGAGAAAAGTTCTCGGGAGAAAACGGCCTTTACAGTGCCGGGGCGACCTTTGTACCATTTTAAGGTCATGCCATTTGAGCTGTGTAATGCTGCACAAAGTTTGAGCTATCATATGTCTAAGGTAGTTCCTTCTGAGTTGCGCGATCGAGTTTTGTTTATCTCGACGACCTCTTGGTCGTGTCGGCGACATTCGACGAACACATTGGGATTCTGAAGATCGTGAGTGAGAATTTATCAAAAGCAGGGCTGACCATCAATGTGGAGAAATCCAAATTCTGCTTTGATGAGCTTCAGTACTTAGGTTACCGTGTGGGGCAAGGGTGTTTGAAAGCTGACACTGACAAAATCGCAGCTATTGTGGATTTTCCGGTGCCAACTACCACTCGACTAGTCTGACCATTCTTAGGAATGGCCGGCCGGGTGGTACCGGAGATTCATAAAAGATTTTTCAACACTTGAAGCGTTCGAGCTTAACCAGAAAGCTCTCGAAGCTTTTCAATCCATCAAACAGGCATTGACGTCTGCTCCTGTTCTGGTAAATCCTGACTTCACGAAGGAACTCATAATTGTCCAGTATCGGGTGTGTTCTTTGCCAGCGAGATGTAGACGGGGCTGAACGCCCGATTTATTACTTCTCCCAGAAGCTAAACGCTGCGCAAAGAAATTACTCCGTCACCGAACGCGAATGCCTTGCAGCTTTTCTTGGTATCCAAAAGCTTAGGTCATATGTGGAAGGTTATCGCTTCCGCGTAATTACAGACCATTCCAGTCTGAAATGGTTAATGAGTTTAAAAGACCCCACTGGCAGATTAGCTAGGTGGAGCATGCGGCTCCAAAACTTCGATTTTGAAGTTGAACATAGGAAGGGAACTTTTAATGTTGTGCCAGATGCGCTGTCACGCGCTTATGAAAACGACGACTTAACAGTCGAGGCATACCTTTCTTGTTTAGGTCAAGTTGAAGCGGAGGAGGCGGTGCTTCACCTGGATCTGGATGATCCGTCATTCAAGTCAGAGGGATACTTGAGTCTCATTGATCATATCAAACTGGAGAAGGAGCGATTACCCGACCTGAAGATTTCGGAAGGATACGTCTACAAACGGACAAAACATTCTGTAGGCAATCCTCTAGCCGATGACCTAACGTGGAAACTGTGGGTTCCAACCGAAGTAACAAATGCCTTATTTATTTTAGCGCATTCTCCTCCAAGAGCATCTCATGGCGGTATAGCCAAGACACTACCGATTAAGACAACAGTTTTATTGGCCAAGCATGTTCTCACAAGTCAAAAACTTCATTGACGCATGTGAGACGTGCAAAACCACTAAAGCTGCCAACGTAGTTCTCCGCGCGGAGATGGGTAAGAGTTTCGCAGTAGAGCGTCCGTTCCAACATTTATATGTTGACTTTTTGGGACCCTACCCAAGATCAAGTAGCGGAAACTGCTACATTGTCATCGTCGTGGACCAACTGACAAATTTTGTCTTTATAAAACCTCTTCGGAAAGCCACTGCCGCCCATGTTGTAAAGTTTCTTCGTGAGGATGTTTTTCTAATATATGGTGTTCCTGAAAGTGTGTTGTCAGACAACGGCACACAATTCACCAGTAAAGAGTTCCAGAAGTGTTTAGATGCATTCGGCATTAAACATTATAAGACAGCGGTGTACTCACCGCAGGCGAACGCGAGCGAACGAGTAAATCGTTCTATTCTAGCAGCGATACGTTCGTATATAAATCCGAAGCAGACCAATTGGGATGCACATCTCTCGTCAATCAGTAGTGCTTTACGCACAACCGTGCACTCATCTCTCACAATGTCACCACTTGAGGCCCTTTTTGGCCAACGTATGATCGAACATGGGGCTGATTACAAGTTTTTGAGAGAGTTGGGTGGACTAAATCACTCAGAGAGTGATTGGCTTCCTAAGGTCGCACAGATGAATATCCTTCATACCTATTTAAAGGCAACTCTTGAAAAAGCGCGCGATGAGAACGCAAAAGTTTATAACTTGAGAAGTCGCACAGTAGATTTCAAGGTAGGTGATGAGGTATTCAAGAGGAATACAGTATTGAGCGACGCCAGTAAGCATTTTAATGCCAAACTATGCCCAAAATTCGTTAAGGTAACAATCACAAAAATCAGAGGTAACAATTTATATGATGTAGTGGATAGCAAAGGCTACACAACGACGTCGCACACTAAGGACTTGAAGAAGTAAGAAAGGTAGTATTATCTGTGATAACTAGTTTGGAGAATTTATTTAAGTATTAATAAAGAATAGACTGATAAGATGAGGAAACCCGTTTTCTTTCTTTGCCCGGCTGGCACAGCTGTGCATAAGACTATTTTTGTCTGAGTATAATGATAAGTTAATATAAGTATGATAGTTACTATTTTATGTATTTTTAGAAATTATAAATTATTTTTATAAGTAAACCTATAAGTATAAATATATATATGTATATTTTTTTTGTATAAGTATTTATAAGTTTATGGTCGTGGGTTTTCAACTACAGCAGTCAACAAGAGCAATATCATCGTTTCTTGTACGTTTGCAACAGTGGTGACTTGTCACAAACGCACAAGCTGTGTAAGGATGACATTTCATGGCATGACACAATTACACTGATCAACACACCAGTAGTGGAAATGTACCACCACCACTACATTACATCGAATTCCCAAGGAATTTCAAAAATTCCCACATCCAAATCAATCACATCAACCAAACTGTTATACAATGAATTTAAGGCAACGACATCGAACATACCTAAAAGTGAAAAGAGACCGTAGATGATGAACATGGCGAATTTAAAGAATCCATGACAGATAGATAGGAAATCTCTCACGAGTTTCCGTCTTTTCTATCACGAACCACCATCCAGTGAACATCGCCAAAGGAATTAGTTCTGAAAAGTAAGAAAGAAAAAAGTTTGTGCAATTGGAAATTATTAGAAGTAAAGAAAAAGTTTAAAGAAGTAAATTAAAATAGAAAATAAAAGTAAATTAAATAGATTAAAGTGATTTGTAAGAAAGATTGCAAAAGAATTCGCTGGATTTACAGCGAACAAAGAATTTTCTTTGTCTACACATTAAGGTTGCGCAATTAAAATTCGTCTGACGCCGGCTGCTATTCGTGCCGCGCAGCAATTTGTACAACGAAAGAGGATTACGGAAACGAAAATCTGTAGCGACGAGAAGGGAATCCCTGAAATTATAATAAAAAGGTAAGTGCTACATTGTACGCACTAATGTGGAAGCAGTTTTGTTACTTCTTCCGCCAAAAACTAATCCCAGCATGTTTTCCAATAGGAAAATCTGTGCTCGAGGAGATATATGTACGTACGCTACATACAAATTTGCTGTGCACGTGCTGAAACGCAACCGACGCCATCCGAAAGAGAAGCATCGAGGAGTTTCTACGCAGACAACATACAAAAGCGACGCCACCAATAAAGAAGTACAGTCATCCATGTGCTGTACCAATCTTCGAGTCTTTCTTGTGTTTTTCATTAAATAAAAAAAATCCCGACGAGTTATCTTCGAATTATTTACTGCTTCGAGTTTTTTCTTAAAAAAATAATGTTTTTTGAGAATTTTTCTCAACACCAAATGCCCAAAAGATCCACGTGTTGGAAAATTTCGGCGTGCGATAAGTCATTGCAACGAACTGCGATACCTAAAACACGTTAAAACACATTTATTTTACTTCGTGGATAAGGACACAGAACTCGAGGGCCATCATCTAACTCCAAAGGAGGAAGAGAGACCCGAATCTCCAACCACACAACGCCAGAAAATTACATTTGTTGTTACGAATCACGACAAAAACGCTCAATTTTGAATGTCTTGGGGCATAGCCACCAGGAAAACATTCCTAGAAAATTGAAGCCAATCGGTATTTGCCACGTGCGGCAAACAATTGGAAGAAAACTGCACATCCATAGACACCCACATAAAAAGAACCAGCCAAAAAAATAAGTATCATTTATAATTTATGAAATTTATTAAAGAAATAATTTAAGTATACTAGATAACTAATATGATTGTATTTTTCATCTAGCTGGTGTACCAATTGAAAAATCCGATAACGTAATGTGGTTGAATCTTGAAAGTATAACGTCCAGTATCAAAGTATCTTAAAGAATATACCTGAAAAGAAAAAAAAGGAGAAGTAAAAGATATACAAGTGAAAGTGTTTTGCTTAAAAGTCTAAATAGTAACTTACCCAGAAGCCCATGTCCATATAGTGATAAAAATCTGAAAAGAAAAGAATCTGATTAGAAAAGAAAAATAATTTAAAGAAAAAAAAAGTAGTGTCATTTATCCCTTGTCCCTACCCAAAGTCATTGAAGTGAATAGTAAGATATAGTGGAATAAATCCACCCAAGCTCATAATTAGAAACATTAATCTCAACCAAAAGTGATATCTAATCCTTTCAACCCTATCACCTCCGTCTTCAAATATAAACCCAGTGACCAAAAAAAGCGAAAGTAAATTTTAACTATCATTTACCATAGCATCTTTATGCAGTAATAACGACAACATAATACACAAAGGCAGCAGTGCACTCCAGCCGGCGTAAAAGTTGTGGTAAGTAACATTTTTTGATTAAACTATATTGCTATTATAATGATTATGAAATTTACCATTTGCTAAAGTCACAAGTGAAATATCTTTAAAATTCCAAATGACAGTCCATACCGGTAACAGGTATAAAAATCATTCGAAGATTTTTTTTTTTATATACACACCTACCCAATTATACTTATCGTATCGTTTGGCTGGTCCTCGGACAGCTCCATTAAATTTTTTTTACCATTGGAGACGAATAGAACTCCACACTTTTTCCGCACAATTTAGTTATTTAAATTTTGATTTTGAGTCGGTCTATCGCTGCGTTACTGAGTTCTCTTTCAGGTGTCTATACCTACCAGATACATTATAGGGAACACCCTGCCCTCTCGGCACAATTATTAAAAAAACACTTATTGGAGAACACTCCGCCCTCTCGGCACAAATTACCTGACGTATTTAGTAATTCCTTTTTCATTATTCGAACAATTTACGTTCATACCTACCATTTCAATATACTTACTTGATTTTCCTAAAGAAATCAACCCCATGCTCGATCATCCAAAGAGCGTATCTATGTAGTGCTTGCTATACGCGACCTACCCTAACAATTTCCATAGTGCGTTAGTTCACTATATGGTATATAGCTGTACGCTATTATTAACATACCTACCAGACTCACCCTTCGTGTATATACACATTTATGAATCCTTTTTTTTTTTTTTTTGTCATTCGACATAGTCCCGTATATATACATAGATATATATATACTTACCTCCCGTCGGAATTGAGTGAATACTCACCGTTTTGAATGAAGTTGAACAAAAGATTTTACTTTATTAAATTGTTGATTGATACGTATATAGAATACATACCGTAACATCTGTATTGTTAGAAACACTTCAAATTTGGTTTCGTATTTATTTTAAAGTGTGTAAAGGAACTACCTGAAAGTGATTTAAACACATTATTACTGTGTGTATACAGTAGCCAAACCAAAATTAGGTGATAAACAGATAATCACATAATAAGATCCTTTATTGTCCTTTGAGATATACCTGTGAACAATATATGTTAGGTGTACCCTCTTGAAAACAGATTTAAAGATAAGAGTGAATACTGAGAATCGTACATAATTTATATGAAGAAACACAGTGAGGTGCGGAATTAATGCACTTCAGATAAAAGTATAAATAAAAACAATAAAAATCAAGAATGAACAAAGTGAGGTTGAAAACGTTACATCATTGAGGAACGACAACCGTATTCATATTTAAAATAATTTAAAATCAACCACAGTACGACATTTAAACATAAATTAAAATTGAGGGAAAATTGATTGTTTGTAATCGTAATACTAACCTAGAGCACGAATTGTGCCTCTATTTGCAATTTTGATTTTTACAAATAATATTTGAATTTTTATTTGCATTAGGATCATCGAATAAAGGTACCCAATAGCTAGTATTTAGTAGTTTTCTAAGAAATTTTACCTGATAAGATCTATTTAAGACATATATATATATAAATTTTAAAATTAGTTGTTTTAAGTGTTTTGTTGATTTTAGTCAATAAATATAATGAAAATCAAGTGAAAAAAACTTAGTTGTGGTCTTCTGGTTGGTATTATTTTGAGATCAGAATAATTTTGAATTTTTAGATATATATAGATTTTTCTCTATTATGGATTGCTAAAGCATAGGTTCGGAGGGGGTTGGATCGCTCCCTACCCTGGACAAGCAAAACATAAGGATGGAGATTGTTTCCTCGGATGAAGATGAGGGTCAGAGTTGACCTCCATTATATTTTAGCTCCTTGGATCGACGATGAATGGGTCAGAGATGATTGACTTTTTCATGTGTTAGGTACGGAATCATACAAAAACAGGTAGGGTAGAGTAGTATAGATTCACAGTGGCGGTGTCGTCCGGAATCAATGGTGTAGTTAAGTAGGTTATTGGCGGTGTCGCCCAGGTTAGGGATTCAACCGATTCACAGTGGCCGTGGTGTCCTGAATCAATTTTTCTTGTAGTTTATTGGCGGTGTCGCCCATGTTAGGGATTTAAAAGATTCATAGTGGCCGTGGTGTCCCGAATCAATTTGAGAATTTAGATTTAGGTTAGTTAAGTTTATTAAGTTGGAGTTCTTGTACAGTAGTTTGCCGAACAGGAACCATAGGCGTAAGTGAGTTCTGACTCCTTACATAGGGAGGGTTTTGAGGCACTGGTTGACAAATTCCACCTAGTCAAGTCAACCACAATTAGGGGTTTCTCGGATAGATTTATATTGCCAAAGGGAAACCATGGATCAGGTTGAGTTCACTCCCTGATGGGCGGGTTTTGAGGCAACTGGGGGTCAACTACCATCTTAGGCTTCCCACACCAAGTCAGTCACCTGGATCACTCCTCTGCAACACATTATCAGGAACAGGTTTGCAGGAGTAGATGTAGTAAGGTTCCAGGAAAGTACGAACACCTATACTTCCCAATTAGCTCTATCGTTACTGCTCAGGACACTAGACCGGGGTCAGAAGATGCAGATATTACGAAGTTCTTCAGCTAGGTGCGCTACTAATTATCGTTTTATTCTCGTCGTGCGGCGTGGCACGCAGTGTCACTGATAGGCCTTACTCTTTTTTCAAAGTGAGCCTCCCTAGAAGTAAAATAGAATCGCAAGACCAGGTTCATAGGTTGGCAGGTTAAATATCCAATGTAACACAGTCACGAGCCCACAGCAAGATTCCACGCCTGCTCCTGAGTGAGCTAAGGCCAGCTGCTGTCAACCGACGCGGTGGGAGAGTCGTCGACACTTGAATCGTAAGATACCTAGCCACACCAGGGGGTTGGGGTAGTCCTCATACCTAAGTGGTGAAGAGCGGTGTCCGAAGATTCAAGAGGATTTGAGGTACAGGAATTCTTTAAAATTGGTAGAAGAAGATTGAATGCTTGCAGTATGAGGTTATAGTTGAGATTAGGGCTTAGCGTTGGCACCTTTTGATTGACTGAAGGCGTACTTTAGGTTATTCTCGCGAAGAGTTTCATGATTTCGGTTCCGGTTACAGATTGCAGGTATGATTAAGAGCAAGCATACACAATCGAAGTTTGTTGTTGTTTTAAGCACATGCATCCACCTCGCATGTACACGCTTTTTAAGAAGAATTCTTTTTATAGAATTCTTTCACACATTTCACAAATAAATATTGAATTTCTCTCCTTTACTAAGTGGGAAGATATATGCATATGTGTTTATATATATATATATGAAAATTTGTTTTCGTGTTCTATCTCTTTCATATTTTCATATGTATGTACATTTGTGTATATATTATTTAAAGGAGAAATTCAATCCCAAAAATTCCATCCACTATCAATTCTCTCGCTAGTCAAATATAATGTGAAGCATTCACATATGCTCTCAGAGAGATAAGATACGTATGGTGAAAGAATTCAAATTTCCCACAACAACAATAACAACAATAGCCTCTCTCCTTAATATTCAATATGTCTTTACAAACTGGTCAATTCATCGACGAATGGAAAATATCTTACATCTCTCCGATTTTTAAATCAGGATCTAAACAAAAAGTGTGTAATTACAGACCAATCTGTAAGTTATCTGTCGTTCCTAAATTATTCGAAAATCTTGTTTGCGACAAACTTTATTTTTTTACTAAACAATTAATTGCTGAATCTCAACATGGATTTGTATCAGATAGATCCACTGCTACAAACCTTATGATTTTGTGCGATTCGATAATTAAAGGGTTTGAGAGTGGTTTTCAAACAGACATTGTATTCACTGATTTTGCTAAGGCCTTTGATAGGGTAAATCATGAGGTTTTGATTTATAAATTATCGATACTAGGATTTCATTCTAGTTTTTTAAAATGGATATGTTCTTATTTAAACAGTCGGATTCAGTTTGTAAAAATATGTAATTTCAAATCCAAAGCCATAAAAGTAACCGCAGGCGTCCCACAAGGAAGCCACATTGGTCCTTTGCTTTTTATTCTTTTTATCAATGATATTCCTGATTCTTTTAATTTCTCAAAATACCTATTATATGCTGATGATGTTAAAATTTTCAAAGTCATCAAATCATCTGATGACTGCCTCCTACTGCAAAAAGACTTAGATAAATTAACATCATGGTGTAGTAAGAATTTACTTTTTTTGAATGTCTCAAAGTGTCAAAGTTATACGTGTTTTCGGAATAATTCTCCGATTTCATTCCAATACTCTATCAACAACACTGTTTTAGATAAAGTTAGCCAAAAAAAAGACTTAGGGGTCATATTTGACCATAAGCTATCTTTCAATGACCACATAGATTATATAGTCAATAAAGCATGTAAAATGTTAGGTTTTATAAGAAGGAACACAAAAGAATTCTCTGATCCATACACGCTTAAGTGTCTTTATTCTGCTTTTGTTAGATCCAACCTAGAGTATTGTAGTGTAGTCTGGAATCCATACTACACTTCACATTCACTTAGGATAGAAAAGGTACAGAAATGTTTTACTAGATACGCTTTTAATAAGCTAAATTGGAATATTAACAGACCCCCCTATATAGTTAGATGCCAGCTCTTTGACATGCAAACGCTTGAGATTAGAAGAAGATACTTTTCTATAATGTTAATTAGAAATATTATTCAAAACCATGTGAACTGCTCGTATTTGCTTGAGCGCATAAATTTTTATTTTCCCGGCAGAAGTCTCCGAATGGGTTTTCACCTACGGGAGAATTTTTCCAGGAGAAATTATAGTCGCAATGAACCAGTATCTCGTTGTATCAGGGAAACTAACGATGTATTACATTTAATTGATATTTTCCAATATTGCTCTAGAGATTGTTTTAAGAAAAACACCAAACTTGCTTTATTATTGAGTTAAATTAATTTATTACTTTGAATACAATATATTATTACTTATTTATTATTATTATATAATTTTTATAATTTTTTTTTCTGTATATAAGAGGATGTGAAACTCTGATTGATGAAATAAATAAATAAATAAATAAACAAAGCAACATTCATTCATAGGGATTTTGTTTTGTTATTGAGAAAATAAATAATTTTCTGAAGAATCTTCGTTACAGACCTAAATGGCTTCCTTGTGGAAGACCCGAAAGAACATTTATAAAATTTGAGCGGTAGCTAGGCGCAGGGGCATAAGGCCCAGGGACATAAAGCCCAAATTTTTTTTTGGGCGTTATGACCCATTTACGTGGGACATAAGACCGAAAATTAATTTGGGCTTTAAATCCCACCCAAGTGGGTCATAAGGCCCCCAAAAAGAAGTTGGGCTTTATGTCCCACATAATATGACTTGACAAATGATAAAAATAAATGTATTTCAATGCGAGAAAAGTTTTTTTTCTTCCTGAGCCCTTAACTTTAATGCTTCCGCACCTGGTTTAGTTGTCATTGTTGCTCCACAACATATTTTTTTTATATTAACCACTTTTAAATAATGATTGTTTCTTAAAGTTTAACTTGTTTAAACTTTTATTTGAATTGTAGGTATTATGTCTATGCACATTAAGATGAATGAGGGAAATATTCATTGGACCAAGATGCTGAGATGCTATATAATTTGTTCCAACAAAGGACCACATTCTCAGTAGCTGGTCAAATGAATTTATCCTTTCTTTTTATTATTAATTTATAACTTCATTAAATTAAACAGGGAAACAAGTTGATTAAATATTTATCTTTATTAAAAACTATCACACGAAATTAGCACGCTAAAATATAAACACCAACTGTCAAATGTGCAGACTAATTTTCTAGGCTGCAAAGCAAAGTCTCCTTCTATCTCTTTCATTTTCATTTATATTAAATATAGTTCTATTGCCTTATTATTTCACGTATACATTTTTTCGGTAGTAAGAAGGGCATAGCCATATTCAATTTAATATATCTATTGCATTTAAAAAACATAGAAAAACAATTACATACAAATATTATGTTAATGTATATGTCCAAAGTTAGATTATACTTCCAGTCTGCAAAAGACTGAATTAGGTCAATAACCTTTGAATTATATAAATACTTTACAGCTGACTTTATGTAATATTGAACACAGAGGTATAAAGTTTTCATACACCTGTTGAATTGTTATTATTCTTTTAATATTGTAATAAAGTGGTTGATTATTTTATAACGTGGTAAAAAACGCATTTGTCATTTCTTCAATATCTTTGGGGTACTACAACTTAAAGTACCATTGAATTGAATTTAAATTGAATTTAAATTAATCTCTAATATAACTTAAAATTTAATATTTTGTGGGATACAACTTGTCCCCCGAAACAGTCATTCAAACCAGTTTTTTAATCTCTCCCAAAATTTGAAGCGCTCATTGGTTTCGAAATTAAGACTACTGTTACATTTAATGTTGAGAAAAAAAAAATGCATATATTCAAACCTTCAAAGTACATTAAGTGTTGATTGAGTGTTGTTCTTATAAGAACTGAAAGTTTAAAAAAAATGGAAAATCGTGGTTTTGAATTTTTGCTATTGACTCTTCCTTTAGGGTTGAAAAGCAACTACTACATATTTTAAAATGATTACAAGGTAAGAGCAATAGATTTCTTGGGTTCTCGAAACATGCATATTGAATTTAAGTTTTAGAAGTTTTATAAAATTAAAGCCCAAAAAATCAGCAACTACTACATATTTTAAAATGATTACAAGGTAAGAGCAATAGATTTCTTGGGTTCTCGAAACATGCATATTGAATTTAAGTTTTAGAGGTTTTATAAAATTAAAGCCCAAAAAATCATTTTTTGGGCTTTAATTTTATAAAACCTCTAAAACTTAAATTCAATATGCATGTTTCGAGAACCCAAGAAATCTATTGCTCTTACCTTGTAATCATTTTAAAATATGTAGTAGTTGCTGATTTTTTGGGCTTTAATTTTATAAAACTTCTAAAACTTAAATTCAATATGCATGTTTCGAGAACCCAAGAAATCTATTGCTCTTACCTTGTAATCATTTTAAAATATGTAGTAGTTGCTTTTCAACCCTAAAGGAAGAGTCAATAGCTCGAAAAAATGAATTATTATGTGCATTTTGCAGACAGATAATTCAAAAAACTTCTATTATTTATGTATAAAATTAGCGTTTTCAAGATTATTGTTGAATTATATTTTTTGTTGTTGTTTATGTTTATGCTTATATAAGCTGTTTAATTTATTTTGTTGAATTGGATTTTTTGATTTTGAAATATATACCTATAACATGAAAATGAACTAATGAACTATTTTTTTATTCAAACTAATTTTTGGAATTTGGGTTTTATGTCCCATTTTTCAGAAAAAAAATTCGGCTTTAGGACCCACTTGGGTGGGATTTAAAGCCCAAATAAATTTTCGGTCTTATGTCCCACGTAAATGGGTCATAACGCCCAAAAAAAAAATTTGGGCTTTATGTCCCTGGGCCTTATGTCCCTGCGCCCGGTAGCTATCAACTTGAACTATTTGTTTTCTATTCATTGGATAAGATCTTAACCATTTGAGAAAATTATCATTCAGTCCTAATCTTTTTAGTTTTTGTAGAAGTAAATCATGATGGACTCGATCGAAGGCTTTTACAAAATCTGTATACAAAACATCAATTTGTTTACCTCTTTCAATCTGATTAATACAAAAACTGGTGAAAATACACAAATTGGTACTAGTAGATCGACCATCTACGAAGCCATGTTGATTGGAAGAAATCGCGTTTTTCACAGAGAAATACAGTTTTTGTGTAACTAACTTTTCGAAAAGTTTTGGTAACGCAGATAATTTTGAAATTGGTCTATAGTTTTTTATTAAGTGTTTTTGTCCAGTTTTGAAGATTGGGTCCATAAATGACACCTTCCATTCACTTAAAAAGTAGCCAGAAACAATTGATTTATTAAATATGAAAGTTATTACAGCAAGGGCATTTGAGCAATTCTTCAGTAATATAGGTGGAATTTTATCATAACCAGATTTCTTTGAAATATCGAGACTATCCAAACCAGTCAAAACTTCTTCTACTAAAAACTCTTCCAGAGAAAAATCAGTTATTGGTGATACATTTGAAAAACATTCACCTATATTAGGTATAGTATCAGAATTATAAGATGTTTGAAAAAAATTTGCAAAAAGATTACATGAAGATTGTACATCATTAGATTCATTGTTCTCATATTCCATACTTTGTGGAAATATTGAGCATTTTCTTTTAGAATTAATGAACGTCCAAAAAGCCTTGCCGTTTTTCTTTACATTGGATTCACAGGAGCTGATATACTGACGATATAAAAAACTATTAAGAAAAGAAAACTCTTTTCTTAATCGAAGAAAGTTTTGACGATCATTTATGTCGCCTGATATCTTTGACCGTTTAAATGCTTTATTTTTAGCGTTCTCTAGATTTTTTAATCTTTTATTGCACCACGGAAGCTTAAATGATTTTTGAAGTGAAAACTTCTTTAGGCGCGTTGAGCGTTTTTGGAGGGGAAAAACTTATAGGTTCGCGTCACCGATAGTATATCTATAGCTGCTATGAGTAGTCAGACTGGCGCACGCGCAGTAGCCTGTGTACACGTATACACTAATACATTAAATATCTCTGACTGTATCATGTGCGCGTTGGACGTTTGGATGGGTATAATTTCATGAGTTCACGTCACCAACATGCTATAACAGCAGTACATTTATATTCGTAAGTGGACCGTGTTGTACAAGTAAGGTTAAATTGGCAACGTGGAAAGTTCAGCGTTTTTATTTAAGTGGTTTTATAGTTTGGATGTTATTGTAATCGTTTAATTAAAGGATTAATGTTCAATATAAAAGTGAGTATTGAACATTTTAATGTTTTTATATAGATAAATGAATAATGAAAATGAAGAATTTATTTTCAAATATTTTCAATATTCATATCAATATTTGCATTTAAAAGTATGGCATTATTGGAACGAAGTTCCTTATGGGACGATGCGGAGAGGTACCCTATATGGGAAAAAACGTCCGTAACGTAAGATTGTTATTATTTTTATTTTTTTTTGCTTGACTTGGGGAGTAAGCTGGTGAATGCAAGACGAGAGCGTTTGGTCGATGCGAACGGAAGGTGAAAGGGAGAAATATGAAGGTTAGTAAAGATAGTAAGAGAGAGAGAGTTACGTTTCGTTCGTATATTTCTGTAGGAGCAAGAGAGACGGAGATGCGAGCACACATATTCCATTTTCTCTCATAGCCAGTTGCGTTTCGTATATTTAAGACAAAGTTGCACTGAAAGAGCAAGAACGATCAATGAGCGCACATTTTCTTTCTACAAAGTATATAAGAATTATGAATGAATAATAACTGAAATGAGAGAGGCATGGAACAACAATCGATACAGTATCAACCACAGTAATTACTGATGTATCGGATAATGAAAATAATGAATAAAAATTAAAAATCTGCTCAAAAATATTAATTTACCAATGAAAATCCAAAATAGATTTAAATATTTGTAGAAAATGAATATATGTATGTATGTACATACATATGTGTGTATGTATATGTATGTACATATATATATTATATCCAACTTATATTATAAATGTGAATGTTTGTATTTTTGTATAATTGGATGTTTGTTGCTCAATAACTTCAGGACGGCCCGACGGATCACAGAGATAGATTATAGTCTGGAATAGCATATAGACTGCTTTTTATGCCGGGAAATACATGGTTCCTATGGGATAGCGTACAGGAACCATGTTCTTTATAGAAATTGAAAACAATTGAATTTCAATCGAACAAATGTTAATATGGAAACAAATTCCAAGTCAACTGCAGAAATATACACCAAACAAAGAAGTAAGAAAGAATTTCAGCCCAATTGAGAAAGTATAGTATTAGTTTTGTTATAATTTGTGTGATTTGTTTATTAACTGGTAGTTTTTCGAAATACAATTCGGTCGGCTCCTTTATATTTTTAAAATTCTATCGATAATAATAATAATACGGACTTGATTTTGATGCATTGGCTTGCTGTTTTGTTATAGTTCAGCTACATACTGTAAAAAATTGCATATAATTTTTGCATGTAATTTCAATTAGTCTTAAGTTAATAATTTTCACTTCTATAGCAGTCCTCATGACTGCCTGTTTTATTTTGTTTAAAGTGATTGGCACAAAACGTTTTATGCCTTTAAAAAGTATGGTTTTAAAAGAATCATAAGCAACTTCTAGTGAACAACTATCAAGCAACTCATTCCAATTAAAAGTCCTATAAAAAACAGTTCAAACCAGTGCAAAATTAAAGCAATTTCTTTCACTAAGAGAAACCTTTGCAAAAGAGTAACAATCAAACGTAAAACATAGTGCTTTATGATGTATTGAATTATTAACGTATGGAAAATCTGCTAAATTCAAACATTATTTGAGATAATTTCTAATAAAAATTAAGTCGAGAATCCTCTTCAAATCATTTTTTACAAAATTTATCTTTCAACACATTAAAAGGAAATAATAATTGCTCACCATCAGGACAACTCCAGGTAACGTCACGAATATTGAAATCACCGAGTATAAATATGAATTGATTAGTTGTCAATTCACTCACTAATAAATTTATATTAGAAATATGGTTTGAATAAACATCAAAATCACTTCTAGGGCGAATGTAACTAACAATGAAAAATAAATCCATATTATTATGACAAATATTTACACATAATTGCTCGAGATTATCGGTATCTATTTTTAAATAGCATTGTTTGTTATTAAAAGACGATTTTACAGCAACTAGAACTCCACCACCTAAACTCATTCCAGATGACTTAGATCTATCTTTACGATAAACAGAAAAAGATGAGTCGAAAAGTTCAGATGACAAGATGTATGAGTTGAGCCAAGTTTCAACAAGTATAATTACATCATATTCATGAAGGGATGATGAAGAAAAAAATTGTTCAGTCTTAGTTCGTAAGCCACGAACGTTTTGGAAATAAACTCGTAATTCTGACAAATTATTCGTGTGTTGCGCTAAATTGTCTCCCTCTCCTTTTGATTGCCCTCGTTTTTTGATGGAAACTTGATGAATCTCTTAATTTTCACTCCAACAGGCCAAAGAGAAGAATCAAAAGCAGCATCAAACATGTCATATGGTACTCCAAGTTTAAAATTTACAAAACGAACATCAGCATCTCTTTTGATTAAGCGAGAGCATTTAAAGAGATTACTCGGAATATTTAATTTGTTCGCAGCATACGTTATGACATCATCAGCTGTTAAACATTTGTCCAAATGGGAAAGGTACATGAAACGAAGCCTAGGTACTGATGGTAATTCGTTTATTGCATTCGTGTTAGTGCCAAACTTTACTTTTGAAGAACGATTTACAATTGTTTGTATATATTGATCTGAGTCAATGTTTTTTTCCAAAACGCCCGTCTCACCGCCAGTGACATGTTCAGATGATGTAAGTGTAGATGGGGCTGATACAACTGTTGTTTCTGTTGCTCCAATGGATGTAACTGTTGCCTCTGTTGCTCCAATAGGGAACATTGGTTCTGAGAATAACATAGCATTTTCATCATCCAATTCTACCACCGAGTTTGCCGCCACTTCCAATGATGTTGTTATTGTTTTTTGAGAAAATGGATCAACTTCATTATTTTTGATATTTTTTGATTTTGTTTGCTTTTTAATTGATGGAACTTAGAAAACATTGAGAAAAATGAATCATCTATAAAAACACATTTGTCACATCTCCATTGTAAATGATGATCGGTTGTTAATGCATTTAAGGAAATGTCACTCAATGAAGTGCAGTTTTTATGAAATTTCCTATTACAAATGCCACCACATAAAATGAATCTATCACGCACAATTCTGACGTTGCACAAAGCATTACCACATTTCTTAGAATCATTCATTTTAATTTTAATTGAAATTTAGAAAATAAATGAACCTTATGAAAGCCAAGGCAAACAAAACGAACTGTACGCGAAGAGAGGCAGATGACATGATATATGATGATGATATATCGTCATATCATCTTCAGACACCACCAAATCTCTTAACTCATTCAGTGTGTTTGCTCTCAGAAAAGCAGTCGACGGAATCAGCACCCAATGGGATACCATCTCCCAACTACGCGACGGTAGCCTACTTATCATTACCAAATCAGAAATAATGGGGAGAGTACGATAACTTGGCCGCCAAGATTTGATAACGGGGTCTTATAGAGGAGTAAATACAACCATTTTTTACTATGGGAGGGGGGTCTATCACCCCGTTTAGAAGGTAGGGGCAATTTTCGAAAAAATGACTTAATCAAAAAAAATTAAAAAACAACGGCAGAACTATACCGGGTTCGAAAGCCAGAACTTAGTTCTTTAATTTTCAACTTAAATTTTTTTTATTTATGCCAATAGTTTTCAAAAAAATTGCATTCAAACTAAAAATTTTGATAAAAAGTTGCGTGAGTGCGGTGTGCCCCCGAAAAAGAACTAGAAAATCAAAAGATCCTGCGAAGCGGGCCACCCAGGTACAACTGATTACAAATACTATTGACACAGGCGCCTGCCTGACAAATCAACATACCCTTAGCGGAGCAACGAAGTTGCGCGAGCGTGGTGTGCCCCCGAAAAAGGAGGAGAAAATCAAAAGATCCCGCGAAGCGGTCCACCCAGGTACAACTGATTACAAATACTATTGACACAGGCGCCTGTCTGACATATGAACATACTCTTAAAAAGGGGGTTGAAATCCCCGCGAAGCGGGCCACCCAGGTACTGTTGATACCTTAAACTGTTTGAGTTCGTCTGCCTGACGTCTGGAATGTGTGTTAGCACTGTATGGTAAAGGTAGTTCCACACTATCCCACAGTGTAATACGGCATGTCAAAAATTTGTGATGAAATAGTTGTATAATAGTGTGGAAACAGAATATGACAGCGCAGATCTCATACGATTTGACATGTGTTTAGATCTGAAATTGTTTTTTAGGATTGAATGTAAAACCATCACACATTCCTTCACACTTTTTTTTGACATGTCGTACTACACTGTGGGATAGTGTGGAACTACCTTAAGCAAGTTTACTCAAATACCAAAAATAATACAACTTGATTACAAAAGTAGTTTTGGAAATTTTTAATTTTCTCAGTAACGAGAAGACATAAAAAGATTCGGTTTTTTGTATTCGATTAAGAATTGATACAGGCACTGATGACAAAAAGCCAATTTAGCACTTTATTTTACAATTTCGAAAGAAATTGGTGTAAACTTTTTTTTTTATTTTTTTTATCAAAATTTTGAGTTTGCATGCAAATAATTTTAAAACGATTGACATTTATAATTTCATTAAAATTTAAAATCAAAGAATAGATTTCCGGCTTTCAAAACCGGTATAAAACTTCATTGTAAGTAATGCCATTCTTTTTTAAGATTTTGATTTCCATTTTAAGTCATTTTTCGAAAATCGCCCCCACCTTCTAAACGGGGTGAGATGGACCCCCTTCCCATATTAAAAAATGCTTGTATTTAACCCCTCTATAAAAAACCGTTATCAATTCTTGGCGGCCAAGTTATCGTACTCGTGCCGAAATAATTGCTAATAGATTTATCGCGGTAAAACAACTATCTAACTTACGCCCCGTTTCGGTAAAACTTCATCAATCACTCAACTTCTGCAAAGGCATAATTTACGCACCATTTCTCAATAATTGTCCTGACGACGAAATTGTTAGTGAAATGGCTTCTCAAGGTGTTACTAGTGTTTATAAATTTGAGAAAACTAAACGGAAAAAAGTTCCTACAGGCCACATGCTTCTTACATTTGACCTCTATAACCACCCCGAAGAAATCATAGCTGGTTGGATCACCTTACCTGTTAAAGACTACTTTCCGAATCCGATGCGATGCAAGACCTGCCAAAAATTAGGACACTAAGAATCGGTGTACAAACAATCCCACGTGCTCAGGATGCAACCATGTGTGTCAACTGTGAAGGTACCCATCCCTCTAACTCTAATAGCTGCCCAAGGTATATTCAAGAAAAACATGTCCTAGAAATTAAAACAAAACAAAAATGTTCTATGTCAGAAGCTAGAAGACTATACCACAAAACATCCAAGCAAATCCTCCCATCTAATACATACGCTGCCAAAGTTTTGAGCCAAAGCTCTATGCAACCAACCAATACAACTAATTCCACCCAAACACAAAAATAAAAACCCTGAATCCACACCATCTTCATCCAACAACTTACTTACTTACTTACTTAAGGTGGCGCAGACAGTCCATTGTGGACCACGGCCTCAACCAACATTCCTCGCCAGCTAGGCCGGTCCCTAGCCAGTGGCCTCCAGTTGCGCACACCAAGTTGGTTGAGGTCGTTTACCACTTGATCGCGCCACCTTAGATGGGGTCTTCCAGAACTGCGTCGGCCCTCCGGGTTGGAATTGAAGACTCGTCGGGCAGGAGCGTTTTCGTCCATACGCTCCACATGACCCAGCCATCTAAGCCGCTGAATTTTCAGCTTCTTAACCAAGTCAATGTCGCTGTATAGCCCGTACAGTTCGTCATTGAATCTTCTCCTCCATACTCCATTGATACATACAGGACCGAATATCACCCGAAGAATCTTTCTCTCAAAGCACCCCAGCCTGTATTCATCCGATTGTGTCAGTGTCCACGCTTCTGCCCCATACAGCAGGACTGGGATGATAAGGGTCTTGTATAGTGTCTCCTTGGTCCTTTGAGAGAGGGCTTTACTACTAAGATGCCTTCTTAGCCCGAAGAAACAGCGATTGGCAAGAGTGATTCTTCGACTGATCTCTTCACTGATGTTGTTCTGAGAGGTTATAGTGGAACCCAAATAGACAAAGTCCTTGACAACCTCAAAGTTATATCTGTCCATTGTGACGTTTTGTCCGAGCCTACGGTGATGATCTACTTCACCCGAGGACAGCATATACTTTGTTTTATCTTCATTTACAGCCAGACCCATTCGAGCCGCTTCCACTTCAATACTTGCGAATGCTCCACTGACAGCGCGCTTCGTTCTTCCAATAATGTCAATATCATCAGCATAGCCAAGTAATTGAACGGATCTAAAAAAAATCGTACCGCTGGTGTTGACATGCGAGTTGCGTACGATTGCCTCAAGAATGATGTTGAAGAGGTTACATGAAAGCGCGTCACCCTGTCGTAAGCCTTTCTCGACATTAAATGAGTCGGTGGTGTTCTTACCAACCTTGACGGAGCAGCGCGAGTTCTCCATAGTCATCCTGCACAATCGAACGAGTTTAGCAGGGATGCCAAGAAGCGACATGGCTCTGTACAGCTCGTTCCTGTTTACGCTGTCATAGGCGACTTTAAAATCAATAAAGAGGTGGTGAGTATCGATTTGGAATTCTTGGGTCTTTTCCAAAATCTGCCGAAGTGTGAAAATTTGGTCGACGGTTGACTTACCGGGCCTGAAACCACACTGATAGGGGCCAATCAGTTCACGTGCGAAAGGGTTCAGACGTTCACACAGAATGGCCGACAAGATTTTATAGGCGACATTTAGGAGACTTATACCTCTGTAGTTGGCGCAGTTTAGAGTATCTCCTTTCTTGTGGATAGGGCACACAATGCTGAGGTTCCATTCGTCAGGCATACTTTCATCCGACCAGATTGTACAGATGAGTTGGTGTATGCTCCTCACCAAGTCATCTCCCGCTGCTTTGAAGAGTTCAGCCGTAAGGCCATCAGCTCCAGCAGCCTTGTTGGACTTTAGTTTAGATATTGCTATCCGAACTTCTTCTTGGTCGGGAGGACGGAAATTTTGTTCATCATCATCCAAATCGAATGGATCATTCTGCCTGACAGCGATTAGTTGGTTGTCTTCGCCGTTTAACAGTCTGCAGAAGTGTTCTTTCCAAATTCTCAGCACCGACTGTGTATCTACAACGACATTCCCACCCTCGTCTCTACATGCTTCCGCTCGGGCTTTGTAACCCTTGGACGAATGCTTTACCCTTTGGTAGAACTTTCGAACATTGCTTCTGCCGTAGCACCCCTCAATAGATTCAACCATTCGTTTTTCCAGTTCTCTTTTTTTTCTTCTGAAAAGCCGATGTTCCTCTTTCCTCTTTTGCTGGTATACCGCACGGAAAGCGCTCTTGGCAGCTCTAGTTCTGGCATTCAGAACTGCATGATAGGCTTCGTCTTTGGCCAGGTGTGCGAGCCTGCACTCATCATCGAACCAGGTGTTTCGTTGTGGTCGCCTAATGAAACCCAAAACATCCGTGGCAGCGGTTTTGATGGCCATTTTGCAATGTTGCCACTGGGCCTCTGGGTTTGGTGCAGGCGCCGGGCTTGTCAAGAGATAAGAGGAGACATGATTGGCAAAGGTTGTGGCGGTCTCTTGCGATTGTAACTTCGCAACATCAAACTTTCTCACAGTGGATGTTCGATTCTGCGGTCTGGTGGAGATCCGCATTCGCACTTTAGCTACAAGGTAGTGGTCCGAGTCTATGTTGGCCCCTCGGAAAGTGCGGACATCCATGACATTGGAGGCATGTCTGCTATCAATCGCAATGTGATCAATTTGGTTGACGGTATTTTGATCAGGAGACCGCCAGGTCCCCTTGTGTATATTGAGGTGTGGGAAGTATGTGCTAGCTAAGATGACACTTCGCCCCGCAGCAAAGTCGATTAGCCTGTGTCCGTTACCGGAAGTGTTGTCGTGCAGGCTATGCTTTCCGACCGTCGAGCCAAAGTTACCCTCCTTTCCGATTTTGGCGTTGAAGTCACCAAGAATAAACTTAGTGTCGTACTTCGGGCATTCATCATACGTCTTCTCGAGAAGATCGTAGAATTCTTCTTTGGTCGTGTCATCTTTTTCCTCCGTCTGGGCGTGGACGCAGATCAGCGAGATGTTGCTGAATTTGGATTTAATGCGGATTGTGACAATGCGTTCGCTTATGCCACGAAACCCCAAGACTTCTTGCCTAAGCCTTCCTCTTATCACAAATCCGCATCCAAATAGCCGCTGGTTTCTTGTCCTGTAGCACTTGCCGTAGTAGATGTCACAGTTTTTCATCCTCCTTGTGCCTTCACCATCCCATCGCACTTCTTGGATGGCTGTGATGTCGGCTTTGACACCATCTAGAGCTTCCACTAATTGTTCGGCTGCACGTGGTCTGTTAAGGGTCCGGACATTCCACGTGCAGAACCGAAATTCGTTGTCCTTGTTTCGTTTGCTAGGGTCGTCATCAGTATGGTCATCCATATCCGAGGCAATTGGTTGTTTCGGAACTATTAAATTTTTTACGTGGTAGGGAAGTTACCCCGACGCACAACCCCCAACCTGGGGGACCAGGCCCTATGCTGCTCTCCTTGGACAAAAGGAGCTGGAGAAAATCCAGAGTCAGTAACCCACTACGGGGATGTGAGAGCTACCGTTGGTCCTATATGGGCTCATCCGCCACCTTCTCTATTTCACTACCCTGACTAATAGTAGTGAAAGGACCCAAAGACCTGAGCTCCGAATATGTCGAAGTAGCTCAATGGGGTGCCTACCATATTTGTCTGTAAGCGTCGCCGTTGGTTCACTTAATTGGAAGCTCATCCGCCGCTCGCTTGCTTTCTGAGGGGTTCGTACAGAATATACTGCTACCCAACAAGAGAAACAGAGGAGTTTTATGGCAGGGCAATTATAGTGTTGCTATTTTTCTGTGATCAACACTCGCGCTTATAAGTTCAGCAAGTCAAGTCCGGGTGGACAAGACCAGTACCCGATGGCTACCACTTGGAGGTAAAATAAGCACAATTGATGCGTATGAGACAGTTGCAACGCTGGGCATCGCCATGTTGATACCAATCAGGGCCTACCCTATTCATACAGCACCCAGCCATCCAACAACTTACCGAATCCAAAAACAATAAATACCCCTCTCTCAACCCAAACAACTACAACCAAGATAAACTCAAATACACCAAACCCCCACCATCAAACCACAATTCAACCAACAACAACAACACAAATATATCTCCCTTTAATCAATCTCAATCTATTGAACCCTCTACCACCACCCCATATACAACAAACATAACTCAAAACAATATAACTCCTATTTCTCCTATATCAGCTATTACACAAACCCTAATATCCAATTCCCAATACTACACCCCTCAATTCTCAAACAATAACCAAGAAAACAATATCCCGATAGAAGATGTCACAATGAATTAACCTCATACTCCTATTTTTCAGACAGGCGGCGGCTGTCTGCGACGGACGCATCAAAGAACATCGCTTATGTGATGCGCCCGTCGCTGGTTGGCTGCCGCCTAACGCTTTATAAAAGGGTCCCAATGCGTTTCTGCCCTCGGGTATTGTTGGCCCCCTCCTCAATTCACAACACTAATATACCGCAGTACCTCATAGATAAGGTATTGTCTATAACCAAGTAACTCAAAACATAAACTCATAATTCAGCTCTGAATCAATCCTAATTTTTACCCCTTCCTCCCCTTACCTTTCTAGCAATATACATAAAAATAAAATCCATATTGCTCTTAACGGTATTTTTTATAATTATTATGGTGAAGGTTCTTCAATGGAACATGAACGATCTTTTCAAAAATTACCACGAGCTGCAATTATTGATAAAGGATCAAAGCCCATCTATAATTTCCCTCCAAGAAACCAATTTATCTTACCAGTCTAACAAAAATAATCTTTCTAATTACTACCCTAAGCAATATTATTCCTATCTTCATAATCTTCATACAAATACTACAAACACACAAGGGATTGGCCTTCTGGTACACAAGTCGATTCCCCAAACCCCGATCCCCATAACTTCAAACCTTTCCGCTCTAGCCATTGAAATAGAACTACAACTCAAAGTAACAATTCTAAATATCTACATCCCACCTGATCAACGATTCTCCACATCCGATATTTGCGACATTATCAGCATCATCCACACCGCCATCTTAATAACAGGCGATTTCAATTCATGGAGTCCACTCTGGGACTCTCCTCAGAGTAATACTAGGGTATAAGGGCTAGGTCTACTTGTCTAGCCTCCATGAGGTAGATTAAATTGGCGCTGGCAGCTTTACTGTGATGGAGATTGATCTGTATTAACTTCAACATTTTTAGTATTATCTGCCTCTTCCTTACTTTTATGGCCGAGAAGTCTTAGTTTGCATCGGTTTGTACCAATGCGGACTTTGAAGCCGATCTTTTTCAGAAGTGGTATTGATTTATGACTAAGCAACACTACCACTTCTGTACCTTCTGGTTCATGATCTCCCATCTGAATGACTTCCCAGTTTTGACTGAGTTGTTCAGTGTTGAGAGATTTGAGATATCTTTCGATACGATCTTTTCTGATTGGAGGTCCACGCACAATAAGTTTAGCTTTAGGCCTGGTGAGCTGCACGATCTCTTTCCTGTCAATTAGTTGAAGATTGGCATTCGGCCAGGGAGCTGTGGTATTGGCTATAAAATCTTGAAGCCATGTGAGAGTGTGTCCGTCTTCACATGTCATCAATTTGAACCCCTGAACAGTTTTGATGGTACCAAAAAGTGGGAGCGGCCCGTTCTTTAAGATAGCCTCATTAACTGCCTCAAGGATCCGAAGTTCTATTAGTTGCCATTGACTCTCTGTAAGTCTCCGTGTAGGATTGCCGTAGTCGACTACGGCTGCTTCTTTACCGACAATGGTCAACATAGAGAGTTTGGCTTTTTTGGTTTTGTTGATGGGTGAGTTGGTCGAGTTAGTGATGTCGTGCCTCGCTCTTTTGGACGCGCTCGCAATAGGCCCTGTATTGGTCAATTCGGGTCTTCTAAGTCTGGCCGAGATTGGGGTGGAGAGCTGTTGACTTTCCTTCCCCTTCTTTTGCAGTCTATTGAGGGGCGTCCTCGAGTTTGGCTTTGTCCTTGTCTTAGTCGGTTGGGGTTTCGTGGATGTCTCTGTTATCGTAAGTAACGTCTGTTTGGCTTTGTCCATAGCTAGCTTCTTTTTTTCCGTGAAGGAATCAGGGTCCTTAGTACTAAGTCGCCGTACAGTTCTAACTGCGTTACATTGTCGTCTACGCAGGATTTGTTTTTCGTTAAGAGGTCCTTGTTCCTTACGTTGGCCGGCTTTTTGTTTTCGGTGCCGCATAACGTTACGTTGGACCTCCAGAACGGTGCAGTTACTTCCGATTGTCGAGTCTTCTATACCACAGTCACTAGGTCTAAAAGAAGTGGATGCCCCCAAATTGCATGTGGAGCTGAGGCTCTGGATGTTTTCCGGGGACCTGTCCTTCTCTTCGTGCTCACCCTGAATCATCTTCTCTCCTTCCAGGCCCGTAGGAGCCTGGCTGAAGAGTTAGATGACCCAATGGTTCGTCTATGTACATTTTCCATTTTGTCGTCACAGGCGTCTGATAAAGATGAGGGGTTGGACGCACCCAGATTGCATGTGGAGCTGAGGCTCTGGATGTTTTCTGACTGCGTTCCTCCTCTCTCTATCTCCTTGTCGATCTTCCTCCCCTCCAGGTCCGTTGGAGCAAGCGGCTCGGTGCAACACCTGGAGGTCGATTCAGAACGCTCAAAGGCTGGTTTCTGTGTAAAGTCTGTTGTAGTGTCAGTCTTTCGATGTAAAGTAGTTGTCTCTGATACCATATATTGAATTGGATCAATCTGGGTTTCTTTTGACAACTGACTTGTTCCACCAGAGAGCATCGCTTCCTTAGTCGGGCCCGTTGGAGCTATAGGCTTCATGCAACGTCCGGCTAGGGAGTTTGATGTTCTCTTAGCGACATCTGTTCCGGAGGATTTTGATGACACCAACCCTTGCTTTGGATAGTCTTTGCCAATCCGGGGCGCGGGTGGTCCCATCAAACTACCAGCACATATCCCATCTTCAGAGGCAGCCGCTGCAGGTGTACGAGCAGTAGGCTTGTTCTCCGTTAGCTGCTGCTCCTGAAGATAGGCATGTGCGCTATGCAGTCTTTTCCGGTCCGGTTCGGTCAGTTTGTCCCATTTCTTCGTGCCAAGTCGTTTGATTGTCGTCCTACAGTTCGTAATCCTGCTACGTCTGGATGAGGCTGACAATCTGGAGCTTGCGATGGAGCTGCCGCTGACACTTAGAATGCTCTCCATGTCATCGTCAGCCGGATCAACGCTTACTCTATCATCCACTCCAAAATTGGCGAAGGGATTGAGGAGAAGGTTTTCTTCCTCGTCAGTCAATGTTCTTGTTCCACACACCCTTAGCTGTTAAGGAATAAGCAATTCATAACAAAAAAAAATTTCAATCAACTTTATAATTTATATTTAAAAATTTCATTAAAATTCAGCTCTCCTGCTCTTAAATTTAACTATTACTAAAATTTCAAATTGTTAAAACTAAAAAAAAACAAAAAAAATGTCTAGATCTATATGGAACTTATATATTAAACTAACCCAATTGGAAAGTTGAAGTAACAATGTTGGCTGAATTTTTAATAACTTTCTTAGAGGAGCTTTTGGTCTTAGCTCGAAGAGCGGGTGCAGTTACACTGTGTTGGCTGTTTATGATGTTACTTATTGTCTCTTCAAAAAAAATTAAATTATCAAAATTCAGCTCCAATATCACTCACTTCTCCAAAAAAAAATATTAAATACAAAAATTGAGCTAAAGAAAAATGGAGAGCTTAATTCTTTACACCACTAAACAAAATTTATTTTGAGGAGCTTTTTCAGTTTTTCAATTCACTTTTTTTTTTTCTTTGCAGATTTCTTTTTCTTTAAAGTTGGGCTCAGCGAAGCAACTCTAATACCTTTCAGTTTTAGGAAGTAGAACCCGAACCTTGTACAAAAAAAAAAACTTCTATTAGTCAAACTAGTGAAATTTCACAAAGCACTCTACCATACCTCTGCAATATGCGTGTTGTTTTGAATTTTTCTTTCAATTTGCTCCTAACTTTGTTGAAGACCTGTTTCCTCTTATTTTTCAAATTGAAGCTCTATAAGTAATTAAATGTATCAATATACGTACGTATATAACAGAAATCTCACTTGTATGCTTTACCAATGTTTTTTTTTTTTTTTTTTTTTATTTAATTTGTCGTATCTTTGTGCCTATGGATGTTATTCTAGATTTAATCCTGCACTTCTAACTACCGCGAACAAGTTTATTTTGAATTTGAATTCACAATTCAAATTATTATCAAAAATGGCCGTTTAATCTATACCTCGTATTCCGAAAAAAAAAATCATCTATGAACATGAAATCTCCTAAAGGTCATCCCCAGTCTTCATATATATGTATGTAAATAATTACATCTACATCTGAGTGAGATAACTTTTTCAATCCATATCTACCAAAAAAGTAATAGGTAGCATCTCCTATCCTTATCATTAAATTGCAATTACCCCCGGCCCACATTCTTAAAATCTAACTTATATACCTACATATTGCACTAATTATGATGTTTTCCATCATAACATACACAAACATATACTTAATAAATATCTTAAACAAAACCACACAATTTCCTCACATTTAACAATTCTAAGTGTAAATCGAGAAATTTCCTTCTGCGAACACTAAAATTCATTTTGACTTTATTTTAAAACTGAGCGAATTCACTCTGGTTTACCTGACCCCCTTTCCTTCAGGTGTGAGCAAGAAAGATATCGACTTTCGCATGCGCACCTAAAGAGGTAAACAGTAATCTCAAAAATAAAATAAGAACTGTCAAAAAACAAATAACAAAACGTAAACAACAAGGAATGACACAAATTGGAAAAGGTGAGTATTAATTGTTTAAATTTAGCGCTTTTAATTGTCTATATTTCCAATATTGTTACTAAAATTTGTCCTTTAAAGTATTGAGAACATTTTTCAGCAATAATCTTGGAAATATATCTCAAAAACAGATTCGACGGTGTATCGGAGAAATTTCTGTGCTTGCACATGGAAATTTCCAAAACACCGAAATCTGCTCTTTTCCAAATTTTCCATTTAGGAATTTAATTAAAACCTAAACTAATACATTTTCTTTTCTTTTCTTTTACAGAAATCATCAAGAATGTTTTGCAGGAGGGCAAAGCCACCCCAGAAAGAAAGAGGACCTGGCTTGGAAAAAACTTGCCCAGCGCAGCTCGTATTTCTAGCCGCGGCAAGCGTATTTTTTTTCTTTTTTTTATTTGCTGCAATCAACCTAAGGGGTTGATTGTGTCCAGGAATTTGCCAGGTAAGTTTTAACTTATGTCTTGCTTGCTCCGTAACGGGATCGGTGGAAGTGGCTGAGTGGCCGTGAAGTCACTTACACCGTAAAAAAAAGGACCAGTAAGATTGTAACTTTGTCTCGGTAATGTGTGGCCGAGCCCACTACCTGAGATAGTCTCATTTATTTGTCGGGCTTCAAGTTATATTTTTATTAAGATGTGAGGAACATTAAGAATTTAACAAAAAAATACTTTCATACATACATTCTCGTATTATACATATATGAACAAGTACACTGAAAACAATTAATAGAGATAAATAAATAGTCTAACACCACAAAAAAATATACATATAAATAAATTAATAAGCTATACTTAAACTAAATAAAATATCACAGATAAAAGAAGATAAACTATACTTGAACTAATCAGGTACTATACACTTAAAAAAAATATCACAGGTAGTTGAATTTAAATAACTATATCTACTTAAACTACATCAGGTACTTTTGACTTATGAAAAATATCACAGATTAAAGAAGATAAATAAATAAATAAATAAATATACTATATGCTTAAACTAAAGGTAAAAAATATCACAGATAAATAAATGTAAATAGATAAACTATACTTAAACTAAAGATAAAAAATATCACAGATAAAAATAAGATAAATAAATAATTAAAGCCATACAAAAATAAACAAACTGACTATATATACTTAGTATTTTGCATTAAATTTCAATTGTAAGCCCACTAACTAAAAGTGCGGAGAACATAAGAAGCGCCAACAACGAGCGACTAGGGGCGCTCGGTGTGAATATATCCCCCATCTTGGAGTGGATTAAATCCCACTTATGCTTCGTGTGCAATCCAAGGATAAAATAAGCTAGGCTTAATATATTCTCGATTAAACATATATCCCAATTTTTAATAGAGAATTTTGTATACTTAAAATTCAATGTTAAACGATCACTCTGGCAGACGGAAATATCCATGCCATATTTATGTTATCATTATAATGAATTGTCAAACTTTTTCAACACAAATAAATAAAATAATAACAATAATATAATACTTAGCATACACTAACTATACTAACATTTAATACACTAACCTAATATCACAGTTTGTCGCAAGCAACACCATCTGAGTGCGTCACATTTCAACACAAAATTAGACATGTAGGTCTTTTGCGTGAAAGGTTCCTGCTTTTTCACCGTTTAAGTTACCTACCACGTAGAGGGAATTCCCAACCGGTTTTAAAATTATTGATTTTAGGAATTTTTTTCCTAGTTTTGCGTTATAGTTTTCCGCTTTGCTACTTTGTTTAAAGTTTCTACGGAGAACTACCTGTCCAGTTTTATATTGCACATCCCTACTTCTGGTATTGTATACCTTTTTACTTTTTTCATGTGCAATTTTTAAATTTTCAATTATTTTTGCTCGAATGAGTTCTAGACGAACCTCTTTATTAAGAATCTCGACTCTTGAATCTTTGACTAGATTTAGCTTCCTCAACAGCTCATATGTTTTCGCGTGTTGGATCAAAGGAGATCCAAAGACAGCGTAGAAAGGCTCAGCACTTATTGCATCGTGCACAACACTTCGCAGTGAAAATGCAGCGTTGCTTACGTGTTGATCCCAATGTTTCTGATCACTACCGAGGTATAATCGAATTTTCGATAGAACAGATTGGTTCACCCTTTCGGAAGCGTTTGCTTGAGGTGAATAAAAAGCAGTGCGAACATGACTAACACCATATCGCTTCAAGAAACTAGTAAACAGTTCTGATACAAATTGTTTACCATTGTCAGAATGCACATATTCTGGAACACCAAACACATGAAACACATTTTCTTCGAGGAATTTCGCTACTTCAGATGACGTTGCTTTTCGTATTGCTTTCAAAAATACATACTTAGTGAAATGGTCTAATACTATAAAAATATGCGTATTACCCTGCTTTTTTCTTGGATACGGTCCAAGGAAATCAATATATAGGCGTTGGAGTGGTCGTTCAGTAATTTTCTGTTGTCCTATCATCCGAGTCGTTATGTTGACAGACTTACTACTTTTGCAGGTGTCACACGATCGTACCCACTTCTGAACATCGGTGGCCATCCGCGGGCAAAAGTATTTTTGCCGTAATTTTGACAGGGTTTTCGATATACCACCATGTCCCGACGCAGGTGAATCGTGTGCTGCTTTCAACAGCCCTTCACACACCTTTTTAGGAACCCATAGCTTCCATGCTCGGTCGTCTTGTATTGCGTCGCCTGTTCTTATGTCTGTTCGTTTATAAACAAATCCGTCTGATATACAAATATCAGGAAGTCTGTTTTGGTCGCTTTCAATTATTTTCTTAAGCTCAACATATTCCTCAGAAAAGAAATATGGTGAGCTAAAGTCAACTTTTGGTGTGAAATCTTCGGTCGTGATCTCTTCCATATGAATTCTTGAGAGAGTATCAGGGACTTCATTTTGGACACCCTTTCTATGCTCGATCACGAAGTCAAAACCTTGGAGCTTAAAACTCCAACGGGCTAAACGTCCTCCAAGGTCTTTTTGCGTCATAAGCCACTTTAAACTTTCGTGATCGGTAATGATAGTAAAGAGTAGGCCCTCCACATAAGCCCTGAACTTCTTTACCGATAAAACGGCTGCATAGCATTCAAGTTCAGTCACTGTGTAATTCCGCTGAGCGGAAATCAATTTCTGAGACATAAATACTATGGGTCGTTCATTTTTCTCTTCGTCCATCTGAAAGATCACACTCCCAGTCTGGATTTGTCAGTATGGGAGCTGTAACTTAACTCTTTTTGAGTAGTTGAAATGCAGTCAGTGCTTCGTCAGTCATTTCAAAAGTCTGTGCTTTCTTCAAGCAATCGGTCATAGGGGCGGCAATAGTGGCATAGTTTGGCATAAATCGCCTATGCCACCCCGTCATGCCAAGGAACCTTCGGAGTTGTTTCGGTGTCTTGGGCACTGGAAACTCTTCGACTGCCGACCTTTTGTCCTTGTCAGTCCGTATACAACCATCTCCAACAACGTAACCTAAATATTTGATTTCCTTGAAACAGAACTTACTCTTTTCGACGTTTATCGTCAAGCCAGCTTGACGCAAGCATACGGCAACTTCCTCCAGTATTTGAATATGCGTTTGGAAGTCTGGAGAACAAATCAAAAGGTCATCGAGATAGACAAAGACATTCTGTCGTAGATGACCTGGAATGACTTTGGCCATAAGCTTAGACATTCTCTGGGCAGCCGAACGGCATCACCGTGAATTGGTATAACGGTCGACCAGGGACTGTAAAAGCCGTCTTCTCTCTTGATTTCCCCTCCAGAGGGATCTACCAAAACGCATCCTTCAAGTCGATACTGGAGATAAATTTAGTATCCTGAAGTCAGTTTATTATCCCCTCAATATGAGGAAGAGGATAAGCAAACTTCTTCGTCATAGCATTAACCTTCCGTGAATCTACTCACAGTCTGCTTTTGCCACCTTTTGTCACTTAATCTACTGGAGAACTCCAAGCACTGTTACTCTCCTCTATTACACCCAGTGCCAACATTCTGTCTAGTTCTTCGTACAAGAGCTTCTGTACGACTGGCGAAACTGGGTAGTGCCTTTGTTTAATGGGAATTTGTTCGTCATCCACTTCAATTATATGCTCTTCTAGGCTTGTCTTACCCAGCCCAAGTGTAGCAAAGGAGGGAAACAGTAACTTGATTCTCTCCAGTTGTTGTACTTGTGCTAAAGAAAGGTCACGAAAAGCAGGCTGTTGTTCGATGACGGAGGTACGGCAAGCTCGCTGACGATATTGGGAGCTATTTTAAGCCTACTCCAAAAATCAACACCCAGATATAGAGGTTGTTGAAGACTAGGGACAACGAAAATTTCTAAAAAAAAAAAAAAATTTCTAGCTGAATCTTATTCCTATTAACAAAATCTATTGCATTTTTCCCTAAACACGAAACTGACGCTGCACTATCCAACAAACCTAAAACCTCTACACCCCCAATTGCACTTTATGGCCTGTTATCATCTGAAATCGTCAAGATTGAAGCTTCAATTTGACTCTTTCTTCGTCTAAATATTGCACTTTTCTCCCTTAGCCTAGATATTTTTAAAGAACTCCTACTCTTTCTTGTTTTAGAAACTATTTCCTCACCAAAAATCCTTCTACGGGCTTCATCATACTCTTGTTGTCTCTGTTGGAGACTCTTTATTATCCTAGGATTTTGGTAAGTCTTCAAATGTTCATCAGTCTTTTGCTCTCTAATTAAAATTTTCATTTTTCTAGGTTCTGATACGGTACATGGTTCTCCGGGACGGACTTCTTCGTCGGCGGTTGAGTCCCGAGTGCACTGCCGACCTTTTGGTTTTCCTGACAAGCAGCACACTTGAAGGAAATATTACCTTGTCCGCAACAGAAAAACGTCAAGGTATGGAACGAGGATAATCATGCGCCCGAACTCGATAACTTCTCGGTCATATAACCCCTTTTGTCTTGCTCCGGGTGTCTGATGATTGTTAGCAAAGGGGTTAGTCTTTACTCTCTCATATCTATTTCTATTTATTGCAGCTATCCCCAATTCTTTATCTCTCATCTGATCTAATTCCCTATTTCCCATATCTGACCTGACTTCATCCTCGATCTCATGCACAAACCTTTTCATTTTCATATCTTTTGCATTTAAAAATTCCTCAGCTCTTCTACACTCATCTCTTAATTCCCTAATACTCCCTATTGCACAACCAAAAGTTAAAGTGGCTACCCTATCTTTAATATTAGCCCTCACCATCGAAACTAAATCGCCTTCCGACGGCCTTGATTGCATTTGCAATGTCAATCCCCGTATATCCGCGTATAATTCGTCGAATGTCTCGTGGGATTGCTGCTTCATATCAATGATTGCCCGAAGGATCTCAGGGTCACGTTTGCTATTCTTAAATTGGAGGACGAGCTCGGTTTTCAAGTCAAAGTAATTCAACATGGAATCGAAAAAGGAAACTCTCAACCGACAATCCCTTCGACGATCCATCGAACTTGATCCCCCATTTATGAACATCAACCCTATGATTGATGTTAACAAATGAGGACTGATTCGACGGATGTGGCAAAGGTTGAGTCGGCTGAACCATTTTCGAGTGGAAAGTCCGTCTAGTCGTTGGGTTGTAGTTTATGTCGTGTACAGGATTTTGTCTGTAAGTTGGTTCGCACATATTGCCTTGTCTGTATGTAGTGTTTTGTTTAATTGTATTGTTAGAGTTTTGTTGGTACGAACCGTCCGTAGCATCTCGTGTAAAAGTTGTAATTTGTCTTGGTTGTTGTTTGAATGTAGTAATTCGTTCAAATGTTGAGTCTTGTCGTGGGGCGTTTTTGACTTTAGTGTTTTGTCTTGTTGTATTGTTAATGTCTTGTTGAGAGTATGGATTGTAACAGATGTCTTGTTGAAACGTTGTGTCTTGTCCGATATCTCGTTTAAATGTATTGTCCCCGTGACTTGCCATGGAGAGTTCCAAAGTATTGGGCTTGGAATGAACTGCTTGTTTATTCTTGTCGACAAGCTTCATGACGTCGGTTAAATCCTCTGCCAGAATTCCAAGCGTCTTGGTTTGACTCTCTGACAGTCACAGAGGCAATTTGTTGCATCCGTTCGTAGAAATCTTCTGTAGTCAGAGATAAGGATGTGGAAGGTCCTTGAGACATTCCACCTCTATCCTCTCCAACTACAGAATGATGCATGTCTCTGTCTTGTTGTTGTCTTAATAGTCGGTCTCGTTCTCGTTGAAGTTCTTGTGTTGTGTTTCTTGAAGTAATTTGTCGTTTTCGTTGGTAAACGTTTGTGTTTTCGTTGTTATAGTTTTGTAGGTGTGAGTCATCAAATGACTCCGTCCTTGTCGCGTTAGTTTCCGTATAAGTTTGTTGCAGAATGTTGTGGTTAGTGTTGTTCGTAACGCTCATGTTTCGTATTATGTTTGTAATGTCTTCGTAAGTCAACCCGCTTCAACTCAACAATCAGCTGCAATGAATCAACCTTTAGTTGAATCCGTTCAACTTAATACTGCATCACCTTTCTCCTCGGAGGAGCCTACAGCGTCAACATCAACAAACTTAACATCACCTATAACTGACCATCATTCTAATCGTCCACTTTCTCTCCCCGTCCAAACACCTTCTAACTTATCGACGATATTACAAAATGATTTTACTTCGCCTTTGGAATCTGGATTAAAAATTGTGGAAGGTCAAAAAACAATCTTTATCTCGAAACTTGAACCAGCAACGAATGCTCTAGACATAAAAAAATTTATTAAATCTAAAATTGGTACATTACGTTCAACGCTAGTCGAGAAAATGCTTCATCGTTACTATTCGAAATACTCTTCGTTTAAGATAAAAGTACCTGACTCAGTCTTCTATTTACTGAACTCACCGTCGTTTTGGCCAAATGGAATCATTCTACATGAGTTTCAAAACAGATCGTCGAGGAAAACTTCTCACCATTTTCCACAACACCTGACAATGCCATTCCTCAATCAGAGCAGCTACAACAATTACTAATGTATTACCAAAATGTAAATGGACTTCGGACGAAGACCAATAAGGTCTATATGAATATTAATAATACTCCCCACGATGTTATTATTCTCACAGAAACTTGGTTAAATTCATCTTTTCTGGACGCAGAGATATTTGATCCCAGCTTTCAAATTTTCCGCCGTGATCGCCATTCAGATTCTACTACAACAACCGTTGGCGGAGGCTTGTTGATAGCTGTTCGTAACCATCTTTTATGTAGTCTAGTCAACGATTTTTTGGATTCCAACTTGGAAATTCTGTGTGTGAAAATAAAAATTCAGTCTGGTCATATATATGTTGTTGGCTGTTACATTTCACCTTCTTCAAACTACTATACTTATACTAAGATTATTGACTGCCTGGAAACTATTCATGAACAAATATATGATACAGATGAGTTTATAGTAATCGGAGATTTCAATCTACCCAACCTGAGATGGACTAAATCAACTGAATGTGATGTATTTCTACCCGTCAATGCGACAAGTGATAACGAATTCCTTGTGATCGATGGAATGGCCTCCCTTGGACTTAATCAATTAAACGGCATCAAAAACCAATTTGGTAAGACCTTGGACTTGGTATATTTTTCTGATGTCATTAACTCTGATGCTGATGTATTTTTATGTGATCCGAAGCTTGTAGAGGAAGATCGTCACCATCCTACTTTATCTATTTCACTTAGCTTAAATATTTGTTGCTTGTCTGATATTTGTAAGGATCAGCATGAATTCAATTTAAAAAAATGTAATTTTACACAATTGTACTTGATAGTCTTAACTGGAATATGTTGTTTCTTAATATGGATCTTGACAAGATGATTTTACGTTTCTATGAAATACTATTTGACTGCTTTTTAGAAACTGTTCCTTTGCGCAAAATACGAGTCTTTAACAACAGCCCACCATGGTTTGATCTTCATATAAAAACACTTAAGAATAAATTAAATAAGGCTTGGTTAAGGTTTAATCGATACAGGACTGATGAAGCTCTTGATAATTACATTAAACTAAAAGATGAATTCATTAACTACTCTAATTTTCTCTATTCAAATTTCATATATAAAACAGAAAACGGACTTAAATCTAATCCTAATAATTTCTGGAAGTACGTTAATTCTAAAAGAAAATGTGACGGGTACCCAGCCAACATGAGCTATATTAATTCAACTAGCCACTCACCAGAAGTCATAGCAAACATGTTCGCCGAATACTTTCAAAGTGCTTTTAAAAATACTTCTGCTAATGATCCTAACACAACTCCAAATTTTAATATTGACCAATTTCCACACCTTAATTCAATTAACTTTACTATCTCCGAAGCAACTATACTTGACTACATAGAAAAGTTAGATGAAAGTTTTAGTCCTGGTCCTGATGGCTTGCCTTCATTCATGTTAAAAAAATGTGCAATATATATGTCGTACCCATTGTTTGTGCTGTTCAACCAGTCAATAAGTAGCTCTAGGTTTCCAGATCTATGAAAACTCGCTAAACTGTCCGTCATTCCTAAACTGTTTGAATCTATTGTCTGTGATATTTTGTCTTTCCATTGCACCTCTGTTATATCCGAAAACCAACATGGTTTCGTAAAACAAAAATCTACCGTCACAAATTTATTACAATTCACGACTTTCTGTATTGATTCATTCGAAAAATTTCAACAAGTAGATTGTGTTTTTACTGACTTTAGTAAGGCATTCGACAAATTGAATCATAATATACTGCTCCACAAACTACATACTATTGGACTAAATAATCGTTTTGTTTTGTGGATATCCTCATATCTAAAAAATAGATTATATAGTGTTGTTTTTAAAACTGAACGTTCTAAATGTTTTCGAGTCAATTCAGGTGTGCAGCAGGGCAGTCACCTTGGTCCGTTATTATTTGTGTTATTTATTAATGATCTTCCTTCCGTTTTAGTAAACTCTATGTCTTTAATTTATGCCGATGACGTGAAAATTTTTCGAAAAATTGACTCAACTGTTGATTGTGAACTTCTTCAAGACGATCTTATTAGATTTTGGAACTGGAGCAATACAAATAGTCTGTTTTTAAATATCGACAAGTGTAAAACCATGTGTTTTACACGCAAACATAATGTATTTTCTTATAATTATATGTTGAATACGTCGCATTTGTATAACTTGTCAAGCTTTACGGACCTTGGAGTAGTGTTAGACTCAAAGCTTTCCTTTACTGATCACTACAATTACATAATTAAAAAAGCTAACATGACACATGGTTTCATTAAAAGGTTTGCTCGCGAATTTCGTGATCCTTATGTCCTAAAGACTCTTTATGTCTCTTTTGTGAGATCAATTCTGGAATATGGGTGCATCATATGGGCCCCTTACTACGCTGTTCATATAAACAGAATAGAGAGTATTCAAAAAAGATTTTTGAGATTTCGTTTGCGTTTTCTTCCATGGTTAGATAGAATCTTTTTGCCACCTTACTCTCAAAGACTTCAACTAATAAAACTTCCATCCCTTTTAAGTCATCGTGAGTACCTACAATTCTGTTTTATTGTGCGGTTAATTAATGGACCAATTACAGCCCCATCAGTCCTTTGTCGTATTAATTTTAATTTTAGTCGTTCCAGTTTAAGAAGGCAATTGCCTCTGTGTAACATTTTCAGTAGATCCAACTACGGTGCCAATAGCCCTCTCAATCTCTTGATCAATATATTTAATAAGAACTATGCCATATTAAATTCCACAAATGATAATGTTAAATCCCACTGCTTTAAAAATAGATTTTTTATCCAATATTTATAATATACTCGTAGATATAAGATTTATGTATGTATTAATTTTTGAATAAATTTCTAGTTTTTATTTAATTTAAGAATGTACCGTTAGCATTTAACGAATTCAAATAAATAAATAAATAAAGTCTTGTCCATGTCGTTCATTGGAGCGTTTTGTGTCGAGCAGAGGCTCGCAGATTTCGGTATGCTACCAGAATTTTTGCTACCCTCTGCCATTTCTTTTTCAAAAAAAAAAAAACTAAACAAAACTAACTAAGGAAATTTAAAAATCGAATAGAAAATAAATAAAATGCACGACTGGGTCGCACGTACTTGCTCTGTGGGTGCAATAGTACGACAAAAAACAAACTTTTCGATCAATAAGAACAACTCATTTTTGAAAAATTTGGTAAAAACTAAAAAAAATTTGGCTAAAACTGGAAGACTCGATATACGGGAGCTAACGTTAAGTAACCTTTAGTATATCAAATTTAGATGTCGTCTTTTGGGTGATATAAATGATATAAATTTCCGCTTATGGCCAAATTAATAAAACTGTTATTACCAATTTCCACTATTGTCATGTGTAGCAAAAAAGTAAACATGCAGTTTTCTTTGAAGTATTCTATATATGTAACATACAAAGTTTCATAAAAATCGGGGGAGCCTTTTTTGAGGAAATTAGAAAAAACGAAAAAATTGGCCAAAATCTAATGGCTCTTTGTATAGGAGCCACCATTTAAAAAAAGAAAATGAAAAAAAATCAATACCATCTGAAAGAAAGCTGGAAGAAACTATACCAAACAAAGTTTGAGTGAATTCGATGCAACCGTTGACAACTTATGCCCATTTGAAAAAAAGCCGTTAAGAGCAGATCTCCGTTATTTGCATTTTTAGCCAAAAACTGAAAACGCAGTTCTCTTAAAAACACTAAAAGAATATAACACAAAGTTTAATCAAAATCGTTAGAGCCGTTTTCGAGCAAATTAGAAAAAACCAAAAAATGTTGGCTAAAACTTATCGGCTCGTTGAATGGAAGCCACCGTTTAGAAAGGCTTCAGTGAAAAATTTACAAAGCCATCCTATACAAAACTATAAAAAACTATGTCAAACGAAATTTGAGTCGATTCAATCAAGCCGTTGTGAACTTATGGCTATTTGAAAAAAAGCCGTTAAAACCTGATTTTCGTTACGACTATTTGAGCCAAAAACGAAAAACGCAGTTTTGTTAGAAATGCTTAAAGTAAGCTAAATTTTGAGTTTAATCAAAATCGTTAGAGCCGTTTTCGAGAAAATTCGAATTAAAAAAAACCGTTACTTGAAAGGTACCAGTTTGAGCCGGGCTAAAACGAAATAAAAAAAACCTCGACAACCGTTTTTCTTCAAACTACTTTATATCAAGTTTTAAGAAAATCCGTCAAGCGGTTTAGGCTGTAGCATGACGTGAAAAAGCGCACATCCGCACAGACGCACAGACAGACCGACGGACGGTATGGCGATAATCACTTTTTTGGGCTTCTCTATCATCGTAATGTCATGTTTGATTAAAACCTCGATTCTTTTTTCTGCCCGAAACCAATACTTGCCCTATTGAGCAAGTAAAAAATCAAAAGAAAAACTTCGCTAGAGCAACAAAAAAAACTAAAAAAATGTAATACTCACTGAGTCGTTGTGGGGTACACTTGTGTAGAGAGCTTAAGTTTTGTTTTAATTAAAAAGTCCTTTTCAATAATTAATAACAAAATGTCATGCACAATCTGTAAATCTAAACTTACAAGATCAGAAATTAAAATTAAATGTGGGGACTGTGGATTTGTTTTTCATGTGAGTTGTGCTAAAATCGCTGCCAACGAACTTGATCTCATAAAAAAAAACAAAACAACTTGGAGGTGCCATCAATGTGCTATCAAACGGAGAGAATCTATCTCTAAGGCATCAAGCAGCACTTTACTGTCACACCAAGAGGCGCCGCCAGCAACTTCACCGCCTCCACTAACGTCAACGCCACCACCACCACCGGCACTTTCTGCTACTACAACTGAACCGAATTCCTTGATATCATCCATTCCACCTTCCAATCTTTTTTCATCAACCACCAGCCTACCTGATGCTTCAATAACCTTAGAGATGATATATGCAAAAGTTCTCTCAATTGAAGAAAATCAAAATAATCACATAAATGCACTTCTTGCCAAAAATGATGAGTGCGAGAAAAGAATTAATTTTCTAGAGGCAAAGGTCAATAACCTCGAACAACAACTGCTAACAAACAGTATTGAAATATTCAACGTTCCTTCTACAAATTCCGATATGCCTTATTCTGATGTAGCGCTTAAAGTGTTTCGTGACGGTTTAAATTTGAACGTGCATGAGGGAGACATAGACCAGTGTTATTTGAAGAAAATAAAGTTAGCCAAACCAACAACAAATGGTAATACAAATACAACCACCAAAAATATTCTTCACGTAAGACTGGTTTCAAATCTATGTAAGGAGAAAATACTTAAAGCTAAGAGAGAAAAAAGAGAGCAATTAACAACGACCCTGCTCAATGCCGACGCAACTTTGGAGAAGATGTATATCAACGAGTGCTTAACATATGAAAACAGACGTTTATTTAAAACTGCAACATCAATGAAGACAACGAAGAAGTATAAATATGCTTGGACGAGAAATGGGACTGTTTATATGCGAAGAGAAGAGGGTGACAACTGTGTAAGAATAAATTGTGCTGCTGATTTTTTTAAACTATGAGTGTACTTAGATCAGATTCACCTTCTAATTTTACTGTATGTGAATACCCAGTCGATCTCGTTAATTCTGTAGATTATTGTTTTTGTTTACATCAAAACATTCGTAGCTTGAGAAAAAATTTTTCGATTTTTGTAGCTCATCTTGATTCGTTAATGATCTTACCTGTTGTTATAGTTTTAAGTGAAATTTGGATATATAAAAATGAATTAGATTTATATAATATACAGGGTTATACTCTTTTTGGTAATTGCAATGAGTCTTATTGTGCTGGAGGTGTAGCTGTTTATGTGAGGAATGGTTATATGTGTGATTGCTTTTGCCTTAATTTATCTAGCGCTGATGTATTAAAATTATCTCTTGTTTTTGAGAATATTGATTATACTTTGTTGTGCATTTATCGACTTCACGGTTTTTCTAAAAGTGTTTTCATTGATGAATGAAGCAACATACTTAGTGCGACTTTAGCCAAAAATTTAATTGTTCTAGGAGATATCAATATTGACATTCTTAATGAAATTAGCAAAGATTCTGAAAGTTACTTGTTTACTATGGCTTCAAATGGTCTTAAAAGTCTAATAAATGAACCTACCCGCTTGAAGAGTTGTATTGACCACATTTTCTTAAGATGTCATAAAAACAATAAAAATATTTTTATTGGCAAAGTTTATGATTTAAAACTTTCTGATCATAAGATGATTGCATTAAATTACTTCTCTGACAACCGTTCTGAAATCATTAAATTTGAGTCGGATTCTGTAAAATATTGTGTTGACTATATGTTATTGAAAGAATTATTGACATTCGAAAGTTGGGATCAAGTTTATTCCGAGGATAATCCCTCTATTGCATTTGACTTATTTATGAAAATTTTTAAAGAGCACATTAATTCAAGTACTTTCCAAAAAAAGCAATCATGTAAAAAGAAACATCTGAAACCTTGGATGACTAACTATCTCTTAAATAAGATAAGAAAAAAGAAGAAAATAAGTTTAAAATGTAAAAAACATAAAAATAATAATAAACTTAAAAAATACTATGAAACTTTGTGCAAAACGATTAATAAAGAAATTGACGACACTCGTAATAACTTTTTTACTGATATGTTCTCTAGAGCTGAAGGTAATATTCGCGAAGAATGGAGAGTGGTTGATAGCATTTTAGGTAAAAATAGAAATTCTGTTAAAGTTGACTCTATTGAAATTGAGGGAAAAACGGTGTCCGATTCGTGGATGATTTCAAATACATTTAATGAGTTTTTTACTGAAATTTCAGAAAAACTAAAACCTGCTATCGTTCCCTGCCTTGATTGTGATTGTTCCATTTCTTCAGACATTTTTTTGGATGATACACAACCTAAAAGTTTTGTTTTTAATATGATAACACCGAGTGAAGTTAACAATGCTATTATGTCCTTAAAAAATAAAAATTCGTGTACGAGTGATGGTGTATCAAGTAAATTGTTGAAAAATGTTTCTTGGTATGTTGTTGATGTAGTGGCCTATGTATTTAATAAATGTGTTGAAGTTGGCTGTTTTCCTGAACATCTTAAATGTGCTGAAGTTATACCACTTTTTAAAAAAGGAAAGAGGGAAACTATTTCAAACTATAGGCCTATATCACTTCTTTCAACCTTTTCAAAAATTTTTGAGAAGTTACTAAAGGTTCGAATTGTTTCCTTCTTAGAAAAGTTTAATTTCTTCTGTAACAATCAATTTGGTTTTAGAGCAGGTTTGTCAACAGAAGATGCTACCTTAAGGGTGTGCAGTCAACTTTATGGAAGTTTAAACAACAACAAATCAACGATGGGTCTGTTTATTGATATGACTAAAGCTTTCGATCTGGTTAACCACGATATTTTGCTAACTAAACTTTATAACGCAGGTTTTCGCGGCAGTTTTTTCAATTTGCTAAATTCTTATTTTAAAAACAGAACACAAAAAGTTAATATTAACGGAATCTATAGTGAACCAAGACTGTTAAAGAACGGTGTTCCACAGGGATCTGTACTTGGCCCTTTGTTTTTCTTGATTTACATTAATTCTATTTTCAAACTCAAGTTAAATGGTACTTCAACAGCTTTTGCTGATGACATAGTTTTTACATATTCATCTGAGACTGCCTTTGAAAGTATTGCGAATATTGAAGAAGATCTTGAAATTTTAAGATTGTGGTTTAATTATCATAAATTGATTATCAGTGAAAAAACTAAATTGATGTGTTTTAAGGTATCTGGTAATAGTCTTTATGATTTTAATTTACGTTTTCACGGTCATGATTGTAAACAGTTTCCTTTACCTATTCATAAGTGTGGTAGAAGTAATTTTATACCCAATTTACAATGCACAGATAGTTGCTTTAAAATTGAAACAGTTCAACAGTTTAAATACTTAGGAGTATTAATTGATTTCAACCTAAATTGGAAAGATCATATTCAAATGATTAAAAAATATATGTTGTTGGTTACACGAAAAATGTATTTAATTAAACCTTTTTGCTCCCAAAAAGTTTTAAAAATCGTATATTATGGACTTGCAAACTCTAAGTTGCAATATGGCATAACAAGCTGGGGAGGTTCGTATGCTAATACTTTCAGACCGTTATTGATAGCACAGAAGCATTTAATACGACTTATTCTAAAAAAAAATCGGTTTGCTGAAAGTTTGCCCTTATTTAAGGAATTGCAAATTCTACCAATGAGACATTTATATATTTTTAAAGTATTAAGAGAGTTTTTCAGACAAAGTGGTAACATTCCTAGTAGGAATCATCAAATGTACAACCTACGTATAAACGATTTGAGTTTAGTCAATGTTCCTCTTGCTCATAGATCTCATTTCTCTCATTTTTATACATACACAGCCCCAAATATTTTCAATAAATTGCCCTTACCTATTAGAGAAACCCTTCGTTTTACTTGTTTTACTAAAAAGGTTAAAGACTGGTTATTCACTTTGAATTTCAATTGTATCGAATCATTAATTTAATATTTTTTTTTTTTTTTTTTTTTTCATCAGCACTAATATAAAATTAATGTAAATAAAAAACAATAATATTGATTTGTATAATGAATTGTTAAGTATCTTATAATATTTATTCTATTTAGTTGCTATAGCAAGCTTTTCTTAATTCTCTTTTCTAATTTACACTGATTGTCACCCCACATCAGATACAAATGGATTTTCAATTTGATGTTTCATTCACCTCTAACTTCCTAGTTAAAGAATGAACACTATTATTCAACTTCTTTATTATTAAATTGTTATATTATTTTAAGTTTAAATGAATGAATAAAAAATACAATACAATACAATACAATACAATAATACAAAAAAACCGTTTTGAAATAAATGTTCAAAAAAAATGCAAAGAAAACTGAATTTAAAAAAAAAACAGTTGATAAAATTCAGTAAAAGAAATATAGAATAAAATTTAAAAAAATAATGATAAAAAAAAATTATAAAAAAAAAATATTGAAAAATTGAATTAAAAAAAAATGATAAAAAAAGTATAAAAAGATTTGTTTTATAAAGAAAAGATATATATAAAAATAATATTTATATAAATACGCTAAGGTGTGTGAAGTTGGCAAAGTTTTCCTCTCCTTCAGCAACTCCGGTAGTTGTCCTCGTAAATCGTTCGTTTTGTCTGTCTGAACTGCGACTGGTGCGCCTGAAATTCAGTGTGTGCTTTGGTTAATCCCTCTCCCATAACCACATCTTACTACCTGGCGTATAGCCTGATAGAAGGATGGCTATGAGTTCAGAAAAAACTTCCACACGAACAAAGTTTTCAGACTCAGAACTTCTACCTCACAAAGAATCTGGTTTAACCTGACTCTATGGGCAGCAAAAGCCTGAAATCCTACGACTTTGTTCCACTTCTGGCGTTATCGCAAATCTTGGACTACCTCACAAGATCTTCTGGCTAAAGCCTAAAGATTGGACAGCCGTGCAAGATCTGTGACTCTACCAAAAGTGCGTCCTTGATTTGTGTTAAAAAGATATGAAAGTAAAAAAAATATAAATAAAAAAATAAAAACGCGGGAGGCCAACACAAGTCCAAAGCGACGACCTTCAAAAAGAAAATCGTCTCTTTGAAGTTATTTTGGGCCTCGAATCCGTAAGGTCTCGTTGGGCGCCATTGCTGCGAGTCAGGGTTCCACGGGGGACTTACTTTGGGAAAGTAGAAGGGCGGCGGCACGCTTGTCGTTGCACGGCTATGCTCGACGGAAATGGGGTAGTTCATTGCCGCTTCCACTTATCCCTTCTTATCGTGCCAGAAAAAGAAGAAATATACAGGAAAGGAAGATCAGTTGGGACTAGGAATGATGCTACGTTATAAGGTATGAAAAGTTATCAAATCGAAGGACTTTGACGCTACCTGAAGGAACATGTAAGTATAGTGCTTTTTAAGATCAAACTAACCTAACTGAACCTACCTAAAAAAAATGAAAATATAAAAAAAATTAATGTCCACCACCGAAATGATTTTGCCAGGTAAGTCTTAACTTATGTCTTGCTGGCTCCGTAACGGGATCGGTGGAAGTGGCTGAGTGGCCGTGAAGTCACTTACACCGTAAAAAAAAGGACCAGTAAGATTGTAACTTTGTCTCGGTAATGTGTGGCCGAGCCCACTACCTGAGATAGTCTCATTTATTTGTCGGGCTTCAAGTTATATTTTTATTAAGATGTGAGGAACATTAAGAATTTAACAAAAAAAAACTCATACATACATACTCGTATTATACATATATGAACAAGTACACTGAAAACAATTAATAGAGATAAATAAATAGTCTAATACCACAAAAAAATATACATATAAATAAATTAATAAGCTATACTTAAACTAAATAAAATATCACAGATAAAAGAAGATAAACTATACTTGAACTAATCAGGTACTATAAACTTAAAAAAAATATCACAGGTAGTTGAATTTAAATAACTATATCTACTTAAACTACATCAGGTACTTTTGACTTATGAAAAATATCACAGATTAAAGAAGATAAATAAATAAATAAATAAATATACTATATGCTTAAACTAAAGGTAAAAAATATCACAGATAAATAAATGTAAATAGATAAACTATACTTAAACTAAAGATAAAAAATATCACAGATAAAAATAAGATAAATAAATAATTAAAGCCAAACAAAAATAAACAAACTGTGACTATATAGTATATACTTAGTATACACTAACATTTAATACACTAACCTAATATCACAGTTTGTCGAAAGCAACACCATCTGAGTGCGGCACATTTCAACACAAAATTAGACATGTAGGTCTTTTGCGTGAAATGTTCCTGCTTTTTCACCATTTAAGTTACCTACCACGTAGAGGGAATTCCCAACCGGTTTTAAAATTATTGATTTTAGGAATTTTTTTTCTAGTTTTGCGTTATAGTTTTCTACGGAAAACTACCTGTGAAATTTCACAGAAGACTACCATACCTCTGCAATATGCGTGTTGTTTTGAATTCTTCTTTCAATTAGCTACTGACTTTGTTGAGGACTTGTTTCCTTTATTTTTCAAATTGAAGCTCTATAAGTAATTAAATGTATCAATATACGTACGTATATAACACAAATCTCACTTGTATGCTTTACCAATTTTTCTTCTTTTTTTTTTTTTTAATTTAACTTGTCGTATCTTTGTGTCTATGGATGTTATTCTAGATTTAATCCTGCACTTTTAACTACCGCGAACAAGTATATTTTGAATTTGAATTCACAATTCAAATTATTATCAAAAATGGCCGTTTAATCTGTACCTCGTATTCCGAAAAAAAATCATCTACTTCCTGAAACTGCCTAATACGGCATCGGTGGGCCTGAGCCTCTGCCAGTTTTCTTTGTGAAGACATCCTGAGAGAGGAAGCTTTCTTTTGAAGAATCCAAAGAATAGTCTTCATCTATGCAAAGACCAGAATAGTGTCCAGCGTTCTGTTTTTGTATATACATAGTGTTATATATATCAAAATCCCAAGAGGATACGAACATTCATTTAGTGGCTTTGTGAAAAGGAGAAGCTTCGCTAAGTTGAAGAAACTAAAGTCAACTAGTGGTGAATTTAAAGTATTAAATTAACAAGAGTTCTTAAATTAGTTTTGTTTTTGTGTAAAGAATTCATCAGTTCTCCGTATTTGTTTTTGGTTAAATTTATTTTTTTGTTATTAGTTTGGAAAAGTGATTTTTTTATTGTGGTTGCTGACTTTAATAATCATCTTTTGAAAATTAACAAAGCCCAAGTTGCTCCAGTAGTATGAGACCGAAAAAAGGTCCTTTTAAAAATTGTTAAATTCAGTGACAAATATTCCTGAGTCATCTTTTCCAACTAGGTATCTAGGTTAATGTTTTTATCACATTTTTATTAGTGTTTAAGAATTTTTGAACTTACATTTTTTTTCTAGTGAATAGTTTTTTAAGAGCAGGAGAGCTCAATTTTAATGTAATTTTTAAATAAAATTTATAAAGTAATATGAAAATATTCTCGTTATGAATTGCTAAATCTTTTTCAGCTAAGGGTGTGTGAAGGCGGACAAAGCCGTCCGGATGCAGATCTCTGGTAGTATGACAACAAACTGACTTAACGCTACAGACAGTTTGCGGCTTGTCATTTTGGGGGTTACTTCCGAGCATCGGCCATGGAAGTAATGTTCGGAAGTATCTTTCAGATACTTGGGTGGGTTGGCCAGGCCTTCGTCAATAACATCTGGCGAGCGCTTGGAATTCGGTAGTACGGTATCTGAGGGAAATAGAAAAGTAAAGAGCTTTAGTTTTAGGGTTTAGATTAAAGTACATTTAAGATTTATATAAGGTAAAATTCGTACCAACGAATTTGACTTTGGTGGAGGTGATTTTATTTCATTTTTATTATTATTTTCGGTGATGGGATTTCATTTTATTATGATTTTTGGTGATATGAAATTTTTTTTTTATTATTTTGAATTTAAGGTAGGTTTAGTTCGGTTAGTTTGATTTTAAAAAGCACCATACTTACATGTTCCTTCAGGTAGCGTCAAAGTCCTTCAAATTGTAGTAACTTTTCATACCTTTTAACGTAGCATCATTCCTAGTCCCAACTCCTCTTCCTTTCCTTCAACTTTTTTCTTTTCTGGCACGATAATTTTGATTGTCGAGCAGGAGGGATAAGTGGGAGCAGCAAAGAACCACCCCCACTTCCGTCGAGCATAGCCGTGCAACGACAAGCGTGCCGCCGCCCTTCTACTTTCCCAAAGTAAGTCCCCCGTGGAACCCTGACTCGCAACAAAATATCATCATATTGGAGTTCAAAGTCTTGTTGGAATAATACGTGGAAAATATTGGTCAGTTCATGCCAAACAGTTATTTATTTATTTATTTATTATATTTCATCAAGTAGAGTACATAGCTCTTATAGACTACTAATTACAAATTTACAAATAATAAATAAAATAAAACAATAAAATATAAATTATTTCTTTTCAAAGCTGAAATAAAACAAAAATTGTGACTTAAAGACGTCTCTACTAGTACAATGGAAAAAGTCAATATTTTCATTTTTACACACTAAGTAAGCCTGTCTTAAGCAACGGGAAATTGGCTCATTTAAGCCATAATTCACCCTGTTAGTGCCAAGAGCCAATCCTCGTGTTGAAAATCCCGTAATGGGCAGCCTTCCTGCATGCCGAGTTGCTCCTTGCCGGCCTTTTAGTAATGTGGGCACTGACTTGTGGCCCTTTTATGATTCATTCTCGTCGTCGTAGAACCGCTGCTGTTAAGGCCTATGTAGCAGTTTGTATTTGTCTAAGCACAAAGGCTACCCATATGGAGCTTGTAGGAGATCTCACTACATCTGCATTTCTCGGTTCTCTTAGACGCTTTATAAGTCGAAGAGGTCTCTGTCGGACGATTTACAGTGACAATGCTACTAATTTTGTTGGAGCGCGGAACGAGCTAAGAAAATTGTATAATTTGTTGAACAATAAACAGACAAGTTCTGAAATAACAAAGGCTTGTTTAGAGGAGGACATAGAATGGCACAATATACCTAAGATCACCTCACTTTGGCGGCATATGGGAGGCTGCAGTGAAGTCGGCAAAACATCACTTAAAAATGATATTGCACTTAGCTTCTCTTACGTACGAAGAACTTAATACACTGATTATACAAATTGAAGGTATCCTTAATTCCCGTCCTCTTTCCCCTCTCTCCGAAGATCCTAATGACCCACAACCACTCACCCCTGGTCACTTTTTGACTGGAACTTCACTTGTAGCACTTCCGGAACCAAATTTAACAGACAAAAATCTTTCATATGTAAGTCGCTGGCAACGGGTTCAGTGGTTGATCCAACAATTTTGGCGTCGATGGAAAACTGAATATCTGCAGATCTTGCAGCAACGAAGCAAGTGGCGTAAAGGTTGTCGTCAATTTAAGTAAGATGATATCGTGCTCATCAAAGATGATAATCTTCCTCCTTTGAAATGGAAACTTGGAAGGGTAACCGAAGTTCATCTTGGAGCAGACAACATATGATGATTTTGATTTTATTGATTTTATTTAACATAATAGTTTAAAACATTAATATTTACAAAATCAAGCATAGCATGGCATTGCCGTCTACAAGTTTGACAAAAAGATTAGCGAACAGTGTATTCTTAAAAATTTAAACATAAAGGTAAAAAAGCAAATAAAATTTCACTCTAAAATACAAATAGAAGAAACAAAAAACATATTAAAAGTTTTCACTGATAATCCTATCACGATACGCTAGTGCGACCTTGCAGTACTGGAACAATTTTGGGACTTCCTTTTCATTTAAAAGTCTTACAATATATTCTTCTGATAAGGAATTAAAGCCAAAGTAAAATCTCCGTGTTTCCTTTAAGACCGGGCATTTTCCTAGAAAATGGAACACATCTTCTCTTTCTCTCTGAGACTACATAGTATTGGGAGGTCTTCTCTGTGAGGAATTTAGTTGAGACCTAGGAGTTCACCACGCAATTTTACCATCATTGATATTTGGTCCACACTATTCTCATCTTTGAAATAGTTTTTGAGTCCTAGATTGTAGCACAGTCGATTGTATATTGATCTATGAGCAGAGCTAGTAGCTTCCTCCATGTAATTCTCACGATATTTGAGATCAACAGCCTCAATCAGTTTGTAGAGTGTGTCTTTCCATGCACTAAGGTTGCCTAAATCCAAGCTAAGTAGAACTCCACACCACTGCGCCAGCTCCATCCACTCAGCATACCAACTGTTTCTTCGTTCTATAACTTGAAGGGCCGCTTTCTTTGGTAGTCTTTCATTGGCCATATGCAGTACCTTGATAATATAATCGAAATGGAGCTTGAGGGTGTGAATGAAGAGCGGAGAAAGTCCTGTTTCCAGCATAACAATATAGTTCGGGGTATTATAAGGAAGATGAAATATTCTTTTAATATAAAACCTCAAGAGTTTTTCCACAGTATCATAATGCTTGTAACCCCATGCGTGTGATCCATAGAGCATTATCGATTCCGAGGCCGCTTCAAAGACACGAAACTTGCTACTATGGGCAATGCTTTTGTTGGCGAAACATTTTTTTAAAGTAGCCCCAATGGCATTCTTAGCTTTAACAAGTTTCTCATTGAGGTGCTTTTCCATACTAAGATTCTTTGTTAGACAGATGCCTATATATCTATATTCCTTAACGACTTCAATTCTTTCTTCGTTGTAAGTCCACATATGTCGAGTAGTTAGTTTAAAGACTGCTTATAGTACGACCAAGCGAGCAGTTACATCAATATGCAGGTTACCAGTTGTTGAAGAGCCTTAAGCTCGTCAAGAGGGGGAGTATGTTCATTCAGTTCTAAAAATAATTTGAACTTGTTCAATTAATGAAATATTTATCGCTCATTGTTTTTAAGTGCACATATATTTTTAAATTGCATCAAATTTAATAAACCGATAATTTTCAAATGAATTAATAATGAAATCGTTCGATTAAAATATGTAAATATCTTCAGAAATCTTGATCGAATGCTTTCATCATGGGTCGGTAACGTTTGCCCCAAAACATAAGCCCCAAACGAAAATCCCCAAAACGCAAAATCCCCAAAGTAAAATCCCCATCCCCGAAATCCCCAAAGAGAAAATCTACAAGCCGAAAATCCCCAAACCAAAATCCCCAAAACAAATATGTTCAAGCAGTGCATCATGCGATCAAATCGCGCGCGCGTCAAATCAACCATGCTTTCACCTTTTTTTGATAGCTTTCCTTTTAAGTTTAACTTATAACCTCTTTTATCTTTTTTGAAACACATTAGAGTAAAGACATTAATTTCTAATAAAATTTATAAAGTATCAATTTTTGAGTTTTTATTGTTTTTGTTCCTATTTTTAATAAAGATCATTAAATCTTTTAAACTATAAAATTATTCGAAAAAGCTTGAATAATCAAAAATACAGGAATAATCGTACGATTTGTACTATTCGTTTTCTGTCTATGACAGATCGGATTCTTGCTAAACTCAAGTTAGACATGGATAGTGATAAACTAAACGTCACAACTGTCAGAACAAATAAATCAATATTTTTCCATTATGACGTGTCATTATTTGGATATATTGTTCGGAACGGATTGCTCCATTCAGATTGAACAGACAAGAATTTCACTCTAGTACATTTTTGGATTTCGAGAAATTTCGGAAGGATAGCAAGAAAGAGACAAGTTTCTAATGGAAACGAATCATACCATCAAAGGAGAAATGAAAATGCCGGAGGTTACATCCGCCATAATCCTTTTATAAATCATCACGTATCGTCTGATAAAGAGGATATGAGTACGTTTGAGTTATAAGTAAATTTATCCCGATAGGATTTTTCATTTCAGGAAGAGTTCAACTCTGATAGGAAATTTGTCTCAGTTTGGAACATTTCTTACGCCATTATTCGCCCAGCGGCGAGATTGTGCAACAATCGAAACTTCGATTTTACTTTGCTTATTTTTGAAGTAAATATCACTCAGTACAATTGGTAGGTAATGTTTCCAAAAATTACCGCAAGGGTGACATTTGTCGTTGCGGTCACCAAGTTTTCCCTACATTGGATCCTTCAACCAACTGTGAAAAAGCAATAAGAGCTGAGGAAGAACACTTGTCTCATGACCGGATATGGGACACAATATCGGATTCAATTATAATTAACCCAGGTGACGATTCTTCAACCGACTATGAAATTGACATTAGTTCTTAAGATTTAATATATGTAAAATGAAGAATTTATATTTAAATTATATTGTTATTATTTATATTATTTATGTTATGAATATTTTATTATTATTATGCTTTATATTTATTTTTGAAATACAAATTCATAATAATAATTTTATAGTAAAATAAATTAATGTTGATTATTCCTTAAATTAATCGTTGGTTCAACTTCTTGCTCTGAAAAAAAAAATTCTTAAAAACTCGTAGGTAAAAATAAGTTAAACTCGTAAAACTGATCTATATTTTTCCAAAACCTTAAGGCCAAAAATATATCAAATAAACACTCAAGCTATAGAATAAATCCAAAAATATCGCCCACGGTACATATCAGTTGCTAACCATAAATCATAATAAATCATAGAAACAAACAATAATCCCTAAACTATTTATCAATCAATCCGAAGTCACAGGTATTTTTTATGTGTCACCCAATTGCATTTTGCAAAAGATTTTTTTAGTATAAATCCGCTGAATATAGTCAACCCCAAATTTAAGAAAAATGAGGATTTTATCTTTTCGAAGTAAAATTTATACCTAAAAATCTTTCTTTTTAATCCCATCAGAGATTCAATTCAATTTGAATTTCAAGTAGTTTATTTGAATCAAAATATTATAATTATTTAACAAACATGTTTTCCAATGGTGGAAATAAATAATAATGTACATTCTATAACTTTAAAGTAAGTGAAATACTTTTTTAGACATCAAGCCAGGAAAGAAAAATAATCCATCATCATACCTCTGAAAGAAAGTCCATCGCTGGAAGTTCATCTATATTTTACTGTGAACGAAGCTTTACACAAAAGTCACCCTCGTTTTGGTCTCAGTGGTTTCTTGTGTTAATAAAACATCGATTGTTTGAGTTTTCGATAGTATCGATTGTTTTTTGTTAAACAATCGATTAATCGATAAACAATCGATAGTGTTATTATTATAATAATACATTCAATAAATGAGACAAAGCAAAGGAAACGAAAAAAAATTACATAAGGGGCCAGTTATAGCGATACATAAAACCAACCCGAAAAACTTTTCAAATGGAAAATTATGTATGTAATAATCTGATTTATAACACAAATTCTACACTGATCGATGGCAACCAACTCAGAAGATTTATTTTGCAAATACAAATTTGAGTCGAACTTGTACTTTTTGTTAACTGAAAAAAGTAAATACTTACATTCTTAACAAAAAAAAGGTATTTGTTCAATGAAAATTATTATGAACAAAAAATATTTTCTGAGTTGGTTGCCATGGATCAGTGTAGCATTTGTGTTTTAAATCGAACCATAACATACTAAATGTTCCATTTAAAAAAAAAATGGGTTTGGTTTTCCGCATTGCTTTAACTGGCCCCTTCAGTATTTTTCAAAATGTTTGCCTTTAATATAGTCCGGTCAAAATAGACACAAAAAAGGGCTTACTGAGGAAAAACCGTTGCAACGTCGAAAATTTTGCAGTGACCCCTTCCCCCTCCCCCCACCTCTTTTTCCATAAGGCCCTCGAGGTCCAAAACTTCGTAAAACATTTATTAACTATCCTTGAACAATATCTGATAGTTTCATTAGCTTCCGACCTTTTTCCACCTACCACCCATTTTTCCAACCTGTCGACTGGACTAAATTTATGCATGTGGCATATATGAGCATATCATGAAGAACGTGACTCCTTCAAGTTTTAAAATCACGATATCTCCGAAATTGTTATTCTTACAAAAAAAATGATATATACAAGTTTTGTAGATAATTTCATGGTCTACAACTTTGTCTCATGTATTTTTATGATAAAACCTACCGTTTACCAGAAAAATTGTAAAAAAAAACATTTATTTGACCTTTTGACCTTGAATAACTTCTAACGCACCAGCCGGATCGATGGGAATGTTGCTTAATTTATTTGAAATGGTGTTCCTAACGTCTGTACCAATTATCAGCTTTATGCGAATTTTTGCAAACCGAAATGTCTATTTTGACCGGACTAATATAAAAGTTCATATTAAACAAACTTTGTGTGTGTAACTAAATTCATTTCAAGCGATTAGCAGGTTTTTCCGAAAATCGAACCGCAGAATAATTCCATCATCGTTTTTCCTTGTTTGACTTTCTCGAGTTCTTGTTTTTTTCAATCAAAAACTTAACAATACAAATATAAAATAGTAATTGATTTTAGGGTCAGTTCAGATTTTTTTCATTCGAGAATAATTTTCAGTGAGAACTCATTAACAAAAAACTCCAACAAAAAAACAAACCGACTGAACTATCGATGTTTTTTTCCAACTATAGTTCAAAACAATCGATTAATCGATAAAACTATCGATGTTTTATTAACACTAGCCCCCCTGGTTTCGCAACAGCGGAACTGAGGACGTCGCCGGAATGTACAACTTTTTTCTTTTTTGGAATTTTTTTGTATCTTTCAAAAATTCAAATGATGAAAAGAGAAATTTAAAGAGAGCTGCGCAGTAGAATGGTCAAATGATTTGGTACGAGCTATATCAACTGGCTGGCATTGTGATCGCTCTCCGTAAATACACTGTATGAAACAAACTTGATCTGCGCACGCAGTGCAAGTATGTTTGTCTATCGTTTGCTCACTGTCCGAAAAAATTTATAGGCTGGCTTGTATTTGAAATGTATTTCGGCTGGCTTACTGTATGAAGAATAATATGCGGTGTGTATATTAAAGTGTATAAGCTGGCTCATTGTTTGAAAATATACATATATATGGCTGGCTTGTATTTAAAATACATTTGGGTTTGCTGACGAAAAAATATTATGTGCTGTACAAAAATGAATACTTATAAGCTGGCTCTCTGTCCGACAAAAATACATATATATGTTTTTATTTATATATGGCTGGTTCGTATTGAAAATATATTTGGCTGGCTTGCTGTTCGAAAATAATAATATGCGCTGTATGAATATGAATGTATATATGCTGGCTTACTGCCTGACAAAAATAAATGTATTGTTACGACCTTAAAGAAAACTCAAATGGTAAGACCCTAAAAGCCGAAACTGAACGAACGAGTTTGACGTTTAAAAAGGACTGACAGCTGTCAGAAGAAACAGACACGAGGTCTCGGTCTAAAAAAGATCTTTTTTGCTTTTGTGTGATTTTTGATCTAGCTGCATCTATTCAAATTCGAATAATAAAATAACCTTTAAAAACTGGAAATTCTCTTGATGTTTACCAACTTGATAAGGTTGTTACATTTGGTGTCAGATGTGGGGTTCGAGAACGACATCTTAATCGAGTCCTTTTGCTACGCTACAAATTACTTGTCGTAATGAGTACCTAATAAACAAGAAAAAAATGATCAGACGAACCAATTCCAGCGTATGCTAGAGAAATTGGAAGAACAGTCGACGCTAATGGTGGATTTGCAGAAGTCTTGCAGCTATCATTACGCGAGTGGCGCAAGTGGAAGCCACTCACAACCAGTCTTTCTTGACAAGACTGGATGCATTAGCTAACATGTCGACCCCCACTAGTGTGGCTCGAAATCCAGCTATACCACAAAAACAACCAGTCGTTCAAATCAATCCTTTTGAAATCATTCAAAGCGATGATCAACCATTCGCTAATTCAAATCACATTATTGATCTAACCCATACATTATCTCCGCCGGATTTCTTCCAACCCTGTAATGGTACAGAGGCCTGTGGCCTTCCTCTGGACGGAAAATTATCATCTACAACACATGCTTCTGCAGCTACCCCATTCAAAACAACCGCTGAGCTGGGACCAGCACAAGAAAATGTATTACTTCCGCTCGGTCATTCCACACTTGTAGGGCCACCTCAGCGAATCAAGGTTCAACCTCGAGAATTTGATGGGAAAACTGCTTGGCATTCATATCGTTTGCACATTGAGAGTGTAGCCAGAGTGAATGGTTGGATGGACGAACATAAAGCGCTCTACCTCGCCCCCTATCTCCGAGGTACTGCTCTTGCATTTTTCGAGACGTTGCCAGCAGACGTTTGTGACAATTTTGTACGTCTTGAGGTGTCTTTTAGACAAAATTTTAGCAACGAGTATGAGCATTACACTGCACATTGTGAGCTGAGGGGCCGAGTACAACATCCAAAAGAATGTTTAAGTTAATTGGCTACCGACATCCAACGACTCACTTATCTTGCATTCCCCGACTGCCCGGAACATGCCAAGCAGCGTATTGCTCTCGCCCAATTCGTTGATGGAATTTTCGATTTAGAGCTGCAACAGAGAGTGCGTGATGCAGCCCCAGACACATTGGAAAAAGCTCTATCAATAGATGTTCGCGCAGAAGCCAGTCGCGTCGCCACCCGCCTGACTCGCAAACAGATCCGTGTCTCTGAGGCTCGAGTAACAAATGATGATAGTTTAAGTTTCGACTCGGCATCGGAAAACGAGAACCGTGCAGCCTAGGGGAGCCTCAGCTGCAGCGGACAAACTATCAGAGAGTTCCTAAGACTCAAATATCAAAATCACACATTAGTATACCAAAAACTAAGCTCGAAGGTAATGTTAATGGCCAAATAAAATTCGTTCACCGAACCCGGTACGGATTTGTTCGACGTGGTGATAAAAACGAGGTTGTCTATTTGCCACGTAGTGAGCTTCGTCGTTTTCCCAATTTGATGCGTGAAGGGCAAGCCGTTGAATTTGATGTTGAAGTTGTAACGTTGAAGAACAATAATTTATTTATCATTTCACCCCTTTAATTATAATACTATATTAACGTATAATATTCAATTCATCAAAAGAGAAAGAATGATAAATAAATTATATAAATGATGTAAATTATGTGGATACGAAAATACTCGTAGAGAGACAAACGCGCGAACGCGAAGAAAACTACTAAACGTATAATACCCTTCCTTCCCATTCCTTATCTCCTCTATCGCATCCTCATATCATTTCAATTTCATCTCCATCACAGCTCACACGCATCACAGTCGCACTCCACTAACAGCCCACACATTCCACCTAACATCCATATTCAGCAGGTCCAGGAATAATGTGCCATCTCTTAGCTTCATACCACAGTGATACGTGCAATTGTTTAAAAAGGTTTGGTACACGTAGGTGTTCAAATATACCGTATCGCCAACACAAAACTAACCGGAACAAAACAAACCCAAAATAACTCATTCTCATACTAGTTAACTGTAACTCAAAAATAACGGAACTCGGAGGTTGAACTGTCAACCCTCCCGACAAACCAACTCAAACTCATTATACTAAGTCACAAACCAAAACTAAACAGAACTCAACTTATACGGGATGTGTACCATTCACAACCTCAGGATGGGAGAAATACTGAAAACAACCAACTATTTTTAAGCATGACTGCGCCGATGTTACTCGCCTTCCCTAGTATATGTTCAGGGCTACTAGTGGTTAAGCTATCAGACTCCTTCCTTCGAGATGAAAATGTCTCCTTCTGCCGCCAAGACGATTATGACTTTTAGCACCAGAGGTATAATTACCCTCTGGCGCGTCCAAGCCATAAACGCCTCGACGGTGCCTTCTCTTCCACAGTCGCATCGATCCGTTGTGGGGTGCCATCGCTTAAACTCGCCGGGTGGGGAGTGGTTCTTGCTACAGGAAGATAGGCTTGTGTTACATTGTTTAATAACGGATCTACGGCCAGGGTGGTATTGACCTTGGGGAATATTTTAGTTGAGCTGGGGCCCGAAGTATGCAGAGAGCTATAGTAAGATATAAATGTTGGATAGTTGAATCATACACTTCAAACTGGAAGTGGATGTGCGTGCGTAGTTGTTTTAGAATTTACTCAAGGAGGAAGAAGAGTGGGGACCATAGGTGGTCGTGGCCCCTGAGTATATAACTACAAAAAAAAAGGTTCTATGGAATCTACTTTTACTCAAACTGGATGCTAAACAAGTGTAGAAACTCAGAACGTAGGGGGAGGGAACATGGTGGTATTGTCCCTCAAGCCGTCTATACCCACCCATGAACTTGATACAGAAAGTCCATATCAGTTCCTATGGATTCGCGTTGGCTTATCAAAAAATGTTTGGCGAATCCCCCAAAATCGAAAAACGTAAAGACAGATTCCTTACTTCATATCACTCGACAAAACCAAACTAAACTTAAATACTTAACAATTCATACTGATGCTTCGTGCATCATTAACAAACCGAGACACAATAACTCATAAGAATATTCCATATTCCTTAATTATTCGCAAATAACAACACTAGAAAATTTTCTTGAAAACGTTATAAAAATTGTTTCTAATAATCAACCAAAAATAACAAATTTTCTTAAATACTCTAAAGTCTTAACGTAGCTTAAAATTGTACCCTAATCATAATTCTCAAAGCAAAAACTCAATAAACTTCGATAGGATTATCAAACTGAACCTTATAACTTTACTAATTATGTCAAACTTTATTCTTGTACGTCTCAATAACTTTAATAATTCGCTCCCAAAAGCGTGTCTCTTTCTTTTGGACACTAGGGCAGCTACTCAAAATTTGGAAACACAAATTAAATTTCTTAAATACTAAAATTTTTCGTTCGACTCAATAATTTTTAATGTCACTGACGTATTCCAAAAAAAAAAGAAGGAAACTCTAAAAACACTTGAAACTCTCAAGCGGAGTATGCTACTTATCGTCCCAAATCTGATTCAGAACGAACTTGGATTCAACCACAAAAAAAAAATCAGTATTCACGGCCGTTTAGGAAAGTTCCATAAACTTGACCTCGCTTTTCTTGACGTTATTCAGTGCTGCTTGTGGCATATATTGAAATCTTGATGCTTGTATTTGTAACCAACACAATTATTCACTAGTCTTATCTTTCACTTTAATCAAAAAAAAAAAACTTCGTATCTTTACCAATCAATAATCTTAAACCTTCATCATTCAAATATATATAGTCAAAATATGTAATATATATATAACTTGCAATATAGAGGTAAATATGGAACGAACTAACCCAAAACTTTGCTGCCGAAGTGCACCTCTAGATCAAAGCTGGAACTGCGTTTTAGCTGTATAGATGTTTATAAATTATATAGTCATACACTTTTGACGATGTTTGATGATGAACATTTCTTATAAAGATCACTGATTCTACTTTACAAGCCTTACTGGCCTTAGATCAAAACAAAAGTTAAAAGTTGTACTTGGTTACTTGATTCACAAAAAGACAAAACTAGACTAGGGTAAAGTCTAGTGATCAAAATTACGTTACACTTTACTGGATTATGGTTTTCACTGATTTGGTTTTTCTTGAATTATAGAGTGCTTCTTGAATTTTGCTTCTCTCTACGTCATCTGTTATTACAATGCCCAGAAACTTCTCTTTCTCAACTCTTCTTCGTTCGTACTTGCTTAATCTGTACCTTTAAATCGTTTCTTGAGACCTGGAATTTAATCTGATTTCCGGAAAAATGCACTTCTACTTAGGAACACCCTGTCAGAATTGAAAAGTTAAATTCTTATTCAACAAGAGTTATCTAACTACATATAAATCTATATATTCCAAATAAAGATATCTAAAATACTTGATAATTATACGGATGATACGTAATTATGATGGTGACGTCAGAGGTGGTGTAGTTGCTTGTAGACAATTCTAATGGGATGATACTGCGTTGGACGAAGCGCCGCTACTTCGTTCTCTTCAGCGTCTCCAATAAAAATTCCGCTCACTGATGGAAACTCGCATCGATCCGGTGAATGCGTGGCGGATCTGGCGTATTGTCGTTCGACACAGGCTCTGTTTTGTTGATTAGGTTTAGTAGAATGTCAAAAGAGGAACTCAAGAAAGAAGGAACACGTGCCGGTGTAGGTTGGGAATGTCGAAGAGCTTTATTACACCATTCAGGAATTTTGGTATTACAAAAAAAAAATCATCGGCGTATCTCCCGGAGGTCAAACTGAAATTGTGACAACGTGTTACACCTGAGTAACAAGAAAAAAGAATTATCGTATGACCAGATACCGTACCTTTATTTCAACACATCTGAAAAAGAAACACATGCGAGGAAACTTCCTCATCTATGATTCGGATTTCCAAAACAAAATATACACCTGGAATTTCCTTTCGATTCTATCGTTGGAGATTCCTCGCTAATATTTGGGATTCTTATCGATGCTCCTCTAGCAAACGTGCTGTTCGGACGTCCGAGGTTGTGGCAACCGCGTGGCTGTGACGCCTTTGCTTGAGCTGGCCACTCCAAGGGCACGCCGAAATTTCGTATGGGTATCACTGTATTTGTCGCTTTTCTGCGTTTTCGGATTCTTCTTTTATGTCACTTTAAATCACTAACCTAAGAAGGTATCTTTAAAATCAATCACTATAAAAATCCATTGTGGCGTTGAGCCAGAACAAAAAGGTATCGCATTTTCGAAATGCTTCAACCAAAAAAAATCTAATTGAACTCACCTGGTTAAATGGGGTTATCTTGCATGCTCCATGCAATAAAAGGTGAGAGAAGAACTTCTTCTTGTGACTGGTCGACGGAAAAGACTTTATCGTATCCGCCGCCAGTCACAGGAAACTTCGGAGGAATTCTTTTTAATTCCTCAGCTTATAAAAAACATTATTTTTTTGGTAGGGAGATCAGCCATATTGGCTTATTGCTGATATCGCCCGAACCAAACGAGCGAAGTTAGCACCAGTCGTGGTGCCAAAAATTAGAATTCGGGTGCGCTCCGAAAATACCTACGTAAGGTATGATGAATGTGTTCACTCGTTTGTCGCAAACGTAAAGTTGTGCGTAAGTGGACTTCTACGTAATGGATTGTCTGCGATTTATGCAGAATTATACTTTCCGTATTTTATGATTGTAAGAATAATAGAAATATTATTCATGAAATGCGTTGTTGGTTCCGTGTAGGATTTACAATTTATTGAAAGGTAAGTATTTCTCTGAAAATTAATGTAATCGGTGGAAAGTGGAAATCTGAGGCATGCATTTTGGTGCGGTTCTGCAAATGGTGTTGGCATGTAAATTCAAAAAGGAACAGCATTGTAAATCTTGACATGCAATTTATTTGTGTTTTGTGTGTCCTGTCATTTGTAATGAGTATGATGGTGTGTTTGCGGGTTGGTTGGGTGAAGGAGGTGGTGTGACAGAATATTTTTCATTACAAAGTGGCACGACTCAGCTCACGAGCAATTAACTTAAAAATTATACATGAGCTGGGGGAACAACAAAACAGCGCAGAAAACCAGAACCCACTAACTCTCAGGGGGCGGAATTAGTGGAAAATCAGATGCTCCTTTACCAGACACAGTTTATTCGCTGTGAAATCAGCTCAAATAACTTGGTCACCCAAGTTAAAGTAAATGACGTGACATGCCTTTGTGTTGTTGACACAGGGGCTACCCAAACCATTCTGCATCCTAGAATTATTGCGAGGATGGCTATCAGCCCGGCGATGACAACATCGCACTCTCTTATCCAGACCGTCACCAGAGAAACATCTGCGGTAGAAGGAATCCTCGAAGTTTACTTACAAATAGGAACTTTTACGACGAAGCACCCTATGTTCATAGCAAAGATTTTCGACAATTGCACAATAGGCATGGACTTTCTTCGTCAACATTCTTGTGCGATAGACTTACAAAAAAACACTTTGCAGATAGGTGCAAAAACGATAAGTCGAAAGCGAACTCAACATACGCTGGCAACCAGCCCTTCTCATGTCTGCCTTCCGCCCCTTTCAGATTGTTGCATTCGTCTGTTTACTTCGATACCCGAAACTCAGACCGTTTTAGCTACACCAATCCCAACAACAAAAGAAATATTACTCCAAAATTCTCTGTGTGAAGTAACAAATGGGGAGATACTGTTTGCGTAACATATACTTCTGCAGAGAACATTTGGCTTCCACAACATACACTGTATCAGTTGGACCTCGAAACTGAAATTTTTAGATGCCACCGTTCCGAAACTGAAATCGCCAACGCCAATGCCAACTTACCATCGAAATAATTGACATGATTGCAAAAAGTGTTCGCAGCATGACCGAAGGGGAATGTCAAAGGCTAAAATTATTAGTTTCACACAATCGCAATCTCTTTGCAGCGAATAATGGTAAGCATGGCTGGAGTTCTGTAACCAAGCATTTCATTGATACAGGAACGGCTTTTCCAATAAAACAACCTCCACGAAAGCTTCCTTTATCCCGCCGAGCAAAAGCTCAAGGAATCCTTGATGATATGAAGTCTAAAAACATCGTGCGGCCGTCAAGAAGTCCCTGGTGCTCTCCCGTGGTGCTCGTGAGGAAAAAGGATGGGTCTCTTCGCTTTTGAGTTGAATATCGCAAATTAAATTGCGTGACTAAAAAGGACTCATACCCCTTACGCCGAATAGAACTTACACTCGAAGCACTCGGTGGATCAAGTTGGTTTACCACCTTAGACTTGCAGTCGGGCTACTAGCAAGTCGAAATGGACGAGAAGGACCGCATTTTTCATCGGCTCAGGGCTGTAGGAATTTAATGTCATGCCTTTCGGCCTGACCAATGAACCAGCTACTTTTCAGCGGCTTATGGATGCAGTATTGCATGGGCTTTCACATCCTGCTTGCCTCGTGTATCTCGACGATATCATCGTCCATGGAAAAAACTTTGATGAGCTTCTTCGGAATTTAGAACTCGTATTCGTGCGATTAAGGGATGCCGGCCTCCTTCTCTCTCCCAAAAAGTGTTGTCTAGCGAAGAAAGAAGTTAAATTTTTGGGTCACGTTGTTTCCGGTTTTGGAATTTCAGCGGATCCTGAAAAGGTTGTGGCGATCGAAAATTGGGCGAAGCCAAAAAATAAGACTGAAATACAATCGTTCTTGGGTCTCTGTGCCTAGTATCGCCTCTTCATTTGTAACTTCTCTGCAATCGCAAAACCTTTAACGCAATTGACTGGAAAAGGAAAACCTTTCTTGTGGACAGCCGATTGTGAACAAGCTCTTCTCCAATTGAAAAGAAACTTGACTTCTGCTCCTATACTAGTCCAGCCGACCGAGGATGATCCATTTGTTCTTGACACCGATGCCAGCTTTTATGCTTGTGGGTCAGTTCTTTCGCAGCTGCAAAACGGAGAAGAAAAAGTAATTGAATACCATAGAAAGATGTTTTCGAAACCAGAACGGGATTATTGCGTCACGCGAAGGGAGCTTCTCGCCATTGTTAGAGCGGTGGCACATTTCCAACTCTACCTGCTGGGAAGGCACTTCACTTTGCGGACTGATCACAGTTCACTTTGTTGGCTTATGAATTTCCGGGAACCAGAAGGACAAATGGCTCGTTGGCTGGAACGTCTCCAGTTTGGGTTTACAGTGCACCGTCCTGGTAAAACACCTTAACGCCGATGCGTTATCTCGAATGCCATATGAAGAAACAAACTGTGGCCATTGCACTCGCCTGGAAGAAAAGCAGAACATCCTCATCCGAAGCACAACTGTTACATCGGAAATAGTCGCCAATCAGAAACAAGCTGAGCACCTTTCAATTGTCCGGCAATGGTTAATTGAAGGGCAACGACCGGCTTTCGAAGCTATCCGAGGTATGCATCCAAAAGTGAAAGGCTACTGGGGCATGTTTGATACATTAGAGTAACGCAACGACAAACTTTGCAGAAGAGTCACTTCGAAAAACGGTGAGTACTATCAAGTCATAGTTCCTCTTTCATTCAAGAAAAAATAAAAAGAAGGTATTACTGGGTGTGTTGTTCCCAGACTGTGGAGCAGTACTGCAGAGCTTGTGTTTGTTGTCAGCAGCGTAAGGGACTAGCAACAAGAAAGCGTGCCAAACTCAAACCTGTTTGTGTAGGAGCGACATTTGAACGTGTTGCGGTTGTAATACTCGGACCCCTACCAGTTTCATCTCTTGAAAACAAATATGTTTTGGTTTTCTGTGATTATTTCACTAAGTGGCCAGAGTCAATCCCTCTCCCAGATCAAACAGCGGAAACAGTAGCGGACGCTCTTATAATTCATGTCTTCTCCCGGTTTGGCGTGGCGTTTCAACTCCACTCAGATCAAGGAAGGAACTTTGAGGCAGCAGTTTTCAAACGCACTCTAGAAAAGTTGGGTATCGATAAAACCATGACGACGGCTTTACATCCACAATCGGACGGCATGGTGGAACGTTTCAACCGCACTCTTCTGAATTATCTTGCCAAGTACGTTACTGAAAATCAAAAACACTGGGACTCGCACCTTCCCATTATGTTGCTTGCATATCGCACCGCAGTGCATGAAGCCACCAAACAGACACCCGCATTTTTGACTTTCGGTCGAGAACTCCGACTGCCAACTGAGCTGCTTACGGGACCTCCTCCAGATAAACCCGTAAGTACTTCAAACTATATAGAGGCGCTAACCAATCATTTAGAAACATCGTATAAGTTCAATCGAAACCAGCTACTGGACTATAGCCGATGAATGAAAGATAGGTAAGACATGAAAGCCAAAGCTGCACCATTCAAGGCGGGTGACAAGGTTTGGCTTTACGCACCAAAGCGAAAGAAATGTTGTTGTCCAAAGCTTCAATGTGATTGGCAAGGCCCCTACACAGTCTTAGACAAACTGGGCGACGTTCTATACCGGATCGTGAAAGCAGTCGGAACCAAGAATATTGTGGTCCACAGAGATTGGTTAGCTCTCTGCCAACTTTCTCCATAGACTAATACGAGAAAACGGCAGTGTGGAGTACAGTGAATAGTGGAACCAGATCACCGTCAACTTTACATGAAGATAGCAATACAATAACGCAAATAAGATGTTTTTTTTTATTAACTCTGGTGCACGGACCAATATACAGACCACCAACTCGTACTCCTCTTGCCTGAAACACCCTCGAAATATTTTTTCCTGTCTGTGAATACGTGTACATCTCTCTCTGTGCATTTTGTAATGGCAACTATACCTGCGCATGCCATTTATTTTGTAGGTGTGTTTGCTAAATGGGTTTTAAAAGCAAGGGAGAGCGTCACACTCTCAAAATAAATGGCATATCAGCTGATTTTTAGCTTGTAGGCAAAAAGAGAAACCATAGAGTGAGTTGGCGGTCTGTATCTTATTGTTCCGTGCTCTGGTGACTGAGGCCAGTCGATTCTTTTCAACGAGGGGCAGTGTTACGACCACAGACCATATACAGACCGCCAACTCGTACTCCTCTTGCCTGAAACACCCTCGAAATATTTTTTCCAGCGTGTGAATACGTGTACAATGTACATCTCTCTCTGTGCATTTTGTAATGCCAACTATACCTGCGTATGCCATTTATTTTTTAGGTGTGTTTGCTAAATGGGTTTTAAGAACAAGGGAGAGCGTCACCCTCTCAAAATAAATGGCATATCAGCTGATTTTTAGCTTGGTGGCAAAAAGAGAGACCATATGGCGAGTTGGCGGTCTGTATCTTCTTGGTCCGTGGTTACGACCTTAAAGAAAACTCAAATGGTAAGACTTTAATGCGGGCCTTACACCACGCAATATTATTGCTCAAGATATTGGCCAAACATATTGCGTGAAAATGCATTGTCCTTACACGATGCAATATTATTGCAAAATATTATTGCCTTCCTTCACACAAGCTGTGCGAAAACGATTTTTTTTGTTTGCATAAGAATCGAATTTTTAGCTACCTACTACCTGAATGCACTTCAATCTTCATCCTTTTTATTTTTCCGTTGGCGACGTTTGTATTTAATCAAACAAAAAAAACAATTCAAGTATGTATGTGAAGCAAATATTGAGATTTGCCTTTGATTTGCCTTACACGAAGCAGTATGCTGCGCAATATATTGAAGAAGTTCCAAAAAATATTAAATTTTTTTAACATTCCACAATATATTGGGCAAACCGAAATTACTGCGCAATAAAGACCTTACACGGTCGATATAACTGTGCAATACTGAGTACTGCGCAATAATATTGCGTGGTGTAAGGCCCGCATAAAAGCCGAAACTGAACGAACGAGTTTGACGTTTAAAAAGGATTGACAGCTGTCAGAAGAAACAGACACAAGGTCTCTTTGTAAAAAAGATCTTTTTTGCTTTTTTTGTGATTTTTGATTTAGCTGCATTTAATCAAATTTGAATAATAAAATAACCTTTAAAAACTAGAAATTCTCTTGAGTTTTACCAACTTGATAAAGTTGTTACAGTATATATTGCTGGCTCGTATTGAAAATATATTTGGCTGGCTTGCTGTATGAAAATAATAATATGCGCTGTACGAATATGAATGTATCGATGGCTTAGTGCACAAATGTGTTAAGTGCTCCAAACAGAATTTTACATGAGATGATATATAAGATTTGGAGATCAATATATTGATTGATTGATATTGATGAAAACGAAAGTATAATAAATAAAGTCTATATTAAAGTACAAAACATAAAACAAAAAATATTTTGTTCGAAGACATTGATCTCCAAATCTTAAAAATCACCTCTGTAAAACTGAGCACTTTACACATCGGTATATAAGCTGGCTCACTGTCCGACAAAAAAAAGTATATATGGCTGGCTGGTATTGAAAATATTTGTGGCTGGCTTGCTGTACGACATAAAAATATGCGCTGCATGAATATGAATGCATATATGCTGGCTCACTGTTTGACAAAAATAAATATATATATGGCTGGCTCGTATTTGAACATGGTTATTAACATTATGCGAATGTTCTTCTAACGGTATTTGTTGCCACTAATGCTTGCAGCTGGCTCTTTGGACGAAAAAATAAAAGATATATTCTCAACCGATAACACTTTCGGAGCATAATAAATTGTGCTTCTTCACACTTTTTTTTATTTGATTTTGATTTGATAAATCTTTTCACTTGCCCATAACATTACTGAATTTAACTTTCACATGTTGGCTCACTGGACTGTATTGCTGGCCACTAGCTCACATCCGGTTCGACACAGACCAAAATGTTTCGGCGCTGCTTCTTTTCTATTAAAATGGAAAGCTGAAAATTCAAAGCTTAACAGATCGAAATAATAACAGAGTGAATTTTTCTTTGCGAAATCCTCTTAGAGGAAAAAACGCCAATTTCTTACTTTCGCCACGCTGGCTCGGTTAAAAAAAATAATATTACATAGTACACCGCTCGCAGGCTGGCATTGTGTTATAAATTAATACACATAAAGGTTGGTTGATGTGTTGGTGTATGTGAACACTCGCTCAATAATGCTGTCATCTTAAGGTTCCTAGTAAGGATTTTTGCAACGTATGGTTCCCAAACGGAACACTCCCCGCGAAAACGAACGTTTTCCACTAGGCTCTTCACTCATCTGATACTTCACTCTGGCTGCCTCATATATTCTGGTCATTGGCTATCGCTGTCATTACTGAAGTAGGCTGGCTCAATTGGCTGATGTGTGAAATATAGAAAAGAAGCAGATATGGCTTATCCTGCCTATCCCCTTCCCGCTGTGCTCGCTATCGATTATTACTGGCTCTTAATATTTATATGCTATTTCTAACTGGGTATCTTCACTGTTAATATGCAACATTTTTGCACTGGCCTTGTTTTCTTTCCTGTCTCTGTCTGCACTATCACTGATCTCACTATCCCATCTTTACTGTACGAAAGCTGGCTGACTCCACCATAGCACTGGTTGTAGCTTCTCATTCTTCACTATCACTAGCTGTCCAACCTTAAGACTTTCTTTCTCTCTTCTCCACTTCATTCTCTCTTGTAATGTCGCTTAATATTACTCTCTCCATCTTTTCAAAAAATGCACTAGCATGGACTGTCTCTCTTGCCATAACTTTATCCGTTTCGCTGGCGTATCACTAGCTAAAGTAAATGGAGGTGGTAACACTATCGGTTCTCCCACCAAGAAATTTTCTGGTGTGAGCGCTTGCAAATATGTTGGATCAACATGCAGGGGATGTATTGCCCCAGAGTTTAGTATGCCCTCGATTTCTATCAACAAGTTTCGAAACTGCTAGCTCTCTATCACACGCTGTCCCACTATTCTCTTCATTAACTTGAACGCTGCCTCATATATACCCCCTTGATGAGGAGCGGCTGGTACCATGAGGATCCAATCAGTACGCTGATTGCTCAATTGATGAAACACATCATCGCTTTCCCACACTTTCCATGCTTGCTTTATCGCCGTGGCGGTTCCTACAAGGGATGTGTCATTGTCACGCTTACTTGCTTGCCTTCTCTATATATCACTCGCACCATGAATGGTCTTGCATAGTCCACTCCGGTATGAAGGAATGGCTTGCCCGGCTGTACTCTATCCGCTGGCAACTCAGACATTAATTGCTGTTCCAATTTATATTTGTGTCGCACTCATACTTCACACTTGTGCATGCAGTTTCTCAACTCGCTTCAGATTCGTGGAATCAAAAAACGGTGGCGTATCACTTGTATCATCACTTGCACAGAGCCATGTGTTGTTCTAATATGAGTATCCTCTATAATCAAACAGGCGAGTGCCATTCGGTATGATCGCTTGGTGGCGCACATCATAGGCCGCTTTCGCTCTATGTACACGTCCCCCCCACTCGCGTATGCTATCACAATCGAAAATCGGTTTAAGCGACTCGATTTTGCTATGCTCGGGTAACTTTCCATGTCCTTTAACCTGTGCCTCTCTTAAGAGAATTCGCATAGCTGCCACTCGCTCTTTTGTTCTTAACGCTGTCATCACTTTCCATCCTCTCTTTGCTCTGTTCACTGGGAAGCCTAATTGCTTCCTTCTTACCCTTGCCCTTAATTGGTTTTTGTATCTCCACACATAACCAATAATGTTCACCGCTTTATTAGGGTTGCTGGCATATTCTACTACTGTCATGCAACCATAACTTGTTCTCCATTAGCTGTGCTGGCATCACCCCTCTACTTAATAACTCAGCTGCGTTCGCTTTCGTATCAAGATGTCGGCATATGTTGATATCGGTCTGGCTTTTTATTGCGGACACTCGATTTACCACATAAGTCTTCATATCTCGCGGAAGTTATCGTAACCAATGCAAAACTACCATCGAATCTGACCAGAGTACATACTCCACTCCTCTCCACTCCATTGTTTCCAACAATTCCATTAGCACTTGGCTTAATAGCTCGGCTGCAGTAAGCTCCAACCTTGGTATGCTGTCTTTTTGTATACTGTCTTTAGCGGGGCCACTCGAGTTTTCGCTATCACTACTTGACTTGTACAATTTCCATCAGCTGCCTCTGTGCACCGTTTGCTGTCACTGAAGCATCAGAGAATCCATGTATTTGGGCGAATGCTTAGTCTGAAAATTTTCAAATCAAATCACAAAGACAATAGCCCTCCTTGTGTTTCGAGAAGGTGATGCAAACACAATTCCACCAAGAATGTTTGGGTTTTTTCAACCTCAAAATTGCTGTTGGCTACGTAACTATTTGATGGATTGTGCTTTTGTGGTTTGGCGGCAATGGTTTGATTTTTTGATGTTCCTGATTCAATAATTTTCAGGTCCTTTTTTACGTTTTTGCAGCGTATAATTTCGGAAACTAGGGTGTCAACTGTGAGGTCTTTTCTTTGTCCAATAGCCGTCTTTTGGTGATTTGAGACCCATCAAACACACAATGCACTTGAGGTGATCCATTGTCGATTTGTTTAGTTCGAAATTTTCGCAACATCGTTTGATATTAACTGAAAAAGTGACGTAGTCAAAACTGATTTGCTGCGGCCAAACAACTTCGAAAGCTAAGCAGCACTGTCTGCGAAATTCAACTCACGCAGCAATTTCGACAGTATTTAATCAACATACTTGCCGTGAGCAGTTGAGCAGACTCACCTAACTGCCATCGTCAAACTCCCTGGAATCCTCTGCGAAAAAACTTCGTAGCGTCTACGAAACTGGAAAAGTTTGGCCGTTTTCCGGGTCGTGTCGGAATTAATTTATAATTTTGGCCAATGTATCCGTTTTAAAATCTGCAGCAATTCCGGCTGATGATGCGCACGTCGCCATCTGGACCAGTCGCCCAACAACGCATTGTTATGAGCAATTTAGTTTGCACAATTAGGGCCGATGGCTGATGGTTGTGAATGTGAGACTGGATCTTTTTGGTTCCCCGCTGAAGTTGTTGCGTCGCCAGCTACTGTGATGAAGAAAAAAAAATTACCTTGAGAGATGGTCTCTTTACTGGGTTAAGAGTGAAAATCCTCGTCGCCACTTGTGTTCCATGAATTGAATAAAAACGAGAAGAGTTTTTGTTTTTAACAATAAAAATTTCTTTATTTAATATTGATTCTTAAACTTATTCGATATCAAAGATATAATCTGCTTCTGCACTCTTCACGTGCTCGAATGCCAACCCCATTTTCATTTTTTCTCCAACCACTTATTTGCTCCCAAACATAAAGCGCATTTAGAGCTTTTTATATTAAGAAAAACATTTGCTAACACTATTGAGACAGACAATACTTGCTTCTGCATTCTCTTCAGGATAGGCCCCTCCTCCAATAGATTAGGGATCTTTTTGTACTTCCCAAAATCAAGATCGTGCCCTCACCAGCAGTGCTGTCTTAACTGTTAGATTAACTGTCGTCAAATCAAAGACTATTAATGAGTTCAACTACTTTATGGTGTATATTTATTGATGTCCAAACTAAGACTATCTAATTCAGAGTTACCCTCAAGACAGGTTACCCCATAAGATAACCCCGTCTCAGTAACATATGCTGACCCTTATTTTCAAACTGAGCGTGCACCAAACTATTTACTGAGGCGTTATTTTATGTATTTCTCGTGCGTCCAATACATGGGGGTTCTGATTTGTTATTGCTGAAAGATATTATTCCTCAATACTGCTGACTCATTTGGGAAACTGTTCGATCGCGTTGAATACCGCTTAGCCTTTATGGAGCTATATCTGATGTTGAAAGCTATTATAATAATTATAAGTAAAATTAAATACAGCACTTATTTTAAATAAATAACTTTTTTTTATTCTTGCAGCCTTAACACTTTATTCGGCAATTTTCATGAGGTTCGCTTGGAAGGTGGAACCAAGAAACATGCTTCTCTTTGCATGTCATGCCACAAATTTTACTGCTCAGAATGTTCAGGGTATACGCTACGTGAACCACTTCACTACTTCAACTTTACGTGATAAATAAATGAACGAATCTAGTTACGAGGAGGTGCAAATGAAGCATAATAAATGTTTGCAGTAATATTTAAATTACTTATTGTTTATTTATTTTGTGTTTTTTTGTTGTAATTTTTTTAAAGGTTTTAGGGTCTCAATAATTAATCAATTACACAAGTCCATTAAATTTCCAAACCTTTCGACGGAGATATCAGACTTCTTCAAGAAAACAAGAAAGAGATGTAGTCAATGTAATCAAAATGTAGTTAAAAACTAAAAACTATATACTGTCCGGTAAAATTAGCTTTTTTAAAACAGTTGTCAACAAAACTTCCAATAAAGAAGTTCTCAAAGAAATAATATGATTTCTATTAAGTTAAGCGTGCAGTAAGCCGCAACTTTGAAACCCAACTGGTTTTTCTTTAGAGTTCTGGTATTATTACCAATAGTTCTGGAGTTCCTCATACCAATTTTGAATAGTTCTGGCAAAAAATTGAATTAGGGACTTTAAAATTTTTTAACGCCAACAAATGGTAGCCGCAACTTTGTCACCCCCAGGAGTTCTGATGCAATAAATTAGTTAACAACCAATAGTTCCGGAGTTCCTCATACCAATTTTTAAGAAATCTGACCTTAAACGCCCAAAAATTCATTTAAGTTTGTATGCAAAAAAGTGCATTTACCATTTTTTATAATTCTGGTGCCTTAAATGTCTTAAACACCAAGAGTTATGAGGCTCCTCATAAAATTTTTTGTTATTTCTTTTTAAACACGCTCTAAATTAACTTTTTTTATTTTCAATCTAACCGACCTTGTCACCCCCAGGAGTTCTGATACAATAAATGTGTTCACAAAAAAAATAGTTCCGAAGTTCATCATACCAATTTTACTGAAGGTTCCTCTAGTGTTTATGTTCAATTTAATTTTTGTGAACTTTTGCCCGAGCCGGGCGTGAACAGGCGACCTAGCGTGTGAGGAGCTAGAGCACTGCGCACTACGCCACCGAACCCATATGAAAGTTGCAAGCCAATTATAGGTTTTTTCGTTCTATCCAACTACACCGAACCCATTAGCATTTTTCTCAGCACACACAATTATTTTTGTTTATTCAGGGTTCTTTCTATTTTCTCCTCTCTTTTTCATAAGCCAACGATTTCGATTGGATTCGTATGAGGAGGGAGATGAGGCGAAAGAGTTGACGCTGGTCAAGATTAAATTTTTACAATTTTAATAAGGTTTTTGTATGAAATTTTACACTCGCAGTTTATGGCAGCTGCTTGTCGAATTTATAATGAAACAACAACAACTGGTGTGTGCTACCACCAAGTTCATAGGCTGGAGTTACAGCTATTTCACGGAGACAAACCCGATCATCGGACTCCTTTAGTGGTGCTTAATAACTTTTTGTTCAATTTAATTTTCGAAGAACTTTTGCCCGAGCTGGGCTTGAACAAGCGACCTAGCGTGTGAGGAGCTAGTGCACTACGCCACCGCACCCACATGAAAGTTGTAAGCCAATTACAGGTTTTTTCGTTCTATAGAAATACACTGAACCGATTAGCATTTTTCTAAGCACACACAATTAATTGTTGTTGTTTATTCAGGGTTCTTTCTATTTTCTCCTCTCTTTTTCATAAGCCAACGATTTCGATTGGATTCGTATGAGGAGGGAGACAAGGCGAAAGAGTTGACGCTGGTCAAGATTTAATTTTTACAATTTTAAGGTGGTTTTTGTATAAAATTTTATACTCGCAAACTCAATTGAAAGTTTATAATGAAACAACTACAACTTGTGGTGCTACCACCAAGTTCATAGCTTATACTCGCAGTTTAAGACAGCTGCTTGCTGAATTTTCAATTGAAAATTTAGAATGAAACAACAAGAACTTGTGTGTCCTACCACCGAGTTTATAGGCTGGAGTTATAGCTATTTCACGGCGACACGAACCCGATCATCAGACTACTTTAGTGGTGCTTAATCGCTTTATGTTCAATTAAATTTTTGAAGATTTTTTGCCCGAGCTGGGCTTGAACAAGCGACTGAGTGTTGATTGCACTCCTAATCAAAACGAAGCGTCTGCAAAAAGTACTACGGTGTTTAACACAACGGTCAGTGGTATTACGGTCAAACTCCCAAAGGTTCCGTTACCTACATTCGCGGGTGATTACACAACATGGTTAAGCTACAGCGAAACATTTTCCACATAAACGACAATCATCGTCGAAGAGCATACAAAACATTCTTAATTTTCCCACGAAATCGAAAATCACCGTAGAAAATGCTCGCGAGCTTGTTGATAGTGTAAATGTACATCTTCGCTCCTTAGCCTCTTAAGGAAGACCAGTCGCGCAATGGGATGACCTGATTATCAGCATTGTTATGTCAAAACTGGACAACACAACAAATGAAAAGTGGATTGACGAACTTGTGACAGAGCGGCTACCTACCTTAAACTAGCTTTTCAAGTTCTTGGACAAGCGATGTCTTCAGCTTGAAAGAAAAGCATCACAGCGGCCTAGTTTTTTGCTTCATCTGTTTCACTGTTAAAAAAACAGAAGAATAATCCGTATGCTGCAACGAAATCATCCTACGTACTGACTTCAAAGGTTAGAAAATACTTAAAACTAACACCTAAAGAATGATTCCAATCCGCAAACGTTAAAAACATGCATAAATTGCTTAAAATCCGACCACTCGCATCAAAAACGTGTCTCAAAAAAATGTAGCAATTAGGTTTGACACGCATAAAGTCAACAACGGAGATTAGTGGTATTATCACCATTTTAGCAACATCACGTTGCACGATTTCTACGACTATACAGTCCCTGACTTCACCATTCTCGACCAAGCTTTGCTTCCACGTACTTCCACGTATAAGTAAACGCCTACCTGATTATAACATTTCAGAATGGAATCTGCCTGCAAATGTGGAATTGGCAGATCCTCGTTTCTTTGAACCTTCGAAAATCGATATTCTCCTTGGAGCAGAGATCTATTTCGGTCTTTTGATTTCTCAGCAAATTCGCATTCTGACAAATCTTCCTGTGTTACAGAACACACATTTAGGATACATTGTTTGTGGAAGTTTCAGATTGAAGGCCTCTACTGACCATAACACCTCGTACATATCGATATCGTCGATTGATAACACAATAATGCAATTCTGGAAAATCGAAAACCATGTCGCTAGTACCAAATCTATGAGTCAAGAAGAAAATCTCTGTTATATATTATATTTTACAGAAACTAAAAAAATCATGCAACAACCGTTTTGTTGTACGTCTACCTTTTCGGCAACTCACTCCTGTTTTTGTAAATTCGCTCAAAGCAGCAAAAGAGCGAATCATATCGCTTGAGCGCAAGTTCAAATGAGACCCTCAACTGCAAGAACAGTACATAAAATTCATGACTGAATAAGAAAATCATCACCACATGCGACAAGTTCCAAAACCAGATCATGCAAATTTCTTCCTGCCACAACATGCTGTGTTCAAGTTAGAAAGCTCATCGACAAAGGCACGAGTAGTCTTCAATGCATCTTCGAAATCCACAACAAATGTCTCTTTGAACGACGCATTGCTGACTGGACCTACTGTTCGATCGGATTTCTTTACAGTCATTGTTAGGTTTCGCTCATATCCATTTGTTTTCACTGCTGACGTAAAATAAATGTACAATCAAATCGAAGTGAACCCCCGTGATCGTCCATTTCAAATGATTGCCTGGAGAAACAATCCACTTGTTGAAATGGCGTTATATGAGCTTAACACCGTAACTTACGGGACATCCCTATTTGGCTACTTGTTGTTTGAAGCAATTGGCATTAAAAGAGGAAGACAATTTTTCATCGGCTGCAGCGGCAGTTCTGAAGGAAACATGTGGACGACATCATGACAGGTGCTTCGTCTTTAGACGATTCCCACGAATTTGAGGCTAATCTTATTCAAATGCTGAGCAAGGTACATTTTGAACTAAAAAAATTTTGCTCAAATAGCCAATCGCTTTTGGATTCTGTCCCCAGAGATTACTGGGAGCCATATCGTAATATTGGTCAAACTGATGTCATTAAAACACTGGGTTTAATTTGGCAACACCAGGCAGATGTTTCTGAACATGCCAAAATCACTAAACGCACCGTTATCTCTGACTTAGTCAAAATATTTGATCCCTTAGGATTGATAGGCCCAGTCGTTGTTCTAGGGAAAATATTTTTGCAATAATTGTGGAAACAAAAAAGTTCTTGTGATGACGTTTTTTCAGATGAGTATCAGCGAAAATGGTCTCAATATGTCCAGCAGCTTCATTTGTTTAGCGATTTGAAGGTTCAACGGCATTTGCTCTCTGACAAGGAACCCAAACTCATTCAACTACACTCCTTCTCATATAGCAGTGAGTCAGCCTACATGCATGCTGCTATTTACGATGTGAAGACCACCACGGAAACTTCACTGTTTAATTGATTTGCTCGAAGTCCAGGGTAGCACCTACCAAATTCACCACTCTAACGCGTTTAGAGTTATGTGCTGCTCTCCTTATGGCCGATTCAGTAGAACATCTTGTAACAACTCTACCTGTAAATATTCACAAACAATTCTATTCCTGTGACTGAAAGGTTGCATTGGCATGGATTTCAAAACCATCATATACGTGGCAAACATTTGTAGCGAATCGTGTTGCGAAAATCCAAGAACTCACTCAACCGGATGAATGGAGATACATCAGCACAAAGGACAACCCAGCGGATATTATATCTCGATGAGCATTACCAGAAGTTCTCATGCAGTCAACACTTTGGAAAAACGGATCGGGTATTTGATGGTATCACCAGATCATTGGCTTCAGCAAATTTCTTCAGGAGACTTAATCGATATCCCTGATTTGCGTCAAATGAAGAGTGCTTTCCTTTCAACAACACCGCAACAAGTTCACCTATTTTCAACAGTAATTCATCGCGGTTCGTTGGAGAAACTAGAACTCATATTTGCATACTGCTACAGATTTTTCAACCACGCCAACCTTCCTAAATCAGTGTAGGGAAAACTTTCTCGCCAGTCACTGGCAACTAGTGAAAATCACTACCGCCATCTACCAGCGAGACATCAGTATTACTCGCACTGTGCTGAACGCACCCGATAAGTTCCATCCGAGGAAGGTTCCACAGACAGGAAGCCATTTTAGAATTTAGATTCCACATCCACTTTGGAATCCACTAAATTTCCCCACCCACCAAGTCTGACTTCCAACGCATTCTCTTTCCCATGAGATTGATAGGAAGAATATTCCATCAAGAACTCAATACGCACTAGATTGGTTTTGACCCCGATCACACTGTAACCACAAATAAAGTGATCACACTAGTGAGGATACGAAAACGAAGATACTCCCACCGAGGAGATTATCTGTCTCAGAAAAATTAATGACAGTATCCATCCATCCAACCTTGTGAGTAGAATAGTCGATGCGGCCGACAAATTTTTCTCCACTTTGTAACGTAAAAATTAAAGTTAAATGAAATTTAAAAAGAAAATTCAGAAAATTTATGATGACCAACAGACACCGAACCTCTTCACTCAAACATCCTATGGATATCCAAGTTCCAAACCCGTTGCCTATTAGCCACACAAACCGAAGAGGAAGCCGGAAGAAACAAGTACCCATACCTATCCTTGACTCCTATACCCAAGAAAAGTACCTCCACCAGTAACCACCCGTGTATCGGTGTATCCAGCATCCCTGCAATAGACATACTTACACTTCGCTAACACGACACCTTGCTCTCCCTGCTCCTCTTCCCATTCTTTCAATTTCATCTCCATCCTCATCACAGAAGCGAGAACCATCCATCAGCCTACCATAGGTACTGACTACAAAACCCCGTAGAACAGCCTAGAGGTTACCTGACAGCATGTTCACGCCTATCCGCCGCGAGTGCTAGGTGTTCTGCTCGCAGCTAGTTCTCACAGTAGCCTACACCTATAAACCAAGGACCCTACTTAAATCCCCACAGGCGTTCCTAAACTTGCGATGCGATTTCAATACCATTGCCTAGATCTTTCCGGAGGCTCTACTCCAGTCTGCATGCTTGGGTTTTGTTGACGTCATCTATACTAGCGTGAATGGGATGGAAGCAACCCCTCGCCGGCAACGCCCCTTTTCTCATCGACTGCCCGAGATGAACAGTCAATGGGAACGGCATGCGACAACGTAGGGTCGAGGCCGAGATCGACCGTCGCGGTGGCCGGCAGTACCATAGCCGTAGCTAGCTCAGCCAGGCCGTAGGCACTTGCTTCGGGATCTACCTGACCGGTGTTACCTCTTATTTTTCACTGCCGACCGTTAAACTTATGATAGGTAAGTTCGAATAATAAATGTTATTATGCTTATTGGCCCTCATAACCGTTGAAACCAAGATATGCCAGAATTGATTGGAAAGTAAAAGTTGACTCAAGATCGCACCTCCTCTTAGTAAAGAGTGAAATCGTAAATCGAAAGTGAAGATCTCACGTTTGTGATTATCTCACTAACCCAGTAAACGCGACACGTAAGAATTTCAATGCAAGCAAGTCATAGAAGTTCGTGATTGCGGTGGCACATTATTAACTTCCGCCCCTTTTGCTGCCACGATGATACGCAAAAGGTAGCAGAAGAGGTGTCTAACTATATGGGGAGGGAGGATCTAAGGTGTTAAACAGACCCTCCTAATCTCACAACCCACCCAAAATGATCACAGAAATCATCTCTTCTGTCCTCATCCGTTGGCTGACCCTGGACCTCTTGAGTCCCCATGACTCATAAACAATTATGGGCAGCCCGTGACATAATAAGCAAGCTAGTAAACCGCTTGGCTGTAAAACTAACCTACCAAAACAAAGTACTCAACATCGAAATTTAACCAAATCTCGATCTCATACTAAACTACTTCATCTCTGCACACACACCAACTTGTCCTGTCCAAAGGGATTGCGAGGGTTACCACCCTCCCTAAGAATTACCTAAACAACCATCCTGAAAATTCTGAAATGTCTTCAAATGGATATCAAAGAAATAAAATTAACTACTAAAAATTCTGGAAAACGTTATAAACGTATGTCTTATTTATTAATCATCAAATAAATCTTAAAATCGCTAGCTTATATATTTATCTAAAAATAAACTACCTCTAAGATTAAATCTACAATGATTTCTTTATCATATATTTTAAACAAGATATATTCAAATTCGTATGAGGTTCTTTCATAACTATTTCTGTTCAACAGACTAAAGAAATTCAATTAATTTGTGTTTCCTTATTCAACGCTCTTCAAATTTACCCAAATGTTAAAGTTTTCTTACTTACATACTACCTAATTCTAATCTTAAAGGAATGTGAAAAGTAAAATATATTCAAAATTATTTCTTAAATTAATCTCTTAACGTGTTTAGATATCGTTTGTTATACGATAATCAATTTGAGATCTCTTGTTCTATTCAAACGATTCTTTTTTCTTATCGCGGCAAAATAAAGGAAAAGGTTCAAACCGAAAGTAAAATTTCCGACGATGTATATAAATTCAAGGTTAATCAACCCTCTTTCCGCGAAATTGTAATAATAACAAGTTGACTGTACGCGACAGTAAGACACGAAACAAAAATAAAATGCACGACTGGGTCGCACGTACTTGCTCTGTTGGTGCAATAGTCCGATGAAAACAAACTTTTCGATCAATAAGAACAATTCATTTTTGAAAAATTTGGTAAAAACTAAAAAAAATTTGGCTAAAACTGGAAAACTCGATATACGGGAGCTAACGTTTAGTAATCTTTAATATTTAAAATAAGACGTTATCTTTTGGGTGATATAAATGATATGAATTTCCGCTAATGGTCAAATTAATAAAACTGATATTACCAATTTCCGCTATTATCATGTGTAGCCAAAAACTAAAAATGCAGTTTTCTTTGAAGTATTCTATATATGTTACATAAAAAGTTTCATAAAAATCGGGGGAGCCTTTTTTGAGTAAATTAGAAAAAATGAAAAAATTGGCCAAAATCTAGTGGCTCTTTGTATTGGAGCCACCATTTAAAAAAGAGAAAATGAAAAAAAATCAATGCCATCTGATAGGAAGCTGTTGGGAACTATACCAAACAAAGTTTGAGTGAATTCGATGCAACCGTTGACAACTTATGGCCATTTGAAAAAAAGCCGTTAAGAGCAGATCTCCGTTATTTGCATTTTTAGCCAAAAACTAAAAACGCAGTTCTCTTCAAAACACTAAAAGAATATAACACACAAAGTTTAATCAAAATCGTTAGAGCCATTTTCGAGAAAATTAGAAAAAACCAAAAAAAGTTGGCTAAAACTCAACGGCTCGTTGTATGGAAGCCACCGTTTAGAAAGGCTTCAGTGAAAAATTTACTAAACCATCCTATAGAACACTATAAAAAACTATGTCAAACAAAGTTTGAGTTGATTCAATCAAGCCGTTGAGAACTTATGGCTATTTTAAAAAAAGCCGTTAAAACCTGATTTTCGTTACGACCATTTGAGGCAAAAACAAAAAACGCAGTTTTGTTAGAAATGCTTGAAGTTAGCTAAATTTTAAATTTAATCAAAATCGTTAGAGCCGTTTTCGAGAAAATTCAAATTGAAAAAAACCGTTACTTGAAAGGTACCAGTTTGAGCCGGGCTAAAACAAAATAAAAAAAACCTCGACAATGGTTTTTCTTCAAACTGCTATATACCAAGTTTGAAGAAAATCCGTCAAGCCGTTTAGGCTGTAGCATGACGTGAAAAAGCGCACATCCGCACATCCGCACAGACGCACAGACAGACCGACGGACGGTATGGCGAAAACCACTTTTTTGGGCTTCTCTATAATCGTAATGTCATGTTTGATTAAAACCTCGATTTTTTTTTTCTGCACGAAACCAATACTTGCCCTATAGAGCAAGTAAAAATGTGAATCTGACAACCAAGAAGGAAATTGTTCAAAGAATCCCCCTCAAAAAGGTAAGTGTAAATTCAACAACACAAAAATAAAAATAATACAAAATATAAAAAGGTACCATATATGTAAGGATCCAACTCGGCTCCGTACATATAATCGATCATAAGATATATGTCAATATAGTGTAAGGTAAAAATAAAAATATGATGTAATATATTTCAATATAGTAAAGATTCAAAAAAAATCAATGAGATGTCGACCAAAAGGGGTAGATATAATCTCAAAGATTCACCTTGCGTCGTTCCGGAAGTGCACTCCTGAAAGTCCTGTGAAATGTTATTAAAAGTATTTATTGTTATAGCTATTATTACTATCACCATATCATCATATAAATGCTCAAATATGTTTGGCTGTTTTGAGCTACCATGCGAGTATTGACCGCTTAATGCTGCTACCTAATTATGTAGACGTATGCCTCAGCGCTGCGGATTATTATGTAACCGATGTATACGAATCGATCAACGATTCGGCTCGTACGGCGTATTGAGTTCGCGCTTTTAAATTGAGACACGAATTGTAAAACGAAACAAGGACGAAACAAAATCAGTACGATATTATAAAAAAAAGGATAATAAGTATTTCAACGCGAGTAAAGTAGAGAAAGTGAGTATAAATCAAAAGTTAAATGCTTAACAGGATATTAACTATCGACGCGGCGTTAAAATACCCTCACGAATGGTCGCTACCGACGCAAAAAGTAACCGTCACGAAGACAAAGTGAGTATTCTACTTGAGAAGATCGCTACGAAAGTTGATCGCAATAGAGAACCAGACGTAAGGCGTAGGAACTCAATTGCTAGGATTCAACACTGACCCTTGGTCACCGAGAAGATCTAACAATGATTTCAATAGCGCGTATCGAAGAGATAAGTCCTACCAAATTAATTATAGTTGCGACAAAAACTATCTTATGTTGACTCACTAGGTAATTAAACTCTTAATAAAATTGTTTCACGTTTTCAACCCGGATATGTAAAGACGATGCGGATTGAGATTCCTCTTTTTCATAATCGAAAACACAAAAAAAAAGCTTGGACATTTCACTTTTCATGCACATATATATATATATAATACCAAATAAATAATTTCAAGGTAAATTTTATGCACAATAACGCAATGGGGTGGAGGAGGCGTTAGGTCCTCGCACCTATTTGTACGTATGTAAAAATGTAAATCTCGAAGCAACCACCGTCCGTGGTTGTAAAGTGCTGGACGCAGGCATTATACGAAGCGTCGGATCGTCAAGTGAATCACAATCGAATTCAATGAAAGTACTGTTGGAGTGGTATGAGCTCTATTGCTCCCACTCAAGACACACAAGAATAACACACAAAAAGTAAAAAGTATTGTTACCTGGATTCTTAATGCTTTGTAAAACGATTCGTTCCTTAAAATACTTAGGTACATTCAAAATAACATAGCTTGGATGCTCCTGCGGGTGAATCAAGATGATTTAAAAGCTGCTTACTCCCGCGTTGCTCCGGTATATATAATTTGGAGTTGATGGTCTGTTGGGGACCGGCATCCGTGCAAAGGCACGTGCCAAGACGTCCTGGAGAACAGAAAAAAAGGAATCTTCCTTCTTACATCCGGAAATAATCCTCAGCCTATTCGAGTTTGGGTGTTTCTGCATGGAGTGATGCAAGCGTTGGGCCTAGATGCCAGTGTTATGGATACAGTGTCCAATATATATTGAATACGTTGGGCCTAGAAGCCATGGATTAATGTGGGTGCACATGTGGCACAATAAACGACAAAGAAAAGCACCAGGGGGTGAGTACGAAAACTCCCTGGGTGCGAACGTGGTCGTTGACGGGCCGGGTATCGGATCGCCGTCGTACGGACGCACGTGGCTGGCTCGCCTGGTATCTGGACAAAGTCCTCGCTGTTGCGCAATACGAGCGCCTCTGCAGTTTGGAGAGTGATCCAAAACAAAACAAAGATGACCACCTCCTGGTTTTTAGCACGCTTTGTACCAATTAAAGTATATTTCTGTGCAATTTATTGGTATACACAAAAGATTCGCACATGTAGGCAGAAAAGTATGTACTATGAAATCCACCGATAAACGTGGCGTGCGTATGCTTGTTTGGTGAGAAAAATCCTCCTCAGTGAACTGAAATATAATGCAGCCTCGGCTGCCCTGTTCACTTGGGAATGATGCCTGTCGCAATTCCTTTATGGGGATAAAACTCCTAGAGACAAGAAAAACAAATTGCGTTTTAGCTTGCCGCCATGTGTGGCTGTTAAAATGGTAATCGACAAAAAAAAAAAAATTTCTGTTCTCATTATCATCTCAATTAAATTATCCTTACCTTGTAGCTATGGTGAAAAACTCCATATAATGATTCGAAATATGTAATTGCACATGCAATTAACGATATCCTTAATGAAAAAGGGTGAAGTGTAGGCACGGTTCGGCCGCTTATAAAAAAAAATATATTCTTCAGTTCTGGATTAGAGTTGTGCTTCGGGCTGCGTCTGTCTTCAAAATGAAGCATACAGACGAAATTGGGTTCCACTAAAGCCGGCACCAATTAGATAACACCGTACTTCCAGTAATATTTCGCTTTCCAGAATGCCGTTCCAGTAGACATAGCGAGTTAGATGGACTAAAGTAACGAATGTTAATATTCGTTCACACTATGTTACATCTGCCAAGACATAAATCTTCACGTAAAATTATGTGTCATGATCGACATTTGAACGTCTTATCACAAACAGAAGCTCTAGTTACACTAGCAGATGGGGATTCTGTTTGGAGAGTAAAATGCTGGTAACGAAATTCAGAGTTGCTAAAGACATTTTGGGGTAGCTAATCACTTGGTAATTTGACAGTTCTGAGGAATTTCGATCTTGACAGCTCTAGTAATACTGTTTCACGGTACTACATGATATTTTCAGGTGATAGGAATGTCATGATGTCTGCTTGGTAGTATCTGGTAAGTATCTGTCATTGTTTTCTTTCTTGACTTTAGCATATAACAGTTCTGCAGATGATGGTATGTATAAGATTTTCCGTTTCCGTAATGTGTAGCAACATGGAATTAGGGTTCGATTAATTTGCTGTTCTGCAAACAAAGTTTTGTATCTATGTGCTGTCAAGCCACTTGGGAAACATTTTCTGCACGGACCAGAAATGACGATTCCAATATTCGAACAGTAAAGTGAAAGCCTAGTTGTAGGTTCAGATTGACAATTACAAGAAAAATATATCGGCCGCATCGACTACCTTCCTCATATTGGTTCTCTGACAACTATCTGTCAGCTTTGTATTTCTGAAATGTCTAGTGACATGACTGTCAACATTTATCGCAAAATTACTTAGTGTGATTTCTATTCCGGTGTATTTGGTGTGAATTCACCTCAATACAAACTAGCGAGTAGTTGTCTCCTGGGATCCAATTTCGCATCCAATGACGTTATGGAAACCAGACCATACTGGAAGCTTGATTTGTAGGGGAAATCTTGTGGATTACAAATCGGTGTGGAAACTAAATTCCAAAATGGTTGCCTTTTGTGGAACTGTCTCTGGTGGAACTCATCGGATGCGTTCAGCACAGTGCGAGTTAACGTTGAGTTTCGCACATAGATGGCACCAGTGACAGAGACTTTATCTATTTGTGAATAATTGGCGAGAAGGTTTTCCCTACAAAACTTGGAATTTGGACCGAGTCTACTTGGTCCAATTTCCAAGAAAAAGGAATATTTCTCGCAAAAAAAAGGAAAAGAAAACTTTGATCTTGGGTTCTCTCGCTGTCGTATCGTGAAGATACTGCGACTCTTTCACGTCTTGTCGGTCGAAGACAAAAAAAAAAATTTACAACGTATTTAAATTTACACCTTTGAGTGCTCCATAGATTTCCTGAAAAACAAAAAAATATAAACTGGCGTTAAACCAAAGAGTCTCATGCACAGCTGAGAAACGGGCATAAGATTAAAAATTTACTATAGAAAATCTATGTCTCTTTGTGTGATTCAATGTTCTTGAACAGTGTCAAAAAAAAGGCAACAATAATGTTTCATACTCTCATTGAATAATATTTTTGGGAAAGTCAGGTTAATTTAAAGTAAGTCCGGGATATAATTGTAAATATTATGTTTTACCTCTTCAGGTCCTTGGTGTGACAAGTTGATCTGTGTCCTCGCCTATCTTCTACCTCGTACAAGTTATTTCCAAAGACTTGGCTCACACGAACCTTGATAAATTTCGGACACAACTTCGCACCTAAATACTTAGTTGCATCGCTTAAGACATGATTACGTTTGTAGATTTCATCACCTACTTTGAATAAAACGTTCCTACTCCTGAGATTATAAGTTTTCTCATATGCTTCATGAGTTTTTATTAATGCTTGCTTTAGGTACGAGTGGATGATGTTCATCTTGGCGACTTTGGGAAGCCAATCTATCTCCGAACAGTTCAGTCCACCCAACTCTCTTAGAAGTCGATAATCTGCCCCATGTTCTATCATACGTTGTCCGTATAAAGCTTCGTATGGGGACATCGTAAGGGTCGAATGCACTGTCGTGCGTAAAGCACTACTGATCGAAGACAAGTACGTATCCCAATCTGTTTGTCGTGGATTGACATACGACCGTATGGCTCCCAAGATGGAACGATTGACTCGTTCACTAGCATTTGACTGGGAAGCATACACTGCCGTTCGATAGTGTTTGACCCCGAAAACATCAATGAGTTTTTGGAACTCCTTCCCAACAAATTGTGTACCATTATCAGAGAGAACGCTCTCTGGCACTCCATAAACCAAGAAAATTTCATCCTTCAGGAATTTGACCATGCTCGCGGCTGTTGCCTTGCGTAGTAGTTTGATGAATACGAATTTAGTCAGTTGATCCAACACGATGACAATATAGACGTTGCCAGCTCTTGATCTGGGGTACGGCCCAAGAAAGTCAACATATAGATGCTGAAATGGCCTTTCGACCTCGAAACAGTTTCCCATTTCGGCTCTTAATGTCATGTTGGCTGCTTTACTGGTCTTGCATGCTTCACACCGGTCTACGTACAGTTTGACCTGCGTGTACATTCCTGACGAGTAAAATCTATCTTTCAATCTGTAAATCGTCTTCACCACCCCACCATGCGAAGCGCGCGGCGGATTGTGAGCCAGTGCGATTAACGACTCTGTCATCTCTGAGGGAACCCATAACTTCCAAGTTAGGTCGTCGGCCAAGGGAATACCAACCGCATGTTTAGTGCGTTTGTAGATGTACCCTTCCGACACTGAGGTCAGGTAACCGTTCCTGCTCCTTCCTGATATGACTGATGATATCATGGTAACCTTCGGATTTAAAGGACGGATCCTCTAGATCGATGTGGAGTACCTCCGAGGTACCGATCTGTGGTAGACACGAAAGGAATGCTGACACTGTCAACTCATCGTCTTCATATGCTCTTGACAGAGCATCTGGCACGACATTCAGAGTTTCCTTCCGGTGCTCCACCACAAAATCGAAGCCTTGGAGACGCATTCTCCACCTCGCTAATCTTCCAGTTGGATCTTTCATAGTCATCAGCCATTTCAGGCTGGAATGGTCTGTAATGACACGAAAATGGTATCCCTCAACGTAAGACCTAAACTTCTGGATACCTTCAAAAGCTGCTAAGCACTCGCGCTCTGTCACCGAATAGTTTCTCTGCGCGGCGTTCAGTTTCCGAGAGAAGTAGTATATAGGCTGCTCCGCCCGGATTCGTCCCTCTGGCAGAGTACACATCCGATGCCAGTCGCGGATGCGTCGCAGAGAATGATGAATTCTTTGGAGAAGTCCGGATTGATTAGTACAGGCGCCGAAGTCAAAGCTTGTTTGATTTGCAGGAATGCTTCAATAGCTTCTGGACTGAGTTTGAAGACTTTTGCCTTTTTCAGTGTCTCGGTCAAGGGTGCGGCTAGGGTGCTGAAATCCTTCACGAATCGCCGATACCAACCTGCCATACCGAGAAATCGGCGAACTTGGCGAGTTGTAGTTGGTAAGGGGAAGCTAGTAATAGCTGCGATCTTATCTGGATCTGCTTTCAAGCAACCCTGACCAACCTTATAACCGAGATAGTGAAGCTCATCAAAGCAAAACTTCGACTTCTCGACGTTAATCGTCAGTCCTGCCTTCGTCAAACACTTTCTGACTATCTCCAGAGTCTCCAGATGTTCGTTGAAATCCTTTGACACAACCAATAGATCATCCAAGTATACGAATACTTGATCTCGTAATCCCGATGGGATTCGCGACTCATCAGGTAACTCAAACTTTGTGCCGCATTACATAGACCGAATGGCATGACCTTAAATTGGTACAGTGGTCGGCCAGGTACCGTAAAAGCGGTCTTCTCCCTCGAACTTTGCTCCAGCGGTATCTGCCAAAACGCATCCTTCAGATCCACGCTAGGAATATAACGTGTTTCTGTCAGACGTGCCAGCAGCCCCTCTATATGCGTAATCGGACGAGCATCTTTCTTTGTTACGGAGTTCACCTTCCGAAAGTCCAGGCACAATCGGTTCTTACCAGGCTTGCGAACAAGTACGACTGGGGAACTCCATGCGCTGGAACTTTCCTCGATGACTCCCAATGAAAGCATGCGGTCCAACTCCGCATACATAAGAGTTTGTATCGCTGGAGATACGGGATAGTACCTTTGCTTTATAGGTACGGCATCACCCGTGTCTATATAATGTTGCACTAGATTTGTCTTCCCGAGTCCATTGACTGCGAAAGAAGGAAATCTACGAACAACTGCTTCTAGTCGTTTAGACTCTTCATCATTCAACTTTATTTGGTTTGTGGGTCTCTCATCTGGCCCACCGGTCGCAATTTCTGAGAGACCCGCAATTACATGAGGTGCGATCTGAAACTTCTGCCAAAAGTCGACGCCTTAATATAGACGTTGGCTTAATGTTGGCACAATGTAAAGATCAATATCTTTTGTCACTCCTTTATATTGGATTGGGGTAGTAACTAAGTAACTACTCCCACAATGGATTCCTTGTGTCCATCGGCCGTGGTTACGGTAGTCTCTACCTTCCTTACCGTAGCGTTTTTGTCTTTCAGATAGGGAAGTATGTCGGTGCCTAAGCAACTAATACTTGCCCATGAATCAAGAAGTCCTAAAAAGTTGTCACCGAATAAACTAACCCTCACATACGGACGTGGGTCGTTAGATTCTTGGCCTATGGTTGGTAGTCCGCTTCCGATGGAAGCGCTCCCTTGTCCGTCGTATCCGTTTGGATAATTCTGGAAAAGTGACAATCTTCCTACGTACCTCATTATAGTTGCGTAACCTTTCATGGAATGGTTTACGATATAATGGTTCTGTAAAATTATTTTTAAAATTCAATTTCAAATCTGGATTGGGTTCTTTATTCAAATTGGGGATTGTTCTACAATCATTCTCAACATTATTTGGTAATTCAATATCAATTTTATTCGGTTTCAGTATGGTAATCTTTGGAAGTTCAAGAGGCGATTTCGGCTCAGACACTTGAACTCCGGGTTGGTCTAATCGGAGCGAACCCCCCCGGTTAATGGGTTGTTCCTCCTCTCGTTTCCCGCTAGACACTTCGGACAGGATGGGCTGTATGCATCTGCCAATCCGCAGCGGAAACAAAAAACTTTGTCGATGGGTTTTGCACAATCGCGGAAACTATGGCCAGGTACTTGGCAATTCCAACATTTTTGCAACTTACGGTCCCTCTGGATCGCTTCAAGACTATTAGTGGGCAATGCCACAACTAGATCCTGACAAGGTTCTTCAACGATCTCGTTGACAGAACGCCTTGCAGGTGGACGTTGTGCATTCGGCACAAAATTCGGACGGGTGCTGTCGTATTGAGATTGAGCTTTCTCTATAGCTCGGCAGTAATAGGCCAATTGCCTCAAACTGGACGGACTGTAAGTAATGAGGAGTTCACCCATTCGCTTACGGACATTTGTTTTTATAATTTCTATCAACTCCTTTTCAGGTCTTGGAACTCGCATCCTGGAGTTTAAATATTGAATGGCATCGTAAAAGTCATTGAAAGACTCGCCATTCATCATCTTACGATCGGACAATTTGCGGAATAACTCGGTGTCGCTTTCTAAACTGCGGTATTGTTCCACCAAAGCAGTTTTCAATTCATCCCAGGTCGTATGTTTGTTACCTTTTAAATACACCCAGTACCAGGATTCCACCGAACCTGATACAAAATGGTAAAAGTTTGCGGTGATTTCGTACCACGACACTCCGTAGCTATTACGGATACACCCCAGGCGGAACAGGAAATCGTCCACGGACATATTTTTCCCATCGAATTTTAATCCCCATTTGTGGAAGGGATGAACACGGTTCGAAAAAGTGGCATTCGAAGGTGGAGGCCTATGTGGCGAAAGAGGTGACTCGTCGTCGAAATTGAAAGCATTTACACGAGACATAAACTCGTCTAAATTGGAGCCTAGAGGCATCTGGGCTGGATTAACATCCGACAAAGGAGGCACTCTAGCTGGCTCATAATGCGGTGTGTATCGGTCTGCCAAATCGATTTCATCGTTTGGTCTATACTCGGACTGGACATTTTGGTTAAAGACACGTGTAGTGTCTGGGTTGGCTAAGTTAACTCGCCGTGCGACTTGCTGCGTTGAAGTAGCGTTAGGCGGAACGAGTGGTCTTGTTGGGGGAGCAACTGGCTTAGGAGGGGCGACAGGTTGAGTAGCTTTGACTGTTCGTTTTCGTAGTAGCAGGGCTACTTGGTCAAGTAAGCGTGTGTGACTTTTCTCCAACGCTTCCGCCATAAATTTCCTATCGTCGACCCTGTGCAGGTCAATAGTAGCGGAAACTACTTTCTGGATGTACGCTGAGTGGTCATCAGCATCCTTACGCAATTGCTCTTCAGCTGTTGCTACTTCATCGTCGTCTACTACGACGCTTCTATCGACTGTGTTATCTCCTGCTTGATTCTCAGCTACGCTGTCTTCGTCCTCGGAGTGATCTTCCACGACGTCGTTTTGAACGTGGCCGGGTTTTGATTTCGATCCCCCAGGAGCCATTGCGTCGAAATCTCTAAACTTCGTTAAGTAAGTACTTTTGACTGTTCGCCTCGGTCTTGAGCCGTTCATTCCATTGCAACTGAATGGAAATCGGATAAACCGCGTCAATCGTGTAAATCAAAGATTCACAAAAAGGATAATCAACTTGTAGTCCGTGAGAAATTTCTCGAACGGAGACTAAACGAGTGATAACAAGGTAAAAAAAAAAAGTTTGTCAAATCAAAAAGTGGAAAATTCAAAAGCACCGTGGGCAATTGCCTTAAACGGTCCTTTATCAATCTAAATCAAAGTATATTGTAAGTCCGGTGGATAATAATCCTGGTAGTCCGTGAGAAATCCTCGAACGGAAACTACTCAAGTGGTATAACAATAAAAAAAAAGGTAAGTCAAGTGTTTAAGTGTCAAGAAAATCTCAAATATACCGTGAGCAAAACCTCAAACGGTTATTTGACAATCAAATAATTCAAAAAAAAGGTAAAAAAAATTACTTATCTAAAAGTGCTTAATACTAAGGGTTAGTATATATATATTCTAATCGATTACCAAAAACAATACTTCAAAATGTTTTCAGAAAACGTATATTCAATTGGATACTTAAATGTACTCTTAAAAAGAAATATAATATATGTTTATTTATATCGGAAAAATTCAATTTCAAAAATCAATACTTTTTTTTGTATTCAAAAACTAACTTTATACTATATGACCTATAAATCTAAACTGTATTCTAGATTGGTGGGCTCTATCCCAAAACTGTAAACTGTACTGAATGCGGGCACTATCCCAAAAGACTAAATGGCGGGCTCTATCCCAAAAGACTAAATGGCGGGCTCTATCCCAAACTTACACGACAATCAAGAAGTTACGTCCCAACTTGATTGACGGAAACTCAAAAAAAAAAAATCAATACTTAATTGCAAATATGTCTCAAAAAAAAAACTAAATGTCTATATAAATGGTATTTCATAAAAAGATTCGGGAGAGGGTAACCCTCCCTTCATCTGGATCAGGTGTGTGTGTGCGTTTCGGTTCTTCAACAAAACTGACAAAAAAAAAAAATCAAAATCATCATCAAAAGAAATGATTAGTGTGTGTAGACATAGTAAAATCTTACGGCGTTCCATTGCAAGAGAAAAGACAATTCTTTCTAAACGATCCGTTGATCAGGCATGCGAAGATAACATTACGCTACTGCTGACGTACATCGGGTATAAAACTCCAATTACCGGTTAGCGCTTCATGTCTCTTTGCATACCGTCACTTCCTAGCATCTATCAAAAATTACTGTAAACTTCTAAAACAAAAAATCTGGGTGTTAATGATAAGTAAAAGAAACAAGTTAATTCGTAGTTGAAACAAATTGGGTCGTCCTTGAGCGAGTGACCAGCTTCTGCAGCTGACGTGCGTCGGGCAAAAAGCACCAACCACCGGTCAGAAGACCTGCTTATTCTACTCTCGTTCAACCGGGTTCTCAGACATCACATTCTGGATATTATCTACACCTCAGCTACTGACGATCAAGCGAAATTACAGCTCAATCCGGACAGAGATCGAAGACATACCTAAGTGAATAGCGGTAGAGGGAAAGTAGATAGACCTAATGCAACAGCTGGCTCAGGGTAAAGTCACCAAACCACTGGACAAAATAGTGCCTATACTGCTAACCCCGATGGTATTCCTCCATCTAAGAAACCTGAACAACATAAAAAAAAACTTTACTTCAAAAAAAAAACTGAAAAATTTCGAAAAATTCTCAAAAATCTTAACTTCTTTCAACGTCACTCTGAATCGACCTAACTTCAATCAATTCTAATCTAAGCATCTCTGGTTAATTCGGGCCCCACGTTGGGCGCCATCTGTAACGTAAAAATTTAAGTTAAATGAAATTTAAAAAGAAAATTCACAAAATTTATGATGACCAACAGACACCGAACCTCTTCACTCAAACATCCTATGGATATCCAAGTTCCAAACCCGTTGCCTATTAGCCACACAAACCGAAGAGGAAGCCGGAAGAAACAAGCACCCATACCTATCCTTGACTCCTATACCCAAGAAAAGTACCTCCACCAGTAACCACCCGTGTATCTGTGTATCCAGCATCCCTGCAATAGACATACTTACACTTCGCTAACACGACACCTTGCTCTCCCTGCTCCTCTTCCCATTCTTTCAATTTCATCTCCATCCTCATCACAGAAGCGAGAACCATCCATCAGCCTACCATAGGTACTGACTACAAAACCCCGTAGAGGTTACCTGACAGCATGTTCACGCCTATCCGCCGCGAGTGCTAGGTGTTCTGCTCGCAGCTAGTTCTCACAGTAGCCTACACCTATAAACCAAGGACCCTACTTAAATCCCCACAGACGTTCCTAAACTTGCGATGCGATTTCAATACCATTGCCTAGATCTTTCCGGAGGCTCTACTCCAGTCTGCATGCTTGGGTTTTGTTGACGTCATCTATACTAGCGTGAATGGGATGGAAGCAACCCCTCGCCGGCAACGCCCCTTTTCTCACCGACTGCCCGAGATAAACAGTCAATGGGAACGGCATGCGACAACGTAGGGTCGAGGCCGAGATCGACCGTCGCGGTGGCCGGCAGTACCATAGCCGTAGCTAGCTCAGCCAGGCCGTAGGCACTTGCTTCGGGATCTACCTGACCGGTGTTACCTCTTATTTTTCACTGCCGACCGTTGAACTTAAGATGGGTAAGTTCGAATAATAAATGTTATTATGCTTATTGGCCCTCATAACCGTTGAAACCAAGATATGCCAGAATTGATTGGAAAGTAAAAGTTGACTCAAGATCGCACCTCCTCTTAGTAAAGAGTGAAATCGTAAATCGAAAGTGAAGATCTCACGGTTGTGATTATCTCACTAACCCAGTAAATGTGACACGTAAGAATTTCAATGCAAGCAAGTCATAGAAGTTCGTGACTGCGGTGGCACATTATTAACTCCCGCCCCTTTTGCTGCCACGATGATACGCAAAAGGTAGCAGAAGAGGTGTCTAACTATATGGGGAGGGAGGATCTAAGGTGTTAAACAGACCCTCCTAGTCTCACAACCCACCCAAAATTATCACAGAAATCATCTCTTCTGTCCTCATCCGTTGGCTGACCCTGGACCTCTTGAGTCCCCATGACTCATAAACAATTATGGGCAGCCCCTGACATAATAAGCAAGCTAGTAAACCGCTTGCCTGTAAAACTAACCTACCAAAACAAAGTACTCAACATCGAAATTTAACCAAATCTCGATCTCATACTAAACTACTTCATCTCTGCACACACACCAACTTGTCCTGTCCAAAGGGATTGCGAGGGTTACCACCCTCCCTAAGAATTACCTAAACAACCATCCTGAAAATTCTGAAATGTCTTCAAATGGATATCAAAGAAATAAAATTAACTACTAAAAATTCTGGAAAACGTTATAAACGTATGTCTTATTTATTAATCATCAAATAAATCTTAAAATCGCTAGCTTATATATTTATCTAAAAATAAACTGTACCTCTAAGATTAAATCTACAATGATTTCTTTATCATATATTTTAAACAAGATATATTCAAATTCGTATGAGGTTCTTTCATAACTATTTCTGTTCAACAGACTAAAGAAATTCAATTAATTTGTGTTTCCTTATTCAACGCTCTTCAAATTTACCCAAATGTTAAGGTTTTCTTACTTATATACTACCTAATTCTAATCTTAAAGGAATGTGAAAAGTGAAATATATTCAAAATTATTTCTTAAATTAATCTCTTAACGTGTTTAGATATCGTTTGTTATACGATAATCAATTTGAGATCTCTTGTTCTATTCAAACGATTCTTTTTTCTTATCGCGGCAAAATAAAGGAAAAGGTTCAAACCGAAAGTAAAATTTCCGACGATGTATATAAATTCAAGGTTAATCAACCCTCTTTCCGCGAAATTGTAATAATAACAAGTTGACTGTACGCGACAGTAAGACACGAAACAAAAAAAATGTGAATCTGACAACCAAGAAGGAAATTGTTCAAAGAATCCCCCTCAAAAAGGTAAGTGTAAATTCAACAACACAAAAAAAAAATAATACAAAATATAAAAAGGTACCATATATGTAAGGATCCAACTCGGCTCCGTACATATAATCGATCATAAGATATATGTCAATATAGTGTAAGGTAAAAATAAAAATATGATGTAATATATTTCAATATAGTAAAGATTCAAAAAAAATCAATGAGATGTCGACCAAAAGGGGTAGATATAATCTCAAAGATTCACCTTGCGTCGTTCCGGAAGTGCACTCCTGAAAGTCCTGTGAAATGTTATTAAAAGTATTTATTGTTATAGCTATTATTACTATCACCATATCATCATATAAATGCTCAAATATGTTTGGCTGTTTTGAGCTACCATGCGAGTATTGACCGCTTAATGCTGCTACCTAATTATGTAGACGTATGCCTCAGCGCTGCGGATTATTATGTAACCGATGTATACGAATCGATCAACGATTCGGCTCGTACGGCGTATTGAGTTCGCGCTTTTAAATTGAGACACGAATTGTAAAACGAAACAAGGACAAAACAAAATCAGTACGATATTATAAAAAAAAGGATAATAAGTATTTCAACGCGAGTAAAGTAGAGAAAGTGAGTATAAATCAAAAGTTAAATGCTTAACAGGATATTAACTATCGACGCGGCGTTAAAATACCCTCACGAATGGTCGCTACCGACGCAAAAAGTAACCGTCACGAAGACAAAGTGAGTATTCTACTTGAGAAGATCGCTACGAAAGTTGATCGCAATAGAGAACCAGACGTAAGGCGTAGGAACTCAATTGCTAGGATTCAACACTGACCCTTGGTCACCGAGAAGATCTAACAATGATTTCAATAGCGCGTATCGAAGAGATAAGTCCTACCAAGTTAATTATAGTTGCGACAAAAACTATCTTATGTTGACTCACTAGGTAATTAAACTCTTAATAAAATTGTTTCACGTTTTCAACCCGGATATGTAAAGACGATGCGGATTGAGATTCCTCTTTTTCATAATCGAAAACACAAAAAAAAAGCTTGGACATTTCACTTTTCATGCACATATATATATATATAATACCAAATAAATAATTTCAAGGTAAATTTTATGCACAATGACGCAATGGGGTGGAGGAGGCGTTAGGTCCTCGCACCTATTTGTACGTATGTAAAAATGTAAATCTCGAAGCAACCACCGTCCGTGGTTGTAAAGTGCTGGACGCAGGCATTATACGAAGCGTCGGATCGTCAAGTGAATCACAATCGAATTCAATGAAAGTACTGTTGGAGTGGTATGAGCTCTATTGCTCCCACTCAAGACACACAAGAATAACACACAAAAAGTAAAAAGTATTGTTACCTGGATTCTTAATGCTTTGTAAAACGATTCGTTCCTTAAAATACTTAGGTACATTCAAAATAACATAGCTTGGATGCTCCTGCGGGTGAATCAAGATGATTTAAAAGCTGCTTACTCCCGCGTTGCTCCGGTATATATAATTTGGAGTTGATGGTCTGTTGGGGACCGGCATCCGTGCAAAGGCACGTGCCAAGACGTCCTGGAGAACAGAAAAAAAGGAATCTTCCTTCTTACATCCGGAAATAATCCTCAGCCTATTCGAGTTTGGGTGTTTCTGCATGGAGTGATGCAAGCGTTGGGCCTAGATGCCAGTGTTATGGATACAGTGTCCAATATATATTGAATACGTTGGGCCTAGAAGCCATGGATTAATATGGGTGCACATGTGGCACAATAAACGACAAAGAAAAGCACCAGGGGGTGAGTACGAAAACTCCCTGGGTGCGAACGTGGTCGTTGACGGGCCGGGCATCGGATCGCCGTCGTACGGACGCACGTGGCTGGCTCGCCTGGTATCTGAACAAAGTCCTCGCTGTTGCGCAATACGAGCGCCTCTGCAGTTTGGAGTGATCCAAAACAAAACAAAGATGACCACCTCCTGGTTTTTAGCACGCTTTGTACCAATTAAAGTATATTTCTGTGCAATTTATTGGTATTTACAAAAGATTCGCACATGTAGGCAGAAAAGTATGTACTATGAAATCCACCGATAAACGTGGCGTGCGTATGCTTTTTTGGTGAGAAAAATCCTCCTCAGTGAACTGAAATATAATGCAGCCTCGCCTGCCCTGTTCACTTGGGAATGATGCCTGTCGCAATTCCTTTATGGGGATAAAACTCCTAGAGACAAGAATAACAAATTGCGTTTTAGCTTGCCGCCATGTGTGGCCGTTGAAATGGTAATCGACAAAAAAAAAATTCTGTTCTGATTATCATCTCAATTAAATTATCCTTACCTTGTAGTTATGGTGAAAAACTCCATATAATGGTTCGAAATATATAATTGCACATGCAATTAACGATATCCTTAATGAAAAAGGGTGAAGTGTAGGCACGGTTCGGCCGCTTATAAAAAAAAATGTATTCTTCAGTTCTGGATTAGAGTTGTTCTTCGGGCTGCGTCTGTCTTCAAAATGAAGCATACGGACGAAATTGGGTTCCACTAAAGCCGGCACCAATCAGATAACACCGTACTTCTAGTAATATTTCGCTCTCCAGAATGCCGTTCCAGTAGACATAGCGAGTTAGATGGACTAAAGTAACGAATGTTAATATTCGTTCACACTATGTTACATCTGCCAAGACATAAATCTTCACGTAAAATTATGTGTCATGATCGACATTTGAACGTCTTATCACAAACAGAAGCTCTAGTTACACTAGCAGATGGGGATTCTGTTTGGAGAGTAAAATGCTGGTAACGAAATTCAGAGTTGCTAAAGACATTTTGGGGTAGCTAATCACTTGGTAATTTGACAGTTCTGAGGAATTTCGATTTTGACAGCTCTAGTAATACTGTTTCACGGTACTACATGATATTTTCAGGTGATAGGAATGTCATGATGTCTGCTTGGTAGTATCTGGTAAGTATCTGTCATTGTTTTCTTTCTTGACTTTAGCATATAACAGTTCTGCAGATGATGGTATGTATAAGATTTTCCGTTTCCGTAATGTGTAGCAACATGGAATTAGGGTTCGATTAATTTGCTGTTCTGCAAACAAAGTTTTGTATCTATGTGCTGTCAAGCCACTTGGGAAACATTTTCTGCACGGACCAGAAATGACGATTCCAATATTCGAACAGTTAAGTGAAAGCCTAGTTGTAGTTTCAGATTGACAATTACAAGAAAAATATATCGGCCGCATCGACTACCTTCCTCATATTGGTTCTCTGACAACTATCTGTCAGCTTTGTATTTCTGAAATGTCTAGTGACATGACTGTCAACATTTATCGCAAAATTACTTAGTGTGATTTCTATTCCGGTGTATTTGGTGTGAACACTACTCAATACAAACTAGCGAGTAGTTGTCTCCTGGGATCCAATTTCGCATCCAATGACGTCATGGAAACCAAACCATACTGGAAGCTTGATTTGTAGGGGAAATCTTGTGGATTACAAATCGGTGTGGAAACTAAATTCCAAAATGGTTGCCTTTTGTGGAACTGTCTCTGGTGGAAATCATCGGATGCGTTCAGCACAGTGCGAGTTAACGTTGAGTTTCGCACATAGATGGCACCAGTGACAGAGACTTTATTTATTTGTGAATAATTGGCGAGAAGGTTTTCCCTACAACTTGTCAGTCTGAACCTACACTTATAAGTATTTCTATTCGCTACCTAACATCCCATGATTTCATTCCTGATATATGCATTTCTTGACTCAGGTGTGACACAAGAATTTTGACAGCCCAAGCACTGAAAATCAAGTAAGGAAACAAAATCCAAAACACTTGTCATAATTATGATCGCGCAGGATAAATCACGTATAAACGACTACCATCCACCTAAAGAACTTCATGTACTCGGCTTATCGAGAGAAGTGATGACAGTAAAGGTTATGTCATAGAGGATAAGAAAATCTTCGTAATTCAACTTGTATCAGTAGTAGGTCATCAATGATTTACATCTAACATTCACCAAGGCAGAACGAGACATTGAGTCTGCTTCACTTTTGAAAAGCTTTTTTTTAGATAAAATATACCAAGTTGTAGTCCCAACGAAAATATTAACGTCCTCATAACATCTTCGTGTTTTCTTATCCTATTTTGACAAAAGTACTATTAAAGTGTTTAGATCGGATACTTACTGCGATTAAAATCTTCTTGCTGTGCAACCGACTCATCGTCAAACTGTCATATCTAGTGCTACCAGAGCCTTACCACAGTTTTCCTCACCCAATTATTTGTCTGACATACATTTCTGCAAGTTCGTAATTCGCATTCATCAAAGTGTATAGTGAGCACTACCCATAAATACTCACTATCGCACTACGCGCCACCTATCATGTCAACGAAGAATGAGAAGATTGCTGGAAGAGGAAATAGGACTGGAAGTTAGGGCGTTGGCTACCTGGAAAGGGGCTAGACATGAGAGAAAAAGGAATGTGGACTTCATTTTGAAGACAACCACCGGCGAGGATTCAACTCATTTTTACAGAACAAGTTATTTTTAAGCAGCAGAACCGCGCCCATAGAATCCATTTTAATTTTTTTTGTGGGTTTCTTAGAAAGAATCCCTCCAATTGCATTAGCAATTGGAAAAATTGATTAAACAAGTGGAATTGACACATCATCGAAGGTAAGTCTTTGAAATTCATGGTGCATCGGAACAAAACCTATTGGCTTAGTCCCCAATTGCTATAATCCCGTGGCGTCTCGTCGAGACACAATTTAATCAGGATCATTCTTTCTGTCTGCAGGACGACCTCACTCCATCGGAATGCTTTGGGAACGATAGATCGTCCAACGGGAGGGGCAGGCGAGGCTGCGTACACATTCAGTTTCTTTTTTTAGAAGAACACCTCCACAAGGAATTCTACCCTAAGGCCCGAATTTCCACTGTGCCAGGGAGAACTACCTACCGCATGGACATGCAGATGCCTCAAATACTTTCGCATTTATCGCTATAATTATACATACGTAAAATATATGTACATCGATACGAACCGTGTACAATTTACTTTTTTATCTTGGAAAATTCCTACCACAAGGAATCCTATCCCAAGGACCGATTTTCTACTGTTTCAGTGAAGCGTGCTCATCGTAAGAACACGCGGACGCCACATGTTCCTTCTCAGTGTTCTTTGGTGTACACCTCTATAAATATATGCGCTTTTCCGCAACCCGTGCAAAAGAATCCGATCCCGGATTGCTTCTTACCATATTGTAAAGAAGATTAACAGCAACACAGACTACTTCTCATCCTAAAACCGTGGACGAGAAGGACACATTTTGTCCCACCGATACCACCCAAACGCATATCGAGTGACGCGTCGGCGTTGATCCACTTTTGGCTCGTCGACGGTCGCGAACACTACCTTTCTTTTTACGGTTTATCCATCCTTGGGTTTCGTTTGGAATATTACATATTTAACTCAACTTTCTACGCCCCATTGGCGCAACGTAAGGACGCATGTTGGTGTCCTAGTACTACTATCAGAACTGAGGCGTTTTCTACTCGGAGTAGCTCCACAACTGGACGTCTTGGCGTGCGAATACTCGCAGATGCCGGTCCACAAACCATAGTGATCAGCTGATTTACATCATCATCATTTCAACGAGGGAAAGCTATACAGTAGCGACTCTATTGGACGTCTTGTCGTGCGAATACTCGCAGATGCCGGTCCACAAACCATAGTGATCAGCTGATTTTCATCATCATCATTTCAACGAGGGAAAGCTATACAGTAGCGACTCTACAGGACGTCTTGGCGCAGATGCCGGTCCACAAACCAACCTGAACATCAGATTATTATCATCATCATCACGTCGAGGGAAAGCAGCATTGTAGCAGCGACTCAACAGGACGTCCGAGCGTGTGAATTATTCACAGATGCCGGTCCTATATATCAACATCTCCAAGAGCATCAAGTAGCAGCGTCGAGGGATATACAGCTGCAGTCAACACAAATTATTCTCGGTGTATACAAGAAAATTATATCTACAAACCAAACAAATAAGTCTTTCTTTATCATCAATACTCAGGTAAAGTCTTTTTATGTTATTTTTATTGAAGTTCCTTGAGGGCAGTTTGAATTAAGCCCATTACGAGTTAATTTATAAGCGAGTCTTAATCGCAAATCATAGTGCATTTTTACGCACTGACGCAACGCACGCAGCCACGGACGGTGGTGCCAGAATTATCAGCGTCAATATAGTGAATGGTTGGCAGGACCTTACGCCTCCTCCACCAAGATTATCTCCTTTTGATCGAACACTTATTTAATATTAAGTATTCCTAGGTGTCTTTATGTATATATATATATACAATCTAAAAGTGTTTTTGAATACCATATTGATTTGGTAGGCAAAAAAAAGAAATAATAACCTACCTCAACTAAAAAGATTGTTGACGATCTCGGAGAATTATTTTTTTTATAAATGTTAACATATCGTGATCGGTCTTTATTTTGTTGAAAAGTGATAGAAGTCTCTTTGATGGTATGGTATATTAAAGCGGTGATTATAATAATTTCGTTTAGTAAATTTATACTACGGAATCAGTGAATACGGCCTGAAAAATTTTTTTTTGATCGTGTTGGTGCTAGTCAGACGTTGTCTTTATCTTGGATCGGTAGAGGTTCGAGTTTTATAATTCGGGTTTTCTAATTACTTATGCATCCTGTGCAAAGCGTTAATTTCGTCTTTCACTTGGTCTTTTTTTTTAAGCCACGTCGTTTCAGTGTCGGTAGCGACCACCCATAACCGCGCGTTAACGCCGCGTTGACGGTATTTAAAACTCACTCACCTTAGTTTTTTTTTTATTTCATCACTATCACTCAATTGTAATTTTTTTGTTTTTTTTTTTTTTTTTTGTAATTATTTGATAATACCATATGTATTTACCTCGTATCGCAGGCGATAAAATATATCTTTCTCCGCGCCGCGTACGCATGAATTTGTTCTTCATATCGGCGATCAGACATAATCAATAAGAAGATTTGATTTCCTTTGGTAAACCCTTTTACTGAGCTATGATCGCTCACAACAATCTATAAGAAACGAATAAGGCGAACCTGTCAATAAATAGATGGTGTCAATGATATTTTTAAACACTCAATCCATATATTATTAACTTTTTTTTACAGGTGAACATTGGAGTGCACTTCCGTGTTCAATGTAAAGTGGTCATCGACGAACAGTACCACTTTAATATATTTGAATTGATTATTGCTTTACCTTTAAAATTTTTAATATATTATTGACATTACATACTTAATCGAATTTATGGTTGATCACGAACTGTGTTCAATCATTTTTGGTATGTTGATTGATAAAATTTAACCACCTTTTTGTTGCTTTGGGTGGATTCACCTTGAGCAGATCCTTTATATCTGTTGGTATTGATCTTCTTTCTGAATAGTATCGATATTTTTGGTCGAGTCGTTTAAGTGTTTTAGGTTATAGTTTTATATTTTACCAAACTTACAAATCGGCGAGTTATAGCATACCTTCTTTTGAGTATCTACTAGTAGTAACGAAGTTGACTTTCTTGTTATTAGTCAACGTTAAATATTCACCGCCGCGTTAGTAAATTATATTTTTTATAAAACATTCTCGGTATACCCGTCGGTCCGCGAATTTTACTTTTCACTTGCTAGGCTTAGCGACAATTTTTTTTTACACTTGAACTTTGAATCTTCATACAAATAACTAGTATGTAGAAGTTTCGCTTTATAAATTTCCTTTATTTTTACTTCCTGATTATTCAATGTAGTAATACAGGACTAGGATAGCGATTCTTTCTATCAGAGAGATAGTTTATAAATTTCAAAAAAAATATATATCTTTTTAGTTTAAAACATAAAACTTGTATTTTTTGAGTTTGATAAATTCAATATTTTGACTAAGTTACTTTTAAGCGAAGACTATTGTAGGTAACATATTAAGTATTCCTGTGTTAGATCTTAAGAATAATTTTTAATAAATTAAACTTTATTTTTATAACGTTTAAAGAAAAATTTTGCTGTTTGGTTCATTCTTTTTGAGTATAGACTTCTTGAGGATTTTTCAGGCATTTATTATGGAGGTGTGAATTATTTATAGGGAGGGTGGTGACCCTTACAATTTCTTCAGGCGGAACAAGGCAGTGTAAGAAATGGAATACAGGTGAAGTATTCTTGATGCAACGATGGAGTTCTTTTGTTTTGAATTAGTATCTCAGATAGGTACTATGGTTTGATTAGGGTATATTAAGCAAGCATAATTTCTGCTTGCTTTTCCATTTATGGGGCTACCCAAAATATTCTTTCTAGTCGTGGGGACTCGTAGGTCCAAAGGTAGCCAAGGTCACTACTGGAGAGTTGATTTCAGTAGTTGAATTGGGTGGGTTGAGAGACCAGGGGGACTGTATAACACCTTTGATCGCCCCCTCCCCTCAAAGTTAGACACCTCTTCATCGACATTCGGCATATCACCGTGGCAGTCGAATGTTTGGATGTTAGTTCTGATATCTATGGTTTGCTTTTCTTTTCGAATACTTATGTGTAGCGATTGTAGCGATCCGCGGGACAGAATAATAACTCAACTGTGAATCTTTTCTTCAGTTCATATATTTTCACTCAGTAATTCTCAGGAGGTGCGAACTAGAATTGAATATCTTTCTAAATACAATTTTTGCAAGTCTTTTCGACATCGATTATGAGGGCCAATAAGCATCGAAACATTAATATTCGAACTCGAACATCTTGGGTTCAACGGTCGGCAGGGAAAAATAAGAGGTAACACCGGTCAAGTAGATCCCGGAGCAAGTGCCCGCGACCTGGTTGAGCTGGCTATGGCTATGGCACTGCCGGCCACCGCGACGGTCGATCTCGACCACGGTTCTACGTTGTCGCATGCCCTTCTGGCCGACTGTTCGTAACAAACAGTTGACGAGAAAGGGGGCGTTGCCGGCATAGGATCGCTTCCATCCCTTAGATACAGGAGTAGGTAGTCATTGCTTAAATAATGGATGTAATCTGGAGTAGTGTTTCTGGAATAGTGATTGATGGTACTAGTTTCAGCATTTCGGTTTTAGTTATGAGTATGGGGGTTTAAGTAGAGTCCATGGTTTTGGGTGTAGACTTCCTCACACACAACGGCTACAAGGAGAACACCGAGCAATTGTAGCGGATAGACACGACTATGTCGACAGATACTCTCTAGGCTGTTCTGCGTGGCTTTGTAGTCAGTACCTGGTGTAGACTGCCGGATGGATCGTGCTTCTGTAATTGGGATGGATAGGGGAAAAATGGGTAAAGGATAGGAGGGAAGTGAGAAGAGTAGGAAACCGTGTTCGAAAGGTGTAAGTATGTTCCTTTATCATTTTTATAGGTACAGGAGACCCAGGTACGCGGTTGTACAAAGATACAGGTGCTGTGTCTTCGTGTGGATACCAACGTGGTTTGGTGGTTTGATCTCTTCTTGCTTCCTCTTCTACGTTGCTATGTGGGTAGGTGCCATATATGGGATATGGTGCTTCGATGGAAATGGCGATGATTATATTTCTTTATTTCAATTGGATTTTCCTCTGGAAAATATTTTCATTTTAATATTTTTCATAATCATAATTTTACGTTACAGATGGCGCCCAACGTGGGGCCCGAAATAGTTGATGATGATCAGATTAAAATTGTTTAAATTTAAGGCGATTCAGAGTGACATAGAATGGAGTTAGGAATTTTTAAGAATTTTTGAATTAATTTTTGTTTTGAGATTGAAGTTGTTGTTTAATGTGTTGATCAGGTCTTTTTGATGGAGGATCATCATCGGGAATAGCCGTGCAGGCACCATTTTTGCCAGTGATTTGGTGACACCATCCTGAGTCAGCTGTTGCATTAGGTCTACCCACTTTTCTCCACCTCTAGTCGCTTAGGTGTGTCTTAGATTTCTGTCCGGATTGAGCAGTCTTCTTGCTTGATCGTCAGTTGCTGAAGTGTTGACATGTCCATATAGTGACGTCTGAGATCTCGTTCGAATGAGAGAGTAGAATGAGCAGGTCTTCTGACCGGTGGTTGGTGCTTTTTGCCCGACGCACGTCAGCTGCAGGAGCTGGTCATTCGCTCAACTGCGACCCAAATTGTTCAACAACTCAACTTGTTTCTTTTAATTATTACATTGCCCAGTGTTGACCTTCGGCTTTTGCTAAATTCCCAAATGAAAATCTTTGCATTCGTTGCAAAATAAAGGGTGTGATTTTATTTGCTGTGAAATTGAAATCCATTACTTTCAATTTACAAAGGTTCCAATTCCTTACATAGGTATTTCATTCCAAATTACAAAAAGAAGAAATATATATTTAACCTAAGTCAACTTTGTTTGTCTTATGGATGGTCTCTCTTCCTCTGTGGTTGATCTTCAAATGAGCAGGAAAATGGAGGGCGAAAATAGTTGGCATGCTTTTTCCTTTAACACTGACTGCCACCAAACGGACAATACGAGAAACAGCATATTTAATTTTTTGATGATAGCTAGGAATTACATGTGACAATTTTATGAATTGAAGAGATGATTTCGAAGAGTAACAAGAGATTGATATGTGACAAATTTGGCGAGATGACATCCCGGACCCCGTCTAAAGCTGTATGCGAAGACTCAATATCCAAAACAGCGAGCCTTCCAACTGACCTCTTTGGCAAAATGGTTCCATTTGCAAGTCGCACGTCTGCTACTCTAACGACTCCGTCCGGTCCAGGGTAAACGCTCGTTACTCTTCCCATCCTCCAGGCCGCTCTAACCTCTCCCGGCTCGATTACTAAGACAATGCTTTCAACTTTCAATGGGCTTGTAACCTTATGCCATTTCGAACGCCTTGTTATCTCTGGCAGGTACTCTGTGTACCATCGCCTTGTGAATTCTTTCATTAGATGTTGTGCTCGTCTGCTATACAATCTGCTCCACTGATCATTGGTAGAAAAAAACGCCTGGTGCCGTGATGTCTCTATCGCTGTCGCCGAAAAGAATAGAATTTGGAGTTAGTGGGCGGGGATCCTCTGGGTTGACTGGTAGATGTGTTAACGGTCTTCGATTGATTGTGCTTGTGCCTCCAGTAGAGCATTGACAAGAACATCATCTCGAGGTACAACTCCTCTTAAAGTAAACTCAATACTATTCTTGATGGACCTTATCAGCCGTTCCCATGCTCCTCCCATCCAGGGAGAGTACGCGGGTATAAAACGCCAGACAATGCCCTCATACTTTGCGCAGTACTCGCTTAACGAATTCTCTATATCTCTTGCATCTTTCTCTAAACGATTGCTCGTTCCAACAAAGTTCAGTCCGTTGTCACTGTAGATGAACTTGGTTACCACGCGATGAATTAGAAAACGACGAACTCCCATGATACATTGGTCCATACTCAAATCATTGAGAACCTCGATATGAACAGCACGGAAACTTAAACACGTGAATTTCATGCCATAACGTTTGGTCGTTCCTCTTCCAAATTTCACGTGCATGGAACCAAAACAATCAACACCCACATGAGTGAAGGGTCTCATGTCAAACGCTAAACGTCCTTCGGGAAGCTGACCCATTAGTGGCATATCAGCCTTTGCTTTGAGGCTCTTGCACATATAACATCGGACTGGACTCGTAAAACTGCTACACGGATGTTTATAATCCAAGCCGTCTCTCGGATATCTGAAATTGTTGTCTCCGTACCCATATGTAAATTAGCTTCGTGATAATGTTTTATGAGTAAGTCAACCACAGGGTGATGTTTGGGCAAAATCGCTGGATTGCGGGCTGCGTATGATAGCTTTGCATTTTGCGCTCTGGAGCTTATACGCAATGTTCCTTCATCATCAATAAATGGCGACAAACCTGATAAGGAATTACTCGGTCCCAGAACTCCCTTCGATCTCAAACACTCAATCTTTTCTGAAAAGGCATCTTGTTGAATCTTCCTGAAAAGCCAATCTTGAGCTCGAAGAAGTTCTGATGGTGTAACAAATGATGTTCGCTCAATAGGCCTTTTTCTTAAACGGTCTTTATAACGCAAAAGGAATGCCAAAACCCTTACTCCAGAAAACCACTTTCCAAGGAACCTTGGCTTAAACTCGTCATAAATGTTAAATGATAATCTTTTCGCATGCAAATGAATTTGTAATTAAGGTAAAATTTCACTTACCGCACAAACAATGGAAGACTTTCCTGGTGAAATAGGCCAATCGTTCTGAGGAAGCTTCAAAAATTCGGGTCCTTCAAACCATCTTGCACTGTAAGAACTGTCTAAGTCATCAGCCCACCTAGTTCCATCATCGGCAACGTTGTCTGCAGATCTGATGTACCACCATTGGGAAGGATTCGAAGTTTCTAAGATTTCACCAACGCGGACTGCAACAAAACTTGGAAACTTGTAAGTGGAAGAGCTGATCCACGCAAGAACGGTTCTGGAGTCGGACAAAAACATTACATCTTCAGCTTCAATCGAATGCAACTTCATCACTGTCTCTGCAACTCGCACACCAAGGACAGCTGCCTGAAGCTCTAAACGAGGCAACGAAAGCTTCTTCACGGGTGCTACCTTTGCCATCGCAATCGCAATCTCCACACTTCCATTCTGCTCGAAACGCCAATTAGAAACAACGGCGAAAGCCTTCTCTGAAGCGTCGACGAAAACTACCAGTTTTTTCTTTGCGCTGTCAGGAGAGCAGGATGTGTACGACCGAGGGACCTTGATGTTCTCGACTTGCCTCAGAATGTGCACGAAATCCAGCCACTGCCGTTTCAGACTTCCAAATATTGGTTCGTCCCATTCAAGACCGTCCCGCCAAATTTCTTGTAAAATTGCTCGACCTCTGATAATCAGACAAGAAATGAGGCCGAGGAGATCAAAAATCCTCATAATCGTTCTCAAAACATCTCTTTTGTAGATATCAGCCATAGGATCAGACACTTTTTTGAAGTTCTCGTCATCATTTAGCTGGTAAATGAACATATCCGACGAGGGCTGCCAAAACATTCACAGAATCTTGGTGACATAGTTCTCGCACTCATTTGGATCCATGCTGACTAAACTTGGCTTGACGTTGTCTTCTGGGATCTGGCTCAAAAATAGCTTCCTATTGGATTGAAATCCCACTAGATCGAAATTCATTTCATTACAAATTTTGATGGCATCTCTACTCACGGCGACGGCTTCCTCAACTGTATCGTGGCTATTAAAATAATCATCTACGTACGTGCGATTGACAAGACCATCGACAGCTTCAGGAAACTTTTTCTTATAAATGTTCGCATGATAGTTCTTAACAAACTGGGCTGAAACCGGGGAACAACGAGGACCGAACATCATGACCTGCATAATACAGACGGTCGGCTTGCGTGATGAGTCTCCATTTTGCCAAAGAATTCTCTGGCATTGTTGATCAGCTTCATTTATCTTGATCCTATGAAACATCTCTCGAACATCTGCATTGACTGCAATTGATCTCTCGCGGAACTTGAAAAGCCCCGCATGCAAAGGTACTAGGTTGTCCGGACCTTTCAATAAATGGGAGTTGAGAAAAACTCCCCCAACCTTGGCGGCAACGTCGGCAACGACTCTTGGCTTTGGTGGGAATTTATTTTTGTTGACAACTACGAAAATGGGCTCGTACCAAACTCTATCCCAATGACGTTCCAGCTCTTCGTCCGTAGCAATTCTTACATACCCCTTTGCTAACTGATCGCGCATGTGCTCATTCATCCATTCAAGAAGTTTGGGTTGTTTCAGCAAGGACTTCTCCAAACTTATCAGGCGTTTCTCCGCCAAAGGATAACTGTCAGGCAACGTAACTTCATCTCGATCCCAGAGTAGGCCAATCTCATACTGATTCTCGACTCGGCATATCGTTCGTTCGAGGACTTCTAAAGCACGGCTATCGTTCTTACTCACAAATTTGCCACTTGGAGGCCGAACGCCAAACTCCTCGGTGGAAAAATGCTTCTTGACAAGGTCATGAAGTTCCTCATCCTGCTTTCCAACGCCAAGAAAATATGAAACAGCAGCAACACTTGGTGCACGGGTGCAGGATACAATGTCTTCCGAATTCGTCATCCCAAAAACAGTCCATCCGAGAAGCGTCTTCACTGCGTGTGGCTCGTTGTCCGTGCCTGATCGCTGTTTACTACCTACCAGAAGCTTTGCCTGATCCAAGCCGAGCAGAATTGTTGGTTTAACTTTGTTGAGTTGGGGCAGAGGTAAATCCTTGAGATGCTCATATTTCTTCTTGAGAGCTTCAACGCTTATATCCTGACTGGGAAGTTCTAAGCCCTTCACTGAATAAATGCCCTTCAAAGTATGTCTTTTACGTTTATTTATACCTGAGACACATAAACTAGTGCGCAGAGAATCCTCAACCCTGCAAACTCCCTTTGTCTATTGCAGTGACAGCTTCTCCGGTTCGCCTACCAACTCCAAGTAATCAGAAACATCTTTCTCAATCATTGTTATCGCAGAACCGTCATCCAAAAACGCGAACCTGTCTAACGTTTTGTCATTATTCCCATAAAGGCGTATAGGAACCACCTTGAATAATATTGGAGCGTTAGCTTCTAAGTGCGAAGAGTGAACTTGAGGGGTTGGAACGAATGGCGGAGCTACTGAATTCAGTGTAAACGTCGACGTAGATGGATGAAGCAAAAAATGGTGTTGTTTCGAACACCCATTAACATTGCACCTTTTACCTTGGGAACAATGTCTCCATCTGTGTGGCACTGGGTCCAAACACTTAAAACAGATCTGTTTAGATTTTGCAAAAATCTGTCTTTCTTCGACAGACACATTTTTGAAAACACTACACTCATATAATGGATGATCGTCACTACCACACTTCAAACAACTATGATTCACAGCGTTGACACCAGATCGATGTGTTAGCACTCTGCGCGTTGAACTAGAACCACTTGCCTTTTCATTGGCAGACGTCTTCGTGGTCTTCATTAGATCCGGTGGCAGATTATACAACTTTTCGGTCAAGAAAGCAGCGAAGTCTTCTAGGTTCACCTGAGGTTTGTTAAACTTGTAGCTTTGCTACTCACGATACAAACCAGTAGATAATTTGCTCGATAAATCTGTCAAAACGTAGTTGTTATCAAGTTCCTTGTCTAAATTCATAGAGGGATGTCTGCCACAAATCCATTCAACGATACGGCCCACAGACGAAGTTTCATGTCACTGCCAGAAGTCAACGATGGTAGTTTAAGTAGATTCGACGTTAAACTATGAACCAAAACATCTTCCCTACCATAAATAGCTCGCAATGACCCCATGATCGCTTCTGCATCCGAAGAATATCTCAGCCGATCACTCACAAGCTGAAAGGCTTCACCAGTGAGTGCCTTGCGCAAGCGAGCGACGTTCTCTCTTTCGCTATACCTCCCCTCAGATGTCGAAGATCGATAAACGGACTCCAAATAAGGCCATTCGTTTCTATCGTGGCCTGAGAACGATGGAAGTTCCTGAACCTGGTTACGGTTCAAAATTGTCAGCAAATTTGCCATGTCCGACTGATGTAAAGAACTGTCCTGACGGCTAGCTTTCTCTTCAACATGAACGGTTTCGGAATTGCCACTTTTGTTATTCAATGGCGTTGAATGAGAAACAACAGGTGATTTACTCACTATTTCCTTGTGTCGTTCATCAATCTGGCGAATCGCCGCTAGCCTGTCCCCTACTAACCCAAGCTTCAAAGTCCCTTTGGACTTAACCTCACTTTGAACGGGAGCTGAAGCCGCTGCAACCAGTTTCGACTTAAGCTGTTCCATCTCAGCCCTAAGTGAATGGATCTCACTATCTCTCTGATCTACTGTCGATTGCGCTACCTTTGCAGCCTTTATCAGAGCATCAAGCGTATTCGACAATTCATCCGGATCGCTCTGAACGGGAGCATCATCCTCCTTATCGGACTTTTCCCATTTCGACTACCAGCAACCTTATCGCAATCTTCGGAACGACAGAACCAAGGTGTTGCGGTGTCGAATAACGAAGGGTTGAAATTAGCACATTTGTAATGCCACCATCGCAAGCATGTGTCGCACGAGACCATCTCATCATCATCTGGCAACTCACATGTCGGATTCTTACAACTGTGCTCCACTTTGTCCATTCTAAAAGCACAATCAAGAAGAAAGACAATCCAAATTCCAAGAATCTATCAAATAAAATTATGTTGACCTTCGGCTTTAGTTAAATTCCCAAATGAAAATCTTTGCATTCGTTGCAAAATAAAGGGTGTGATTTTATTTGCTGTGAAATTGAAATTCATTAGTTACAATTTACAAAGGTTTCAATTCCTTACATAGGTATTTAATTCCAAATTACAAAAAGAAAAAATATATATTTAACCTAAGTCAACTTTGTTTGTCTTATGGATGGTCTCTCTTCCTCTGTGCTTGATCTTCAAATGGAGGGTGAAAATAGTTGGCATGCTTTTTACTTTAACACTGACTGCCACCAAACGGATAATACGAGAAACAGCATATTTAATTTTTTGATGATAACTAGGAATTACATGTGACAATTTTATGAATTGAAGAGATGATTTCGAAGAGTACACTAGAGATTGATATATGACAAATTTGGCGAGATGACACCCAGAATTTCTTTGTATTTGAAGTTATAGTCATTTTTGATGGATGTTAGGAAGTGACGGTATGCGATGAGACATGAAGCGCTAACCGGTAGTTGGTGTTTTATACCCGATGTACGTCAGCAGTAGCGTAATGTCGCCATCACATACTTGAACAACTTTTCGTTTAAAAGAAATTGTCTTTTCTCATACAATTGAACGCCGTAAGTTTTCATGTTTACACACACTAGTTTTTTTGTTTGAAAATTTTTTTTTGAGTCGGTTATGTTGCAGAACCGAAACCTACACGCCTTGTTCCAAAGAAGGGGGGTGGGGGTTGCCATCTCCCGAATCCTTTATGAGTAACGACTTTATAGATTTAGATATTATTGAGATACGTATACAGTTTAGTATTGATATTTTTTTTGAGTATTCCGTCAAGTTGAGACGTAACTTCTTGATTGTCGTGTAGTTTTGGGATAGTGCCCGTTTACAGTTTTTAGAATTTTCAGTATATCTGGGATAGAGCCCGCCATTAGAATTTCTTGGATTTTTGGGGTAGAGCCCGCATTTAGCAGGAGTAATTTTCAGTTTTTGCAGTGTAGATTATTAAGTATAAAATTAGTTTCCGAATACTATTTAAGTATTGTTTTCCTATATTGCATTTTTCAGGTAGAATTAAGTATATCTTATTAAGAATTTTCTTAGATATCTAGGCATATTAGATTCTGAAGAGTTTTGAAGTAATACCATTAATGGACCATGCATATTAATAGATACCTCTATTATTAAGCACTTTATTATTTTTAATAGTGAATTATACTATTTCACATTTGAATTACTTGATTGACAAATATCCGTTAGAGGTTTTGCTCACGGTATATTTGAAATTTTGCATTCGCCCATACTTGACTTACCTTTTTTTTTATTGTTATATCACTTGAGTAGTCTCCGTTCGAGGAATTTCTCACGGGCTACAATTTAATTTTTTTTTTGATTGAACTATTAAATCTCTCGAGTCTTTATCCGTCCGTTGAATGAGCGACTAAGGTCGCAAGAGAGTAGTTAAGAGTACTTTTATGTCAAAGTACAAAGATTTTATTGTCATGGCACCAAAACCCAAACCTGGTAGTAACCAGAATGATGTGGTTGATAATCAGTCTGACGTCAATCAAGCAGAGGATAATACACTCGCGAGAAGTATTGAAGTGGACGACGGGGAGTTGGAAGCAGCCGAAGAGCAGCTCCGCCACGACGCAGCTGATCATTCAGCGTACATTCAGCAGGTAGTTTCTGCTACCATTGATCTGCACAGAGTCAACGATAGACAATTTATGGCAGAGGAACTAGCTAAGAGTCAAGCTCGTTTGCTTGAACAAGTTGCACAGTTACTCCAAAGCCGTACCGTCAAAACTACTCAACCAGCGGCTCCCTCTAAAACACCTGCACCACCGAATGCCACTTCAACACAAAAGATCGCACGGCAAGTCAATTTAGCAAACCCAGACACTACACGTGTCGTAAACCTCAATGTCCCTTCTGGACCAACCACGTCCAGAAATTTTCAATGCGCTTTTGCGCCAATCGACGAAGACTTAGCAAAGCAGAACACACCCAATTACGAGCCAGTTAGAGTGCCACCCTTGCCGGATATAAATCCAGCCCAAATGTCGCTATTCTCGAATTTAAACGAATTCATGACGCGCCTAAACGCGTTCAACCTTGATGATACTGCGTCTTCCTCACCACATAGGCCATCACCTTCAAACGTAACATCTGTGAACAGAAACCATCAGTTTCACAAGTGGGGTTTGAAATTCGATGGTAGGAACATGTCGGTTGACGACTTTCTGTTCCGACTCGAATGCATTCGCTACAGTTACGGTGTGCCGTGGGAGGAAATCAAAATGAATTTCTATCATTTCGTGTCAGGTTCCGTGGAATCATGGTACTGAGTGTACTTGAAAAGCAATAAGCACACGACGTGGGATGCTTTGAAGACTGCTTTGGTAGAGCAATGCCGCAGTTTAGAGACCGACACGGAGCTCTTCAGGAAACTGTCTGATCGCAAGATGTTGAATGGCGAGTCTTTCAATGACTTCTACGATGCCATTCTACACCTGAACTCCAGGATTCGCGTCCCCAGACCTGAAAAGGAGCTAATCGAAATAATCAAAACAAACGTCCGCAGACATATGAGTGAACTTTTGATCACATAGACAGCTAGCATATTATTGTCGAGCTATCGAGAAAGCTCAATCTCAGTATGAGAACGCGCGTCCGAGTTTTGTGCCAAGTACACAACGTCCACATGCAAGGCGATACGTTAATGAGATCGAGGAAGAGCCATGTCTGGATCTAACTGTGGCCTTGCCTACTACACATATAGAAGCAATCCAGAGCGATCGTACTCTGCAGAAATGTTGGAATTGCCAAGTTCTTGGCCACAGCTTCCGTGATTGCGCCAAACCAATCGACAAGGTATTTTGTTTCCGTTGCGGACTGGCAGACGCCTACAGCTCGACGTGCCCAAAGTGTGCAGCGGGAAACGAGGGGAGGAGCAACCCAACAACCGGGGGGGGGGGGGTTCGCTCCGATTAGACATACTCGGAACTCAAGTGTCTAAGCCGACAAAGCCTCTTGAACTTCCGAAGATTACAATATTAAAACCAAATAGAGACAAAAACGAAAGATTACGCAATTACGAAGAAGTGCGTAAGAGAATTGTTACTTTTCCAGAAATATCCAAACGGATACGACGGACAAGGGAGCGCTTCCATCGGAAGCGGACTACCTATCGTAACATCGCGTCAGCAACGATAGGCCGAGAATCGAGTGATCCACGTCCTTATGTGAAAGTTGCTCTGTTTGGAGACAGTTTCTTAGGTCTTCTTGATTCAGGGGCAAGTATTAGTTGCTTAGGCACCGACATACTTCCCTATCTAAGAGACAAAAACGCTACGGTAAGGAAGGTAGAGACTACCGTGTCCACGGCCGATGGACACAAGCAATCCATTGTGGGAGTTATTACTACCCCAATCCAATACAAAGGAGTGACGAAAGATATTGATCTGTACATTGTGCCATCGTTGAGCCAACGTCTATACTTAGGCGTCGACTTTTGGCAAAAGTTTCAGATCGCACCTCATGTAATTGCGGGTCTTTCAGGAATTACGACCGGTGGGCCAGAGGAGAGACCCACAAACCAAATTAAGTTGAATGATGAAGAGTCTAAACGACTAGAAGCTGTTGTTCGTAGATTTCCTTCTTTCGCAGTCAATGGACTCGGGAAGACGAACCTAGTGCAGCATTATATAGACAGGGGTGATGCCGTACCAATAAAGCAAAGGTACTATCCTGTATCTCCGGCGATACAAACTCTTATGTATGCGGAGTTAGACCGCATGCTTTCGTTAGGAATCATCGAGGAAAGTTCCAGCGCATGGAGTTCCCCAGTGGTGCTTATACGCAAACCTGGTAAGAACCGATTGTGTCTGGACTTTCGGAAGGTGAACTCCGTGACTAAGAAAGATGCTCGCCCAATTGCGCATATAGAGGGGCTGCTGGCACGCCTGACAGAGACACGCTATATTTCTAGCGTGGATTTGAAGGATGCGTTTTGGCAGATACCGCTGGAGCAAAGTTCGAGGGAAAAGACCGCTTTTACGGTACCCGGCCGACCACTGTACCAATTTAAGGTCATGCCCTTCGGTCTATGTAATGCGGCACAAAGTTTGAGTTACCTGATGAGTCGCGTAATCCCATCAGGATTACGAGATCAAGTATGTGTATACTTGGACGATCTGTTGGTTGTGTCGAAGGATTTCGACGAACACCTAGAGACTCTGGAGATAGTCGGAAAGTGCCTGACGGATGCAGGTCTGACGATAAACGTCGAGAAGTCGAAGTTTTGTTTTGATGAGCTTCACTATCTCGGTTATAAGGTCGGTCAGGGTTGCTTGAAAGCTGATCAAGATAAGATCGCAGCTATTACTAGCTTTCCTTTACCAGCCACAACTCGCCAAGTCCGCCGATTTGTCGGTATGGCAGGTTGGTATCGGCGATTTGTTAAGGATTTCAGCACCCTAGACCGAGACACTGAAAAAGGGAAAAGTTTTCAAGCTCAGTCCAGAAGCTATTGAAGCATTCCTGCAAATCAAACAAGCTTTGACTTCGGCGCCTGTACTAGTCAATCCGGACTTCTCCAAAGAATTCATCATTCTCTGCGACGCATCCGCGACTGGCATCGGATGTGTACTCTGTCAGAGGGACGAATACGGGGCGGAGCAGCCTATATACTACTTCTCCCGGAAACTGAATGCTGCACAGAGAAACTATTCGGTGACAGAGCGCGAGTGCTCAGCAGCTTTCGAAGGTATCCAGAAATTTAGATCATACGTTGAGGGATACCATTTTCGTATCATTACAGACCATTCCAGCCTGAAATGGCTGATGACGATGAAAGATCCAACTGGAAGATTAGCGAGGTGGAGTATGCGACTCCTAGGCTTCAATTTTGTGGTGGAGCATAGAAAGGGTACTCTAAATGTCGTGCCAGACGCTGTGTCGAGAGCATATGAAGACGACGAGTTGACAGTGTCAGCTTTCCTTTCATGTCTACCGCAGATCGGAACCTTGGAGGTACTTCACATCGATCTCGAGGATCCGTCCTTTAAGTCTGAAGGTTATCTTGATATCATCAGTCATATCAGGAGGGAGCAGGAGCGGTTACCTGACCTCAAAGTGTCGGAAGGGTACATATACAAGCGCACTAAACATGCGATTGGTAATCCCTTGGCCGGCGATCTAACTTGGAAGTTGTGGGTCCCTTAAACAATGACTGAGTCTCTGATTTCTCTGGCTCACAATCCACCGCGCGCTTCGCATGGTGGGGTGGTCAAGACAATCTACCGATTAAAAGATAGATTCTACTGGCCAGGTATGTACACGCAGGTCAAACTGTACGTAGACCGGTGTGAAATTTGCATGACCAGTAAAGCAGCTAACATGACATTAAGGGCAGAAATGGGAAACAGTTTTGAGGTGGACAGGCCGTTTCAGCATTTATATGTTGATTTTCTCGGGCCATACCCTAGGTCAAGGTCCGGAAATGCTTTTATCGTGATCGTGTTAGACCAGCTAACGAAATTTGTCTTATCAAACCGCTGCGCAAGGCAACAGCCGCGAGCGTGGTCAAGTTCCTGAAGGACGAAGTGTTTTTAGTTTATGGAGTGCCAGAGAGCGTTCTCTCTGATAACGGCACACAATTTGTTGGGAAGGAGTTCCAAAAACTCATGGACGTTTTCGGGGTCAAACACTACCGGACGGCAGTGTATGCTCCCCAGTCGAATGCAAGCGAACGTGTGAACCGTTCGATTCTTGCGGCCATACGGTCGTATGTCAACAGACGGATTGGGATGCCCATCTGTCTTCGATCAGTAGTGCCTTGCACACAACGGTGCATTCAACTCTTTCGATGTCCCCATACGAAGCCTTATTCGGGCAACGCATGATAGAGCACGGGGCAGGTTATCGTCTTTTGAGAGAGTTGGGTGGACTGAACTGTTCGGAGATAGATTCGCTTCCCAAGGTCGCTAAGATGAACATTGTCCATTCTTACTTGAAGCATGCGTTAATGAAAACCCATGAGGCCTACGAGAAGAACTACAACCTTCGGAGTAGGAACATAACGTTCAAGGTTGGAGATGAGATTTATGCAAGAAATCATGTCTTCAGTGACGCGACAAAACATCTGAGCGCAAAATTATGTGCAAAGTTTATTAGAGTTCGGGTAAATCAAGTAATTGGTAATAATTTGTATGAAATCGAAGATAGGCGAGGCCATAAATCTACATGTCATACTAAAGACATGAAGAGGTAGAACACCTGACTTACAACCATATCCCGGACGTGACCAAAAAATTTTTTTTTGTTTATTTGTTTACAATATCATTTATCGAGTTCGTGAACATTCTACCAGATGTTACATATAGGTACGCGAAGGTACTTAATCCCTTGTTTGGAATTTAATCTGATGCCCGGCTCTCAGCTGTGCATTAGACTCCTGGTCCAAAATTATTCCTTTTTTTTATGTTTTCAAATAAACTACAGAATACTTAGACTTCGTAAGACAGCGGGTCTTACAATTTTATTTTTTTTTGTCTTCGACCGTTGCAGTGTCTACGACACGCCGGAGGAGAGAACCTCGGACAAGAGGGTTAGTTCGCGAGAAGTTCTCCCTTTTCTTGGAAATTAGACTAAGTGGACTTAGTCGAAATTCCAAGCTTTGTAGGGAAAACTTTCTCGCCAGTCACTGGCAACTAGTGAAAATCACTACCGCCATCTACCAGCGATACATCAGTATTACTCGCACTGTGCTGAACGCACCCGATAAGTTCCATCCGAGGAAGGTTCCACAAACAGGAAGCCATTTTAGAATTTAGATTCCACATCCACTTTGGAATCCACTAAATTTCCCCACCCACCAAGTCTGACTTCCAACGCATTCTCTTTCCCATGAGATTGAAAGGAAGAATATTCCATCAAGAACTCAATACGCACTAGATTGGTTTTGACCCCGATCACACTGTAACCACAAATAAAGTGATCACACTAGTGAGGATACGAAAACGAAGATACTCCCACCGAGGAGATTATCTGTCTCAGAAAAATTAATGACAGTATCCATCCGACAACCTTGTGAGTAGAATAGTCGATGCGGCCGACAAATTTTTCTCCACTTGTCAGTCTGAACCTACACTTATAAGTATTTCTATTCGCTACCTAAGATCCCATGATTTCATTCCTGAAATATGCATTTCTTGACTCAGGTGTGACACAAGAATTTTGACAGCCCAAGCACTGAAAATCAAGTAAGGAAACAAAATCCAAAACACTTGTCATAATTATGATCGCGCAGGATAAATCACGTATAAACGACTACCATCCACCTAAAGAACTTCATGCACTCGGCTTATCGAGAGAAGTGATGACAGTAAAGGGTATGTCATAGAGGATAAGAAAATCTTCGTAAAATCTTCAACTTGTATCATTAGTAGCTCATCAATGATTTACATCTAACATTCACCAAGTCAGACAGAGACATTGAGTCTGCTTCACTTTTGAAAAGCTTTTTTTAGATGAAATATACCAAGTTGTAGTCCAAAACAAAATATTAACGTCCTCATAACATCTTCGTGTTTTCTTATCCTATTTTGACAAAAGTACTATTAAAGTGTTTAGATCGGATACTTACTGCGATTAAAATCTTCTTGCTGTGAACCTACTCATCGTCAAACTGTCATATCCAGTGCTACCAGAGCCTTACCACAGTTTTCCGCACCCAATTATTTGTCTGGCAATGTAATTAAATGTAGTTTATGTAGCAGACGTAGTTTGAACTGTCAAATTATCTGTCAGCAGTCAGTTTTACAGTTTTTTTTTCGATCTCGCAGTTTCCAAATCGGTTGTTCTTGGAAGACTATCAAAACTAAACTTGATTTCAATTTTTCTTTTTAGATTTTTTTATTTTTGTAGGTAATTTGTAATGTGCAAATGTACAATAAGGAACAACAAATGTTCATACATAATAAAATACATACAAATAAAAATTCTTAAATCTCGTTGTTCGTTGATCTTGAATGAAGACTCTTGATTCTGGAATCTTGAACTTGATACTTGATAAATTTATATTAATTATTCCAATTGTTCTATATTTACTATACGTGCATGGTGCATGTAGCAAACGTAACAAATTGTAGTAAATAAGGCGTGTAGTTTATTAAATTAACTACGCGTAGTAAATGATGTAGTAAATGTAGTGTAGTTAATTCGGCAAACCCTGGTGAGCACTACCCATAAATACTCTTTATCGCACTACGCGCCACCTATCATGTCAACGAAGAATGAGAAGATTGCTGGAAGAGGAAATAGGACTCTAAGTTAGGGCGTTGGCTACCTGGAAAGGGGCTAGACATGAGAGAAAAAGGAATGTGGACTTCATTTTGAAGACAACCACCGGCGAGGATTCAACTCATTTTTACAGAACAAGTTATTTTTACGCAGCAGAACCGCGCCCATAGAATCCATTTTAATTTTTTTGTGGGTTTCTTAGAAAGAATCCTTCCAATTGCATAAGCAATTGGAAAAATTGATTAAACAAGTGGAATTGACACATCATCGAAGGTAAGTCTTTGAAATTCATGGTGCATCGGAACAAAACCTATTGGCTTAGTCCCGAATTGCTGTAATCAAGTGGCGTCTCGTGGCAGACACAATTTAATCAGGATCATTCTTTCTGTCTGCAGGACGACCTCACTCCAACGGAAGGGGCAGGCGAGGCTGCGTACATATTCAGTTTCTTTTTGGAAGAACTCCTCCACAAGGAATTCTACCCTAAGGCCTGAATTTCCACTGTGCCAGGGAGAACTACCTACCGCATGGACATGCAGATGCCTCAAATACTTTCGCATTTATCGCTATAATTATACATACGTAAAATATATGTACATCGATACGAACCGTATACAATTTACTTTTTTATCTTGGAAAATTCCTACCACAAGGAATCCTATCCCAAGGACGGATTTTCTACTGTTTCAGTGAAGCGTGCTCATCGTAAGAACACGCGGACGCCACATGTTCCTTGTCAGTGTTCTTTGGTGTATACCTCAATAAATATATGCCCTATTCCGCAACCCGTGCAAAAGAATCCGATCCCGGATTGCTTCTTACCATATTGTAAAGAAGATTAACAGCAACACAGACTACTTCTCATCCTAAAACCGTGGACGAGAAGGACACATTTTGTCCCACCGATACCACCCAAACGCATATCGAGTGACGCGTCGGCGTTGATCCACTTTTGGCTCGTCGACGGTCGCAAACACTACCTTTCTTCTTACGGTTTATCCATCCTTGGCTTTCGTTTGAAATATTACATATTTAACTCAACTTTCTACGCCCCATTGGCGCAACGTAAGGACGCATATTGGTGTCCTAGTACTACTATCAGTACTGAGGGGTTTTCTACTCGGAGTAGCTCCACAACTGGACGTCTTGGCGTGCGAATACTCGCAGATGCCGGTCCACAAACCATAGTGATCAGCTGATTTTCATCATCATCATTTCAACGAGGGTAAGCTATACAGTAGCGACTCTACCGGACGTATTGGCGTGCGAATACTCGCAGATGCCGGTCCACAAACCATAGTGATCAGCTGATTTTCATCATCATCATTTCAACGAGGGAAAGCTATACAGTAGCGACTCTACAGGACGTCTTGGCGTGCGAATACTCGCAGATGCCGGTCCACAAACCAACCTGAACAACAGATTATTACCATCATCATCACGTCGAGGGAAAGCAGCATTGTAGCAGCGACTCAACAGGACGTCCGAGCGTGTGAATTATTCACAGATGCCGGTCCTATATATCAACATCTCCAAGAGCATCAAGTAGCAGCGTCGAGGGTTATACAGCTGCAGTCAACACAAATTATTCTCGGTGTATACAAGAAAATTATATCTACAAACCAAACAAATACGTCTTTCTTTATCATCAATACTCAGGTAAAGTCTTTTTATGTTATTTTTATTGAAGTTCCTTGAGGGCAGTTTGAATTAAGCCCATTACGAGTTAATTTATAAGCGAGTCTTAATCGCAAATCATAGTGCATTTTTACGCACTGACGCAACGCACGCAGCCACGGACGGTGGTGCCAGAATTATCAGCGTCAATATAGTGAATGGTTGGCAGGACCTTACGCCTCCTCCACCAAGATTATCTCCTTTTGATCGAACACTTATTTAATATCAAGTATTCCAAGGTGTCTTTATATATATATATATATACAATCTAAAAGTGTTTTTGAATACCATATTGATTTGGTAGGCAAAAACAAGAAATAATAACCTACCTCAACTAAAAAGATTGTTGACGATCTCGGAGAATTATTTTTTTTATAAATGTTAACATATCGTGATCGGTCTTTATTTTGTTGAAAAGTGATAGAAGTCTCTTTGATGGTATGGTATATTAAAGCGGTGATTATAATAATTTCGTTTAGTAAATTTATACTACGGAATCAGTGAATATGGCCTGATATACTTTTTTTTGATCGTGTTGGTGCTAGTGAGACGTTGTCTTTATCTTGGATCGGTAGAGGTTCGAGTATTATAATTCGGGTTTTCTAATTATTTATGCATCCTGTGCAAAGCGTTAATTTCGTCTTTCACTTGGTCTTTTTTTTTTAAGCCACGTCGTTTCAGTGTCGGTAGCGACCACCCATAACCGCGCGTTAACGCCGCGTTGACGGTACTTAAAACTCACTCAACTTAGTTTTTTTTTAATTTCAGCACTATCACTCAATTGTAATTTTTTTGTTTTTTTTTTTTTGTAATTATTTGATAATACCATTATGTATTTACCTCGTGTCGCAGGCGATAAAATATATCTTTCTCCGCGCCGCGTACGCATGAATTTGTTCTTCATATCGGCGACCAGACATAATCAATAAGAAGATTTGATTTTTTTTGGTAAACCCATTTACTGAGCTATGATCGCTCACAACAATCTATAAGAAACGAATAAGGCGAACCTGTCAATAAATAGATGGTGTCAATGATATTTTTAAACACTCAATCCATATATTATTAACTTTTTTTTACAGGTGAACATTGGAGTGCACTTCCGTGTTCAATGTAAAGTGGTCATCGACGAACAGTACCACTTTGATATATTTGAATTGATTATTGCTTTACCTTTAAAATTATTAATATATTATTGACATTACATACTTAATCGAATTTATGATTGATCACGAACTGTGTTCAATCATGTATGGTATGTTGATTGATAAAATTTAACCACCTTTTTGTTGCTTTGGGTGGATTCACCTTGAGCAGATCCTTTATATCTGTTGGTATTGATCTTCTTTCTGAATAGTATCGATATTTTTGGTCGAGTCGTTTAAGTGTTTTAGGTTATAGTTTTATATTCTACCAAACTTACAAATCGGCGAGTTATAGAAAAGCATACCTTCTTTTGAGTATCTACTAGTAGTAACGAAGTTGACTTTCTTGTTATTAGTCAACGTTAAATATTCACCGCCGCGTTAGTAAATTATATTTTTTATAAAACATTCTCGGTATACCCGTCGGTCCGCGAATTTTACTTTTCACTTGCTAGGCTTAGCGACAATTTTTTTTTACACTTGAACTTTGAATCTTCATACAAATAACTAGTATGTAGAAGTTTCGCTTTATAAATTTCCTTTATTTTTACTTCCTGAATATTCAATGTAGTAATACAGGCCTAGGATAGCGATTCTTTCTATCAGAGAGATAGTTTATAAATTTCAAAAAAAACATAAAACTTGTATTTTTTGAGTTTGATAAATTCAATATTTTGACTTAATTACTTTTAAGCGAAGACTATTGTTGGTAACATATTAAGTATTCCTTTGTTAGATCTTAAGATTTATTTTTAATAAATTAAACTTTATTTTTATAACGTTTAAAGAAAAATTTTGCAGTTTGGTTCATTCTTTTTGAGTATAGACTTCTTGAAGATTTTTCAGGCAATTATTATGGAGGTGTGAATTATTTATAGAGAGGGTGGCAACCCTTACAATTTCTTCAGGCGGAACAAGGCAGTGTAAGAAATGGAATACAGTTGAAGTATTCTTGATGCAACGATGGAGTTCTTTTGTTTTGAATTAGTATCTCAGATAGGTACTATGGTTTGATTAGGGTATATTCAGCAAGCATAATTTCTGCTTGCTTTTCCATTTATGGGGCTACCCATAATATTCTTTCGAGTCGTGGGGACTCGTAGGTCCAAAGGTAGCCAAGGTCACTACTGGAGAGTTGATTTCAGTAGTTGAATTGGGTGGGTTGAGAGACCAGGAAGATTGTATAACACCTTTGATCCCCCCCTTCCCCTCAAAGTTAGACACCTCTTCATCGACATTCGGCATATCACCGTGGCAGTCGAATGTTTGGATGTTAGTTCTGAGCCATCGCAACCACAAATATCTATGGTTTGCTTTTCTTTTCGAATACTTACGTGTAGCGATCCGCGGGACAGAATAATAACTCAACTGTGAATCTTTTCTTCAGTTCATATGTTTTCACTCAGTAATTCTCAGGAGGTGCGAACTAGAATCGAATATCTTTCTAAATACAATTTTTGCAAGTCTTTTCGACATCGATTATGAGGGCCAATAAGCATCGAAACATTAATATTCGAACTCGAACATCTTGGGTTCAACGGTCGGCAGGGAAAAATAAGAGGTTACACCGGTCAAGTAGATCCCGGAGCAAGTGCCCGCGATCTGGCTGAGCTGGCTATGGCTATGGCACTGCCGGCCACCGCGACGGTCGATCTCGACCACGGTTCTACGTTGTCGCATGCCCTTCTGTCCGACTGTTCTCAACAAACAGTTGACGAGAAAGGGGGCGTTGCCGGCATAGGATCGCTTCCATCCCTTAGATACAGGAGTAGGTAGTCATGGCTAAAATAATGGATGTAATCTGGAGTAGTGTTTCTGGAATAGTGATTGATGGTACTAGTTTCAGCATTTCGGTTTTAGTTATGAGTATGGGGGTTTAAGTAGAGTCCATGGTTTTGGGTGTAGACTTCCTCACACACAACGGCTACAAGGAGAACACCGAGCAATTGTAGCGGATAGACACGACTATGTCGACAGATACTCTCTAGGCTATTCTGCGTGGCTTTGTAGTCAGTACCTGGGGGTAGACTGCCGGATGGATCGTGCTTCTGTAATTGGGATGGATAGGGGAAAAATGGGTAAAGGATAGGAGGGAAGTGAGAAGAGTAGGAAACCGTGTTCGAAAGGTGTAAGTATGTTCCTTTATCATTTTTATAGGTACAGGAGACCCAGGTACGCGGTTGTACAAAGATACAGGTGCTGTGTCTTCGTGTGGATACCAACGTGGTTTGGTGGTTTGATCTCTTCTTGCTTCCTCTTCTACGTTGCTATGTGGGTAGGTGCCATATATGGGATATGGTGCTTCGATGGAAATGGCGATGATTATATTTCTTTATTTCAATTGGATTTTCCTCTGGAAAATATTTTCATTTTAATATTTTTCATAATCATAATTTTACGTTACATCAGATCAAAATGTTGGCCCTCTAACAACAGATGAACTCAACGCAGCCTTAGATGGAATTGTGCGCAACAATCAACGATTTTATCTCCAATAGGATTACAAACGTCTGCTTATTGAAGATAGAGTCGAAAGGTCAAGTAGAATTTCAAGTCAACCCTTTTCTGGACGAATAGGGACTTATTCGTGTCGGCGGACGCCTACACAATGCTTTTGGAACTTATGATTCCAAGCACCAGATAATCCTTCCAAAATCTGAATTTACAAAATTTATAATAACTTCTCTTCATTTCATGCACATGCACTCTGGACCCCAAACGCTACTTTCTATCACACGGCAACGTTACTGGCCTCTTGATGGGAAACATCCCTGTCGCAATATTGTCCACCACTGCATAAGATGCTTTCGTATCAAGCCCAACAAATCTGAACTGCTCATGGGCAACCTACCAAAGGAACGAGTTCGACCTGGATGTGCTTTTCTAACTACCGGAATAGAATTTTGTGGCCCTGTGTGGGCCACAACAATTTTCTGCGACAACGCCACAAATTTTATTGGTGCCAAGAATATGCTTGAAGAACTTCACCAGCTGTTTCAACAAGAATCCCACCAGACACAAATTCAGGAGTTGTGTCAAGTGCATCGCATCACATGGAGGCCTATTCCTCCAAGGTCTCAACATTTTGGCGGTCTCTGGGAAGCTGCCTAAAAAGTGCAAAATACCATCTTGTACGCGTCCTGGGCCATTCAATAGCTACGTTTAAAGAATTATGCACTCTGGCTGCACAAATTGGGGCCATATTAAATTCAAGGCCAATTACACCTCTCTCGGCAGATCAGCATGACTAAAAAGCGCTCACACCATCATTTTTTAATTGGTGCCCCACTGACGTCCTTCCCAGAACCAGATGTTGCTAAGATTCCAATAAATCGACTTTAAAGATTTCGTCAACACCAGCAAATGCAACACTTTTTGGAAACGTTGGTCAGTCGAATATTTGCATTTACTCCAGCAGCGTTACAAATGGGAATCTTAGGGTACCAGTCTTAAACCAGGTACTTTGATTCTTTTCCAAGACGATAACCTTCCATCCTACATAGTCAAATAAACGGTTTTTAAAAATTTTCTGGTAAACCTGTTTTATCATCAGAAAAAATGAGACAAAGTTGTAGACCATAAAATTATCTAAAAAAGTTGTTAATATCATTTTTTGTAAGAATAACCATTCCGGAGATATCGTGATTCTAAAACATGAATGAGTCACGTTCTACATGATATGCACATTGCACATATATGCCACGTACATACATTTAGTCCAGTCTACAGGTTGGAAAAAGTGGGTGGAAGGTGGAAAAAGGTCGGATGCTAATGAAACTATCAGATGCTGTTCAGGGATAGTTAATTAATATTTTACGAAGTTTTGGACCTCGAGGGCCCTGTAGAAAAAGAGGTAGGAGAGGGGGAAGGGGTAACTGCAAAATTTTAGACCTTGCAACGGCTTTTCCTCGGTAACTTTTTTTTCTTACGTTCTATAGCAAAAGCATTTTGATTTTATAGTAGAACGTTAAATTTTCTACATATGTGTTAGTTCAAAAATTGTTGTTTGTTTATTCTTTTCCGAGATATGGCGCTTCGAAAAACAGGTAATTTTTCAGAATTTGCTAAACAATGCCAGAAAATTCAGCTTATATCTTCTAATAGACAAAAACTAGTTCTAGGTTTGCATAAATTCGCAAAAAGCTGAAAATTGGTAAAGACGTTGGGAACACCATTTCAATTAAATAAAGCAACCTCCCAATCGATCCGACTGGTGCGTAAGAAGTTATTCAAGCTCAAAAGGTCAAATAAATGGTTTTTTTACAATTTGTAACGTTAATATTTTTGTTTATTTTTGTTGGAAAGTAATTGAAAGATCTCTACCCATCACTCAACGCCATCTGTAACGTTTGTATTATTATATAAATATATATCTGGGAAATATAATGATGAAAATTTCCATCTATCATTCAGCGCCATCTGTAATGTAAAATACATTCACACAGAAACGTCAGGTCACTTGTCGAGAGATTTAAATTCCGCTCCCAAGGCAAGCATCCTCCTGTATCGTAACGCACATGAATAGAAATCTTCATTACCCAACTACCGCACAGAAATAATATGATACTTCAGTATCAGTCGTTGGCGAACTTCAATGTCATGCTCGCCATCTCTTCAACACGACGCCTCCGCAAACTCGGAGATGATTATTGCCCCCATTCAATCTCTTACTAACATCTCGCATAACTCATCAGCGCATATTTAATCTCCTCTTCACTCACCAAACAAAAGAGATAACCAAATGAGTAACCAAAACGACAACAATCTACTACCCCTCGTATAGGAAGTATCCAAAGGTGGAAGCGGAACCCCGTGCTCTTAACCCTCCCTTATAGCAATAAGTCACAACCTATAACTATCCTTGGCTTCATGTAGCACTGATCAAAATTATTCCTGAAGCCCCTAAACTAGAATTCCGATCCAAAAGCGATAGGATATCAAAACTCACATCCTAATAATCTCAACTCAACATCTCAACATAACCTCAACAACATTATCATATCAAACCTCAAAAATATATACTTCAACGTAACCTCAACAACATGATCATATCAAACCTCAAAATATAACTTATAACCTCAACAACATTATCATATCAAACTTCAAAATACACATCCAAATTATTATCAATGTACCTGGAACTATATAACGTCATCGCGTATTTCGGACAGTTCCATAAGCATCGAAATACAAGAGCGGCAGGTGACTCACAATAAGGTGGGATGTCCGAGATGTAGGTGACAACCCTGGTCTCATAACCCTCCCAAATGAATATATCATTAACTTTATTCAACCTTGGCTCTTAGACCATGCAATAATACTTACAAAGCCCCTAAACTCAAAAATAAGTAATCCTCAAAACTTTACTTCATCCTATAACTACACTCCTACTAATATCAACTCTAACTACTCTCATCTAACGTCAGCACTAAACTCGGCAAGACATCATCGTCCACCTAAGAAGTACACAACCCTAAAAGAGATCGAAATTTATTCCACCGTTTATAGAGGGCTATTTGTCCAACCCCCGTCGAACATAAAAACTTACAATATCATGCTCACTATAACCATAGTTCCACCAATGAATTCTAATGGTATTGAATCCATACTGTAAATAACAAGGCTATAGATTAATCGTTATAAAAACTATATTGTATAAACCTTTATTCAATAAAAATTAAACTATTCAATAAAAGTAGTTTACGTAAGAAAATTAAATCTTAAATAGAAATGTATCTTAATCTGTAAAAATCTTATTAATATCAATCGAAATTGCTTAATGTTACTATGGTCTAATAAACTTAATACTAACTTAATTGAGAAAATGAAAAGAGATAACAAAAAGGAAACACTAATTCATAATATGGACATCAACTAACTTATACACTGGTTGGTATAAAAGTCAACCACCTGGCTCAAAACCAATTCAAAGGGTGCAAGATATTTTTATAAAGCTCGCCGCTTTATATGAAATAAAATCGTAAGTTTCACATATAAGATTAAGATGTTGTCTGACAAGCTCAAGTAGAAAGCTATTTATCATGCTTTCGTTGAAGCTCCACACAAAGAATTACTTATCGTGAGGAAGCTCATAGAAAGCTCTTATGTAACACATACACAATAGAGACGGGACTAGGACAACTTTTGCAACACTGAAAATCTTGTTATTCTCAGATTCTTTGTATGTATCTGTTTTTATATTATTCAAGAACACTCGAAAAGGGAAAGATTGTTGGGAAAACTTTTCGCAGATTGGCACGCAAATAGATTTCCTACCAATGCCATCTACCAGCGAAACCATTCATAGACTCACTCTACCCCGAACACAGTCATTTTACCCCACTCCTATAAGGATTCCACAAATAGAATCCACCCAGACAAAAATGCCATTTCTAGAATGGCCTTCCAATGCGTTTCCAATTTCTGTCTGCTTTCCATTTTGTATATGTTCCATTATTTTCGGGAAATACAAAAAATGGCGAGTAAGCGGCTACTCGCTATTTCTGTATTTAAGCCTCGTTCACACGGAATGTAAATGCAGGACATCCGCACTGTTGGCAAATTCAAGAGAAGGTAGATTTTCAATGTGCGAGAGCTGACACAACAGTAAATTATTGATAAGGAAGTATCAGATAATCAGAGTGAAAATCGAAGGATGGGAATGTAGAGTAAATTAAAATATCTGTGATAATCTGTAGTTCACACTACTGGATAGATTGGTTCGGACTAATGGTACACGTAAAATTCGCGACGAATGTCATTCGCTCGCATAGACAGTGTTTTGGTAAATAACGCCCAGTATATGTCAAGAGAATCCTAACAAGTGACCCAGCAAAGATATTGATTTATTTGCTCTTGTTCCACTCTGTGAACATATGTTGGATCAGATTTTTCTTAGGAGTAGTTCTAAGTATAAAACAGATTGAATTCTGAAATATTCAGCAAGTGGGCAATAACCTGCTAACTCATTGTATAGAACCTGTCAAAACCTAATTTCGTTTATCTTCACTGATTCTGCAATACAATGATTTACAAAACGTTGAAGAATCGCGATATGTCACTTGTGTAACAAACACGGGATTAATAATGTCAAGCCTTGCGAAGAAAACATCGACCGAGAAGCATAAGTCGATTTGTAGTCTAAACGACAACATTTATGTAATACCTTGACAGAATTATTTTCAGCCACACTAGTAAAAGTATCCGAAGATTGTCAATTCTCTACCGTCGTAGGTTTGCACGAAGGCAGAATCATATTATTCGATACACCTGACATTTAATTTGTGTAGAATTCTCATATACCAGAACAACCTGACATACTTAATGCCCAGCGCAAAGTTACACCTTTCAATGTAGTACAGTGAGCACTACCCATAAGGATTCGCTACTCTCCTCCATCTAACTCGATACTTGTATTGGAACGAGTAATGGAAAAGAGGAAGTAGGAAAATCAATATGGCGTACCGCTACCTGGAAAGCGGGGAAATATAAGCGAGAAGGTTGTCTGTGGACTTCATTTCGAAACCAGACGCCAACCGCAAAACATCTCTTCTACAGAACGAGTTTTTTCTTTAAGCAGCCGATCCGCGTCCATTTTCTCCAGATTTTTGGTTTCTCTGTGAGAATCCATCCAATTGCCATAGCAATTGGAGAAATTATTTGTTAAAATTGGACTTTTACTATAATTAAGGTGAGTGTTGCAATTTATCATTCATTAAAGTAAAGTAAATGATATTTGCTTTGCTTCAATGAGAAATCTTAGGTGGCGTCACATGGCAGACGTTCTGAAATTGTTTCGTTTCATATTGTAGGATTACCAACCCGCAATTCAGACAGGATTATAGACACCAGGACGCGCAGACGAGGCTGCAGGGATTTACAATCAACAATTGATGAGAATTAATCATCCACTCAGTCATTTTTTTTTGTGATTGAAGGAGGACTCTCGTCTGCAAAATTTTTTTTTTTACATGTTGTGAGCCAACGCCCCAGGCCTCCAGGCTTTGTTTATATATATATATCAACCTATGTAGTTGCGCAAATTTATGCGAAGCAACAACTCACGAGCTACTTCTCTTTATTCGGAGGCTGATGTTAAGATAAGTCCTAGTTCAGGCAATATACCGATCGCGATAATTGGCGATACGCACATAGCTACTGCCACCTTTTTCTTGAGGCAGATAAGACGTACCAGCAGTGGCGATTCCTGGTCTCCAATATTAGGTTGGCTACACCAAGGATCCAAAAGTAAAGCAAAAAGAAGCAAATTTACGTTTAAAAACGAAATTTTTAATTTTTTTCATTTGTATGAAAAACTTTTATACTTTTTTTTTCTCAAAAACAGCTCCATAGATTTTCATAAATTTATTCTAATCAATTCAAATTCATCCAAGAAATAAAATGGCGTACTTTTTTCAGCTCAAATTACTTAAAATATTTATAATATTTATTTAAGAATTTTGAAAAATTTATTTTTATCAAAATCTCAATCCCCTAGAGCCTAGACCACTGTCACACATTAGAGCAAGTTGGTGCTACCCAGTCGTACATTTTTTTTCTAATTTGCTCAAAAAAGGCTTGAACGATTTTTATTCAACTTTGTTACATAGAAAAAAAAAATTCATTTTGTTAGTTTTCGGCTACAAATGATATTTACGGAAAACAGGTTTCAAAGGTTTTATTAAAGTGGACAACCACATTAATAGTTCGCACTTCCTAAAGTATATATCTTTCATAGCACCCACAAGATCGCACCTATGTTTTAAGGAGTAACGGTTGCTTAATTGTAGCTAGCACATATCGAACCTTTGAGTTTTAGAAAAAAAATTTAAAAATGGTTTAAACAATTTGTATGTACTGTGTGGGCGGAATCACGACGACGTTATCCAGAGTGTCAGAATTAAGAAAGGACAACATCTATAAAAAAAAATATAGAAAGATAAAATCTAGAAAAGATGGAGTCTAGAATCTAGAAAAAAAGTATTCTAGATTTTTTTTTTAATTTAGAGGGATTCTAAATCTAGTATTAATATTAATAATTCTAGATTTTGTCCATTCTAGATTTCTTTTTTTAGATTTTGGATTTTCGAGATTAAGTATTCAGATTTTCGGTTTCCTGGATTTTCCCAATTCTAAGTATTTTTTTTTCTAGATTTTGTTGCTCTAATTTTTTTTCTAGATATCGTGTTAAGCCCTTTGTGTGTATTTGTTGGTAGAATTTTCTTGATTTCTAAACTGTTCTTATGTTTGGGCTTAATTCAAGTAACGGACATCTGATGTATAGAAGCAAATTAATTCAATTACTCGTCTTCGTATAACGAAAATAACGGTAAAATTGACGTATCTTATAACACTGTCAATATGCTCGAAATGCGGGAAATAAACACTTCTTAAACAAATATTTTGAACTAAGTTGCATATTTTATACAACAAAGAGTAGTTTTTATTGCTCAAAAACCATCTATGGCACCCACAGATCAAGTAGGTATGTGCGACAAATTCGTACATTTCATTTTAATGTAGACCCTACTTAGTACTTAATACTTTTTGCAAACCTAGCTATTTAGATTTTCCTGGCAATCTGCTTCCTTTTCTAGTACATTTTCAACCCTGCGTGTGCGCTGCCAATGATGCGATTGCTGGCTAAGTTTTATTTTGTTTTCCTTTGACTCGCCATTCGCAGTATGGCTATTATTTTGAGCATCGATTTTATGCATTAAAGGTGAAATGAAGCAGCAACCGAAGGGTAAGGGGAGTTTGGATACGATTTGAATTAGAATGTGAATGCGCTATTTCCAATGCCATTTTGAATGGGAGTAAAATTTCACGAGATTGCTGCGGTTAGTTCTATTTGAATGAAAAATGTTTTGTTGTAATTAGGTAAACACATGGGTTTTAAGAAAACTCAATCAGGTTTGTATTTTGTACACAAAATATTATTTCATGATACTTTTAATATGAATTGTATGTATTTATTTTTGGGTTGGCGCAGCCAACCTAGCCAACTGAGAGGAATCGCCACTGCGTACCAGTGTGATCACCTGACGTTGATCCGCATGTCGGCTCGTCGACGATCACCTCCACGTCCTAATTTGCGCCGCTCTGAAGTGCCCTGCTGAGGCACAATCATTTGGCATTTTTCCTCCAGTGGCACCCAGTCACGACAGGCTGAAGGCCCCAACGTAGGAGTAAAGATTCTATTTTTCATCGTGGGAATACCTAATCAGACGTCTGGCGTGTGATTAGTTACAGATGCCGGTCTGCCAACATATCACCTCTAAAAGTCACGCCTAATTTACAAAGCATCAAGGGACGAAGGAGTTCTCACCTTACATCTCAACAGTTAGCAGCAGTTTCTGAGAATTATTGTATTGATAAAGAAAAATATTACACATACGTGTGCATCAAATGTCCAGGTAATCAATTTGCTATTCATTACTGTGTGTTTCCCTTTGGGAGCGTCGAAAATCTGACGTCCGCCAAGATTGTCATTGACGAGTGCATAGATTGTCTCATATACTACACTCGAAGTTGGCATACGACACCAGCTACCACGGACGGTGGTACGGCAGAAACAGTTCTATCACGGAAGACTAATATCCATTAGCACGACGCTAATCGCCATTCATTGTATTATCAATCTAATTAAGCTTAAGTTATCCTTATATTAAGATCATAATTATTAGTGATTCAAAGATCTTTTATTTCTTTATTTACACACGACATCTAATCAGTTCCGAGTCGATAGGTTTTGCGAATTCTGAGTCCGGAAACTCAACAGATCTCGCGTGTGTTTAGATCGCTTTCTTTTATTGGAGCATACTTTGTATAAGAGCCCGTGCTCATAACTTATCCGCGTTCTAGTAACATGAAGACAAATGGAGAGCGACATAACCGCTGAAAGATTTTCTTTCGATATACCTGATTACAAAAATTTTTGAATTTTTTTTTTGCACTTGGTCTTCGAGACACCCTTTTTGTTTATACTGTTTCGTGTCGGTAGCTACCCATCGCATAGCGATTAAACGTCGTGTACGTTTATTAATTATTCACTTAGCCCTTGGCTGATTACTTAATTTGATTTTATATTTTTTTTGGTTTTTCACTCGCGTCTACGCAGATTAAAACTTTAATTTTTTTTTTCTAAAAAAATCAAAACTGTTCAAGAAATCAGATGGTTTACTTCATTTTTTTTCCCCAAAAAACGTTTTAACTAGCGTTTTTTCAGTGATTAATAAAATACTTCGACTTTATATTTTCGACGGACATATACCTTTAGTCAAAATTATTTATAGCGAACCTTCAAGGGAACAAAAAATAAAAAAATTATAAAATTCGTTATAAAGAAATGTGAAATGTGTTTTAAAACCTCGTGTTCCTTTTTATTTTCAAAGAAAATTGGTATAAAAAGAAATTAATGAAAGAAATTCATATCTTTTGTTAAGAAATTCAATTTTTGATTGCGCATTTAAAATTTTGTTTTTATTTTATTTTATAAATAAAAAATTTGCATCATCTTTAGTTTTATCACTTGTTTTAATAAAACTTCAAAAATTCTTAAATGCAGTTCTCTTGTCACTATAGTAGGGCTTTTTGGTCTCGTCTGAAGTAAACTCTTTTCAAATTGCTATTGTTCTCCATTCTTATTGATCATATCGCTGACAATAGACCTTAGTCTTATTGATCATATCGCTGACAATAGACCTTAGTCTTCATCGGACTTAAACTAGATAACTGTACATTTTTAATACATCTATACTTTCGATGGAACCTAACTAATATGGGATATTTTTTTAAGAAGATGTTGAACAAAATGAAATTTGCTATAAGAAAGTTCGTTATAAAGTAGTTTTACTGTACCTACATATTTATGTATGAGAGGACTGGGAAAGTAGGGAAAGATGAATATATTTCTGATGACGGATAAAATGTTTTGTGTGTTTCTTCGGTTACTTGAGAGTTGAGAGACTACATTTACTTGAGCTCCCCACACACATCACACTTGTGGGAGAAAAATCAAAATTCTTTCTGATTTATATATTTTCTCCCATGATGATCTTAATAAGAAGGAAACAAGTAAACATTTTTTGGAAAGACATAGCTTTAATAATCCTCAATTTTCAAATTTTGCCGCCCTTGAAATTTGCCGCCCCGGGCAAATGCCCGGCGCGCCCCCCCCCCCTAGATCGGGCCCTGTATATATGGTATCTTTGTTTATAAATTCAGAAATTCGTGTTTTGGTTTTGTCGTTGTGAGACCGATTCTCATATCAAGCCACAGTAGTGGTTTTGCATTTGAGTTATCTTCAATAAGATTAGTTTTATTCGCGGTTATCAAAAAGAACATCTAACGTTTCTCGGTATACGAAATAGATCGTACCTAGTAGATCCTCAAGGTGACTTAACATTTTTTTGTTTAGATCACTTTTGGTTATAATACGTTATGTTGATACGCCTCAATTTTATCGAGTTTAATTGTCATTGGTATCTTATCGCGGCGTAAAGCGTTGTCGCAATTTCGTTCAAAGTATCAATACACTCGGTTCAAATTCATTTATCTCACTCTTTTTGGTTTTTTTTTTTTTTTTTTTTTTTTTTTAGATACGTTTTTACTTGTATCACTTCATTTTTCTTTTAGTTTTAATTTTATTTTATTTTTATTCACTAAAATTTCCTGAAAGAGATTCTCATATCACAAACGACATTCTTGTAATTTAGAGAGGTATTTATTCGAATTTTGAGTATCGACCTAAGCATAAAATATCCTTGAAATTTTCTTTAATTGTATCTCTTGTGAAATACACCTTTGTGAAGGTGTGAATAAGTAATCATTTATATACAGTAATCTTGAAGATAAATTTTGATGTCATAGACCTCTTCAGGGTCCAAACTAATAAAGGAAGATCCAATAACTTTGATATTATTTGTTAAATTTGACATTGGCAATTATTTTCTTCTATTGATAAGGTAATATTAAGTAGTTATTAAGATTTAACATTCCATTTCCTTTTTTTCTGAATAAAGTCAAGATTTTATAACGTTTTTTACGAAAAATTCCTGGTTTCATACATCATTATTTCCCTGAGGAATGTTTAAAATTCTTTTCAAGAAAGGTTACCGAGTTATTGTAATCATGGAGTAAGTTTATCCAATGGAGGGTGGTACCCCTCACTTCATCTTGGAACAGGTTATGGCGTGTACACTTTTTTTTATGGTTTAGAGCTTAGAGATAAGAGTTCAGAGTTGAAGTTTAGGAAGATAGTATCCCGTTCAGATACTATGTCTGTAGTATAGCGAGTAGGTAAGCAGGCAAGCTTTTTGCTTGTTTTTCTGAACTAGGGGTTGTCCAATAATATTCATTGAGTCTTGGGGACTCAAAAGTCTACGGACAACCAAAGTCGATGCCAAGAGAGTTGGTTTTTGGCATCGAGTTGGGTGGGTTAAGAGACTAGGGGGATTGATAACCATCTTAGATCCTCCCTCCCCATTAGGATAGTCACCTCTACGTCCGCGCTCGGCACATCATCGTGGCAGCCGAATGCGTAGACAGTATTAGTCAGCCATAGCAACCACGACAACCTATGGTTAGCTTTTGATCGTGCAATGTACGGGTTATGTTCTGTGGGTTGATGTAATGATACATCCAAATTCCTTCTTCTCCGTCTACGTTCACTCATAATATTATGAGGTGCACAATCGAATCATTTATCTTTTCAAATCAATTCAATTCAGTCTATTCTTCAACGGTTATGAGGGCCAATAAGCTTCTAAAAATGATCATTCGAACTCGACCACTAGAGTTCAACGGTCGGCAGTGTAAAAAAAAAAGAGGTAACACCGGTCGTATAGATCCCGGAGCAAGTGCCCACGGCCTGGCTGAGCTAGCTGAGGCTAGGGTACTGCCGGCCACCGCGACGGTCGATCTCGGCCATAACCTTGCGTTGTCGCATGCCGTTCTAGTTGACCATTCTTCACGAGTGATTAACTAGAAAGGGGGCGTTGCCGGCAAAAGGTTACTTTCATCCCATTCACGAAAATCAAATAGCCGTAGTTAGACATTTAGATGCAAACCGGAGTGAAGTCTCTGGGTATGAAGATGAGTTAGTTTGAGGTAGCATTCGTGGTCTAGGTATAGTTATGGGAGTATTTGTAAGGTCCATGGTTTTCAGGTGTAGGCTACATTATAGTACAGCTGCAAGCGGAACATCTAGCACTTGTAGCGGACAGGCGTGGACATGGCATCAGGTACCCTCTAGGCTGTTCTACGGGGTTTTGTAGTCAGGACCTATGGTAGGCTGATGGATAGTCCACGCTTCTGTGAACGGGATGGATAAGAAATTAAGGAACGGGGAGGGGAGTCGAAGGAGCAGGAGGCAGTGTTATCGACGTGTAAGTACTTCTTTTCTCGATTTGCTAGATACACCGATACACAGATGAAGGACGTTGGAGTTGCTGTTCCTTGATATAGGAGTCAAGGATATTTGGGATGCTTGTCTCTCTTGCTACTTCCTCTCTGGTTAGTGTGGTTGTTGGTAGGCATTGCGTCTGCTTTTCAGTTGTCCTTAGGGTTTATGAGAAGGAAGGTTAATGTCTGCTGGCAATTATACAGAGAAATGAATAGAATATAATATATGTTCCTCTATATTTACTTATTATATTCACATCACAAATGGATGACGTTCAATACGGGACCGAGAAGTTTTCTGTCTCGTGGGTTCTGTTTGTGTGGGATATGGATAAATGAATGAGAGATGTAGAGGTTTCAAATTATTCCTTTTCTTTGATTTCTTAACATTATTATTTACGTTACAGATGGCGCCCAACGTGGGGCCCGAATTAGCTCGAGAAGTTTAGATTTGAATTGATTAAAGTTAGGTCGATTCAGAGTGACGTAGAGAGAAGTTAAGAATTTTTGAAAATCTTTGAGATTGTTCAGTTTTTGTTTTGAAGTTTTTTTTTGGCGATCAGGTCTCTTAGATGGAGGAACGTCATCGAGATTCGTGGTATAGGCACTATTTTGTCCAGTGGTTTGGTGATGTTTTACCGAACCAGTCTGTTGCATTAGGTCTATCCACTTTCCTTTAACTCTTGTCACATAGGTTTGTCTTCGATCTCTGTCCGGATTGAGCAGTAATTTTGCTTGATTGTCAGTTGCTGAGGTGTTGACATATCCTGAAGGTGATGTCTGAGATTCCGGTCGTAGGAGAATAGTCTGAGCAGGTCTTCTGACCGGTGGTTGGAGCTTTTTGCCCGACGCACGTCAGCTGCAGAAGCTGGTCATTCGTTCAAATACGACCCATATTGTTTCGTCCATAAATCAACTTTTCACTTTAAATTATTATATTACCCAATTTAGTATTTGAAGATCTCAGTCAGTTTTGATTTCCGTTAGGAAGTGACGGCAAGTAATGGGACATGAAGCGCTAACCGGTAATTGGTGTTTTTATACCCGATGTACGTCAGCAGTAGTGTAATGTCTCCATCACTTACCCGATCAGCTTTTCGTTTATGAGAAATTGTCCTGTCTTTTGATAGCCAGAACACCGTAGAGTGTTCTCAAGTTTACACACACTGGCTTTTCATTTTTTTTTATTTTTTTTTTATCGGTTCAGGAACCGAACCGAGATGTACACGCCTAATTCCAAGAAAAGGAGGGTTACCACCTCCTGAAACCTTTATGAGACAAATTTATTAAGTTTTTTTTTTTGAAACATATTCAAGTATAGTTTTTGAGATTTTGAGTTTTTGAGATTTTGAGTTTCTGAGAATTTTAAGATATAGTATAGTTTTTGAGATTTTTGGAAATATTTAGATTTTGAGATTTTTGGAGATTTTTGAGATAATACCCACATTTATTAAACATTTTTTTTTGTATAGATTATAGATTATCGAGATACAATCAAACATTAACTAATTATCAATAATAAGTTTTTGAATTTATTTACAGATTTAAGTATATAGTTAAGTATCTATCCAAGTATCCAATTGGAATATCTGACAGATATTTTTTAATAATATTTTCACATAAGTTTTCTTACGAATAATATATTTAAGTATTCGCAACTAGTTTTAAGCACTTTTTGAATTTATATTTACACAATTTCCTTTTTTTGAATTACCAATTTTTGAAATATATATATATACTGACACTTTCTTTTTTTTTTACGACTTGAGTAGCACCCGTTAGAGGAAATATCTCACGGACTACTCACATTTCATTTTAATTACCGGACTTACAAACATAGTTGAAGTGATTGTCACTTTAGATCAATGAGTGGTGATAATCAGAAAATTGAAAAACAAAGTTCATATAATCCAGATTTGCGTGACGTGATTATTATGCCTTTGAGACCAGGTCAAGGTGTAGGTCCAATTCCTCCACCAGTTGATCCAGAGGATGAACAATCGGAGGGTGGTTTCGACCACACAGGTAACGATACAGGGATTAACCCTGGTGATTCAGGAGAGGTGAGCGCAGAGGAAACACAACGTCGCAAGGATGCTGCTGATCATTCAGCATACATCCAAGACATTGTGTCGGCCTCTATATAAGCGCATCGTCGCGACGAAAGAAGGTTTATTCAGGAGCAATTAGCTCAAAGCCAAAATTACCTGCTTGAACCAGTCGCCAATATAATTCGAGGTGGCATTCAAAGCCAACCTCCTCCTGCTGCCACACAACCTCTCACTCAAGCTCCAGTTCAACCTCCAGTTCAACCACCAATTCGACCACCTACTCAGCCTATACCACTGCTTCAAGCATCTACTTCACACAAATTACCTAATAATCCTATTAATGGTACGGACGCTGCACGCGTAGTTACCATTAACGTTCCCCCTGGCAGCAAGGGTGCCCGAAGAAACCTTACGGATCATATGCCGACTGAAGACGAATAAGCGGCGATGGTAACTCCAACGTATCCAACAGGGGCAAGTCTGATTCTGCCAGGCGTCAATCCAGCACAAATGACTCGAGGTGCAAACGTAGACGATTTTCTACAACGGATGAATACGTTTAATTTTGACGATTCACCGCCGTCTCCGCGTAGACGTACAGGCTCGAACGCCACTTCATCCAGCCGAGTTCCTCAGTATCATAAGTGGGTATTAAAATTTGACGCGAAAAATATGTCTGTCGATGATTTCTTGTTCCGCCTCGAATGTATCCGGTACAGCAACAACGTACCATGGGACGAAATAGTGATGAACTTTTATCACTTCGTCTCTGGTTCTGTTGAAGCATGGTACTGGGTATACTTGAAACGGAACCGACATACTAATTGGGCTGATTTGAGGACTGCCCTAGTTGAGCAGTACCGTAGCTTAGAAACGGATACCGAACTTTTCCGAAAACTATCTGATAGGAAGATGCAAAATGGCGAGTCATTTACGGACTTCTACGATGCAATTATGAATATTAATTCTAAAATGCGAGTTCCGCGTACGGAGAAGGAGTTGATTGAAATTATCAAGACTAACGTTAGGAGGAGGATGAGTGAGCTACTCATAACGTATAGTACGTCAAGTCTCAGAGACCTAGCATACTTATGCCGTGCAATTGAGAAGTCTCAATCTCACTATGAGACAACGCGTCCTAGTTTTGTGCCAGACGATTCGTAAATGAGATCGGAGAAGAACCCTGTCAAGATTTGACTGTGGCTTTACCCACATCACACATCGAAGCGATCCAGAGAGATCACAGTTTACAGAAAGGCTGGAATTGCCAAGCCCTTGGTCACAATTTCCGTGATTGTGCCAAGCCCATCGACAAGGTATTTTGCTTCCGCTGCGGACTAGCAGACGCATATAGTCCATCGTGCCCTAAGTGCATAGCAGGAAACGAGAGGAGGAACAACCCATCAACCGGGGGGGTTCGCTCCGATTAGATTCACCCGGAGTTCAAGTGTCTAACACGACAAAGCCTCTTGAACTTCCAAAAATTTCAATTTTAAAACCTAACAAGAACATTAATGAAATTCCAAAACACAACACAAATGATTGTAGAACAATCCCTATTATAGATAATGAACCAAAACCCAATACAGATTTAAATTTAGATAAGAATATTACAGAACCATTATACCGTAAACCTTTCCATGAAAGGCTACGCAATTATAATGAAGTGCGTAAGAGAATTGTTACTTTTCCAGAGTTATCCAAACAGATACGACGAACAAGGGAGCGCTTCCATCGGAAGCGGACTACTTACCGTAGCATAGCGTCAGCAACAATAGGTCGAGAATCGAATGACCCACGTCCTTATGTGACGGTCGGTCTATTCGGTGACAGCTTTCTAGGTCTTCTCGATTCAGGAGCAAGTATTAGTTGCTTAGGCACTGATATCCTCCCCTATTTGAAAGACAAAAATGTTACGGTAAGGAAGGTAGAGACTACCGTGTCCACGGCCGATGGACACAAGCAATCCATAGTCGGAGTGATCACCACAGAGATCCAATATAAGGGAGTAACAAAAGATATCGATCTTTATATCGTGCCATCGTTAAGCCAACGTCTGTATTTAGGCGTTGATTTTTGGCAGAAATTCCATATCGCGCCTCATATAATTGCGGGTCTTTCAGGAATTACGACCGGTGGGCCAGATGAGAGACCCACCAACCAGATTAAGTTAAACGATGAAGAGTCTAAACGACTAAATGCAGTTGTTCGTGGATTTCCTTCCTTCGCAGTCAATGGACTCGGGAAAACAAATCTAGTGCAACATTATATAGACACGGGTGATGCCGTACCTATAAAGCAGAGGTACTATCCCGTTTCTCCGGCGATACAAACCCTCATGTACGCGGAATTGGACCGCATGCTATCGTTGGGAGTCATAGAAGAAAGTTCCAGCGCATGGAGTTCTCCAGTGGTGCTTGTTCGCAAGCCTGGCAAGAACCGATTGTGCCTGGACTTTCGAAAGGTGAACTCCGTAACGAAGAAGGATGCTCGCCCAATCGCGCAAATAGAGGGGCTGCTAGCACGTCTGACAGAGACACATTACATTTCTAGCGTGGATCTGAAAGATGCGTTTTGGCAGATACCGCTGGAGCAAAGTTCGAGGGAGAAGACCGCTTTTACGGTACCAGGCAGACCATTGTACCAATTTAAGGTCATGCCTTTCGGTCTATGTAATGCGGCACAAAGTTTGAGTTACCTCATGAGTCGCGTAATTCCATCGGGGTTACGAGATCAAGTATTTGTATACTTAGACGATCTGTTGGTTGTGTCGAAGGATTTCGACGAACATCTGGAGACTCTGGAGATAGTCGGAAAGTGTTTGACGAATGCAGGACTGACGATAAACGTCGAGAAGTCGAAGTTTTGTTTTGATGAGCTTCACTATCTCGGTTATAAGGTCGGTCAGGGATGCTTGAAAGCCGATCCAGACAAGATCGCAGCGATTACTAGTTTTCCTTTACCAACCACAACTCGCCAAGTTCGCCGATTTCTCGGTATGGCAGGTTGGTATCGACGATTCGTGAAGGACTTCAGCACCTTAGCCGCACCATTGACCGAGACTTTGAAAAAGGGAAAAGCCTTCAAGCTAGGAAGCATTCCTGCAAATCAAGCAAGCTTTAACTTCGGCGCCGGTATTGGTCAATCCAGACTTCTCCAAGGAATTCATCATTCTTTGCGACGCATCCGCGACTGGCATCGGATGTGTACTCTGTCAGCGAGACGAATCTGGAGCGGAGCAGCCTATATACTACTTCTCCCGGAAACTGAACGCTGCACAGAGAAACTATTCGGCGACTCCAAGGCTTCGATTTTGTGGTAGAGCATAGAAAAGGAACACTAAATGTCGTTCCAGACGCTCTATCTAGAGCTTATGAAGACGATGAGTTGACAGTGTCAGCTTTCCTCTCTTGTCTACCGCAGATCGATGCCTCGGAGGTACTTCACATCGATCTCGAGGATCCGTCCTTTAAATCCGAAGGTTATCTAGATATCATCAGTCATATCGGGAAGGAACAGGAGCGGTTACCGGACCTCAAAGTGTCGGAAGGGTATATATACAAACGCACCAAACATGCGGGTGGTAATCCCTTGGCCGACGATCTAACTTGGAAGTTGTGGGTTCCCTCAGAGATGACTGAATCTCTAATCTCTCTGGCTCACAATCCGCCGCGTGCTTCGCATGGTGGGGTGGTGAAGACGATTTACAGGTTGAAAGATAGATTCTATTGGCCAGGTATGTACACACAGGTCAAACTTTACGTGGATCGGTGTGAGGCATGCAAGACCAGTAAGGCAGCTAATATGACATTGCGAGCAGAGATGGGAAACAGTTTTGAAGTTGGTAGGCCATTTCAACATCTGTATGTTGACTTCCTCGGGCCATACCCTAGATCGAAATCTGGTAATGTCTATATAGTGATCGTGTTAGACCAACTGACTAAATTTGTCTTCATCAAACCACTTCGCAAGGCAACAGCCGCGAGCGTGGTCAAATTTCTGAAGGACGAAGTGTTTGTAATTTACGGAGTACCAGAGAGTATTCTCTCTGATAATGGTACGCAATTTGTTGGGAAGGAGTTCCAAAAGTTTTTGAGTATTTTCGGGGTCAAACACTACCGGACGGCAGTGTATGCTCCCCAGTCAAATGCAAGTGAACGAGTGAACCGTTAAATTTTGGCGGCCATTCGGTCGTATGTCAATCCTCGACAGACGGATTGGGATGTCCACCTGTCTTCGATCAGTAGTGCTTTACGCACGACGGTTCATTCAACTCTCACGATGTCTCCATACGAAGCCCTATACGGACAACGTATGATAGAACACGGGGCAGACTATCGTCTTTTGAGAGAGTTGGGTGGACTGAACTGTTCGGAGATAGATTGGCTTCCTTAGGTCGCCAAGATGAACATCATTCATTCATACTTGAAACAAGCATTGATCAAAACCCATGAAGCATACGAGAAAACTTACAATCTCCGTAGCAGAATTATAACATTTAAAGTAGGTGATGAGATCTATCGAAGAAATCATGTTCTAAGTGACGCAACTAAGCATCTGAGTGCGAAGTTGTGTCCAAAATTTATCAAAGTTCGTGTTAGCAACATAATTGGTGAAAATTTGTACGAAGTTGAAGATAGACGAGGACACAAGTGGACGTGTCACACCAAAGACCTGAAGAGATAAAGTAATCAAACTATAATTATACCACGGATTTAGACCCAAATAACCTGACTTTCCTTTAAGATTTTTCTATTGGCATATTCAACATAAACATTTTTTTTTTGCTATAGTCTATCAACGTATTAAGACACCTGAAGAGATAGAAGATTTCTGAAGTTTTTTTATCCAATCACATGCCCGGTTCTCAGCTGTGCATGAGACTCTTGGTCTGTTTACGCAATAATCTCTTTATGTTGGCTGATGACCAATAGAATATAAAAACCCTGACGTACTATAGGAACATATTTCCTATAAATTTTTTTTTTTATGTATCAACAAATGTGTAACAAAACACATAAAATTCAGATGTGCTATTTGAATGCACCTCCCATGCAAACATTTTTTTTTGTCTTCAACCAACTAGACGGTTAAGAGTTGCAGTATCAATATGATACGAAAAGTAAGAAGCTCCAGACGTAAGTTATTTGTGAGGAGTTCTCCTTTTCTCGGAAGTTCGACGAAGCAGGCTTAGTCGAAATTCCAAGCTTTGTAGGGAAAACTTTTCGCAGATTGGCACGCAAATAGATTTCCTACCAATGCCATCTACCAGCGAAACCATTCATAGACTCACTCTACCCTGAACACAGTCATTTTACCCCACTCCTATAAGGATTCCACAAATAGAATCCACCCAGACAAAAATGCCATTTCTAGAATGGCCTTCCAATGCGTTTCCAATTTCTGTCTGCTTTCCATTTTGTATATGTTCCATTATTTTCGGGAAATACAAAAAATGGCGAGTAAGCGGCTACTCGCTATTTCTGTATTTAAGCCTCGTTCACACGGAATGTAAATGCAGGACATCCGCACTGTTGGCAAATTCAAGAGAAGGTAGATTTTCAATGTGCGAGAGCTGACACAACAGTAAATTATTGATAAGTAAGTGTCAGATAATCAGAGTGAAAATCGAAGGATGGGAATGTAGAGTAAATTAAAATATCTGTGATAATCTGTAGTTCACACTACTGGATAGATTGGTTCGGACTAATGGTACACGTAAAATTCGCGACGAATGTCATTCTTTCGCATAGACAGTGTTTTGGTAAATAACGCCCAGTATGTCAAGAGAATCATAACAAGTGACCCAGCAAAGATATTGATTTATTTGCTCTTGTTCCACTCTGTGAACATATGTTGGATCAGATTTTTCTTAGGAGTAGTTCTAAGTATAAAACAGATTGAATTCTGAAATATTCAGCAAGTGGGCAATAACCTGCTAACTCATTGTATAGAACCTGTCAAAACCTAATTTCGTTTATCTTCACTGATTCTGCAATACAATGATTTACAAAACGTTGAAGAATCGCGATATGTCACTTGTGTAACAAACACGGGATTAATAATGTCAAGCCTTGCGAAGAAAACATCGACCGAGAAGCATAAGTCGATTTGTAGTCTAAACGACAACATTTATGTAATACCTTGACAGAATTATTTTCAGCCACACTAGTAAAAGTATCCGAAGATTGTCAATTCTCAACCGTCGTAGGTTTGCACGAAGGCAGAATCATATTATTCGATACACCTGACATTTAATTTGTGTAGAATTCTCATATACCAGAACAACCTGACATACTTAATGCCCAGCGCAAAGTTACACCTTTCAATGTAGTACAGTGAGCACTACCCATAAGGATTCGCTACTCTCCTCCATCTAACTCGATACTTGTATTGGAACGAGTAATGGAAAAGAGGAAGTAGGAAAATCAATATGGCGTACCGCTACCTGGAAAGCGGGGAAATATAAGCGAGAAGGTTGTCTGTGGACTTCATTTCGAAACCAGACGCCAACCGCAAAACATCTCTTCTACAGAACGAGTTTTTTCTTTAAGCAGCCGATCCGCGTCCATTTTCTCCAGATTTTTGGTTTCTCTGTGAGAATCCATCCAATTGCCATAGCAATTGGAGAAATTATTTGTTAAAATTGGACTTTTACTATAATTAAGGTGAGTGTTGCAATTTATCATTCATTAAAGTAAAGTAAATGATATTTGCTTTGCTTCAATGAGAAATCTTAGGTGGCGTCACATGGCAGACGTTCTGAAATTGTTTCGTTTCATATTGTAGGATTACCAACCCGCAATTCAGACAGGATTATAGACACCAGGACGCGCAGACGAGGCTGCAGGGATTTACAATCAACAATTGATGAGAATTAATCATCCACTCAGTCATTTTTTTTTGTGATTGAAGGAGGACTCTCGTCTGCAAAATTTTTTTTTTTACATGTTGTGAGCCAACGCCCCAGGCCTCCAGGCTTTGTTTATATATATATATCAACCTATGTAGTTGCGCAAATTTATGCGAAGCAACAACTCACGAGCTACTTCTCTTTATTCGGAGGCTGATGTTAAGATAAGTCCTAGTTCAGGCAATATACCGATCGCGATAATTGGCGATACGCACATAGCTACTGCCACCTTTTTCTTGAGGCAGATAAGACGTACCAGTGTGATCACCTGACGTTGATCCGCATGTCGGCTCGTCGACGATCACCACCACGTCCTAATTTGCGCCGGTCTGAAGTGCCCTGCTGAGGCACAATCATTTGGCATTTTTCCTCACCGCCCTCTCGGCGCAACATTGAGGACATTCCGTTTTGTCCTGGCTGTTTCAGCGGACAGTACCGTATATTAACTCTCAGAACACCAGTGGTACCCAGTCACGACAGGCTGAAGGCCCCAACGTAGGAGTAAAGATTCTATTTTTCATCGTGGGAAAACCTAATCAGACGTCTGGCGTGTGATTAGTTACAGATGCCGGTCTGCCAACATATCACCTCTAAAAGTCACGCCGAATTTACAAAGCATCAAGGGACGAAGGAGTTCTCACCTTACATCTCAACACTTAGCAGCAGTTCCTGAGAATTATTGTATTGATAAAGAAAAATATTACACATACGTGTGCATCAAATGTCCAGGTAATCAATTTGCTATTCATTACTGTGTGTTTCCCTTTGGGAGCGTCGAAAATCTGACGTCCGCCAAGATTGTCATTGACGAGTGCATAGATTGTCTCATATACTACACTCGAAGTTGGCATACGACACCAGCTACCACGGACGGTGGTACGGCAGAAACAGTTCTATCACGGAAGACTAATATCCATTAGCACGACGCTAATCGCCATTCATTGTATTATCAATCTAATTAAGCTTAAGTTATCCTTATATTAAGATCATAATTATTAGTGAATCAAAGATTTTTTATTTCTTTATTTACACACGACATCTAATCAGTTCCGAGTCGATAAGTTTTGCGAATTCTGAGCCCGGAAACTCAACAGATCTCGCGTGTGTTTAGATCGCTTTCTTTTATTGGAGCATACTTTGTATAAGAGCCCGTGCTCATAACTTATCCGCGTTCTAGTAACATGAAGACAAAGGGAGAGCGACATAACTGCTGAAAGATTTTCTTTCGATATACCTGATTACAAAAATTTTTGAATTTTTTTTTTGCACTTGGTCTTCGAGACACCCTTTTTGTTTATACTGTTTCGTGTCGGTAGCTACCCATCGCATAGCGATTAAACGTCGTGAACGTTTATTAATTATTCACTTAGCCCTTGGCTGATTACTTAATTTGATTTTATATTTTTTTTTTTGTTTTTCACTCGCGTCTACGCAGATTAAAACTTTAATTTTCCCTCATTGGTCTATATCCGATGTGGGAACCGTTTATGTACGCTAATTATAAAAAGATATCCGCCTTCGATTACCTTGTTACGGTTAAGCAAAGTCAAGCAACATATGAAAGCAAGCATTGATAACTCCTGAGATCCATCTATCGAATTTGCTAATGTGGATAAATTTAGTAGATAGTAGTATAGATTAATCTCTTTTAGTTTACAGCTTACTGGAGTGCACTTCCGGGGCTACGTTAACGATACCATTATTCCTCACTGCCCCATTGGCAGTGTTGTACTGTTTTACACTATATTTTTTTTTACATATATACATTGCTTTATTATATTGCTGATCATATTGCTGTGTTGAATATATATGAGGAAGCGAATTTACGATCTCATATATATGGTATCTTTGTTTATAAATTCAGAAATTCGTGTTTTGGTTTTGTCGTTGTGAGACTGATTCTCATATCAAGCCACAGTAGTGGTTTTGCATTTGAGTTATCTTCAATAAGATTAGTTTTATTCGCGGTTATCAAAAAGAACATCTAACGTTTCTCGGTATATGAAATAGATCGTACCTAGTAGATCCTCAAGGTGACTTAACATTTTTTTGTTAAGATCACTTTTGGTTATAATACGTTATGTTGATACGCCTCAATTTTATCGAGTTTAATTGTCATTGGTATCTTATCGCGGCGTAAAGCGTTGTCGCAATTTCGTTCAAAGTATCAATACACTCGGTTCAAATTCATTTATCTCACTCTTTTTGGTTTTTTTTTTTTTTTTTTTTTTAGATACGTTTTTACTTGTATCACTTCATTTTTCTTTTCGTTTTAATTTTATTTTATTTTTATTCACTTGAATTTCCTGAAGGAGATTCTCATATCACAAACGACATTCTTGTAATTTAGAGAGGTATTTATTCGAATTTTGAGTATCGACCTAAGCATAAAATATCCTTGAAATTTTCTTTAATTGTATCTCTTGTGAAATACACCTTTGTGAAGGTGTGAATAAGTAATCATTTATATAAAGTAACCTTGAAGATAAATTTTGATGTCATAGACCTCTTCAGGGTCCAAACTAATAAAGGAAGATCCAATAACTTTGATATTATTTGTTAAATTTGACATTGGCAATTATTTTCTTCTATTGATAAGGTAATATTAAGTAGTTATTAAGATTTAACATTCCATTTCCTTTTTTTCTGAATAAAGTCAAGATTTTATAACGTTTTTTACGAAAAATTCCTGGTTTCATACATCATTATTTCCCTGAGGAATGTTTAAAATTCTTTTCAAGAAAGGTTACCGAGTTATTGTAATCATGGACTAAGTTTATCCAAGGGAGGGTGGTACCCCTCACTTCATCTTGGAACAGGTTATGGCGTGTACACTTTTTTTTATGGTTTAGAGCTTAGAGGTAAGAGTTCAGAGTTGAAGTTTAGGAAGATAGTATCCCGTTCAGATACTATGTCTGTAGTATAGCGAGTAGGTAAGCAGGCAAGCTTTTTGCTTGCTTTTCTGAACTAGGGGTTGCCCAATAATATTCATTGAGTCTTGGGGACTCAAAAGTCTACGGACAACCAAGGTCGATGCCAAGAGAGTTGGTTTTTGGCATCGATTTGGGTGGGTTAAGAGACTAGGGGGATCGATAAATATCTTAGATCCTCCCTCCCCATTAGGATAGTCACCTCTACGTCCGCGCTCGGCACATCATCGTGGCAGCCGAATGCGTAGACAGTATTAGTCAGCCATAGCAACCACGACAACCTATGGTTAGCTTTTTATCGTGCAATGTACGGGTTATGTTCTGTGGGTTGATGTAATGATACATCCAAATTCCTTCTTCTCCGTCTACGTTCACTCATAATATTATGAGGTGCACAATCGAATCATTTATCTTTTCAAATCAATTCAATTCAGTCTATTCTTCAACGGTTATGAGGGCCAATAACTTCTAAAAATGATTATTCGAACTCGACCACCAGAGTTCAACGGTCGGCAGTGTAAAAAAAAAAGAGGTAACACCGGTCGTAAAGATCCCGGAGCAAGTGCCCACGGCCTGGCTGAGCTAGCTGAGGCTAGGGTACTGCCGGCCACCGCGACGGTCGATCTCGGCCATAACCTTGCGTTGTCGCATGCCGTTCTAGTTGACCATTCTTCACGAGTGATTAACTAGAAAGGGGGCGTTGCCGGCAAAAGGTTACTTTCATCCCATTCACGAAAATCAAATAGCCGTAGTTAGACATTTAGATGCAAACCGGAGTGAAGTCTCTGGGTATGAAGATGAGTTAGTTTGAGGTAGCATTCGTGGTCTAGGTATAGTTATGGGAGTATTTGTAAGGTTCATGGTTTTCAGGTGTAGGCTACATTATAGTACAGCTGCAAGCGGAACATCTAGCACTTGTAGCGGACAGGCGTGGACATGGCATCAGGTACCCTCTAGGCTGTTCTACGGGGTTTTGTAGTCAGGACCTATGGTAGGCTGATGGATAGTCCACGCTTCTGTGAACGGGATGGATAAGAAATTAAAGAACGGGGAGGGGAGTCGAAGGAGCAGGAGGCAGTGTTAGCGACGTGTAAGTACTTCTTTTCTCGATTTGCTAGATACACCGATACACAGATGAAGGACGTTGGAGTTGCTGTTCCTTGATATAGGAGTCAAGGATATTTGGGATGCTTGTCTCTCTTGCTACTTCCTCTCTGGTTATTGTGGTTGTTGGTAGGCATTGGGTCTGCTTTTCAGTTGTCCATAGGGTTTATGAGAAGGAAGGTTGATGTCTGCTGGCAATTATACAGAGAAATGAATAGAATATAATATATGTTCCTCTATATTTACTTATTATATTCACATCACAAATGGATGACGTTCAATACGGGACCGAGAAGTTTTCTGTCTCGTGGGTTCTGTTTGTGTGGGATATGGATAAATGAATGAGAGATGTAGAGGTTTCAAATTATTCCTTTTCTTTGATTTCTTAACATTATTATTTACGTTACAAGATAAAAGAAAATTTAAATGCTTTTTTTTTCTATCTTCTTGCAAATGAAAGCTTTAGTTCATATGAAAAGTAGGATTATGTGGTTCAATTCTGTGAATTACTGTTTGTATTCGTAGAGCTTTATTATTACATCTGATATGTAGATAGTATTCAATTCAGGTTGTTTCAAAATAAAATATGTATTTGAAAGTAAATGGCGATATTAAGTTTTGATTTTTTTTGACGTGAACAGAAATGTTATGTTTTGATGTATTTCTGATCAACATTTATCATTCACAATATAAATAATAAAGGTATAGGCATTCAAAAATTCAATATTCAAACTACTAAAATTCTTCGGACTTACCAATACATTCAACAGGAACCAGTGCACTGTGTCCTCATATGTATGGATGTTTACGTGTATATTATTAATGATGATTCTTGATGAGATGACGTTGCTGCACCCTCCGACCTTATGTCTGGGAGTGCCGATGAAATCCTATGATGATTCTTTGAATACTGTTATTAGTTATATTAGTGATGTTGAAAGTTGGTTCTTTGCTTCAGCAATTTTGCTAATTTGAATCTTGAAATATGAATTAACAGGGTGGTTCTTCCGTGTTCTTGGAAACACAACGATTGTACAACAAGACAGGGCCTATGCAGAATTCAAAGTGAATCTGCATTGGTGTTAATCTTTCAGATATTTACTTGCAGCCTGTGAATTGGTCTTTTCTTTTTATATACCTGGGAGGTGGGGAAATTTAATTGAAATTAGCTCTAGTTTTCTCTTATTGGTTCAATGAAATCTTATCTTCTTTTTGTTTTATTTTAAGGGTCTAATATATTAAGGTTAAATAAACTACTATAAGCGTAAAATATACATATATATTCTTAATATAAACTTGCGGTTGGGGTTCACTTTCGATCCTTTGATGAGTCACGTGAGTATTTGATGAAACCACTATGTATGAAGGTAGCCCTCACACAAAGTTTCGTTTAGGTGCAATCTCACGGAAAGATTTTTGCGGTGGATTATGGTGAGCCTTGCTCGTAGGCGGTAAGGTGTTTTTGGCTCCGAGGTTGTTTAAATGAGTGCCAAACGCTCTTGTGCCATGCGAATTAATACCGCATGTGGTATATATATGTAAATGCGCGTAGCATGTGTCACCGTCATAGGTTATGTGGCTAACTTTACACAAATCGAAGTTTCTGGAATGTCGCCGATAGGATGTAATGGCGTATAAGGGATTCGTACACGAATGGGTGTCTTCTGTCTTCCTATGTCGGTGATGTTATGCCCGAGCGTACTTAAAAAAAATGGAATAGAAGTGTGATTCTTGGCGATGTATCTGTATTTATTCACTCCAAAAAAGAGCGCAATCATAGAATCACATAAAATTTAATAAAAAACATCCATCGCCGCGGGAGAGCACGGTGCACATGTGATCTTCTTCACAGCGCCTTGATTATCGATGGATGTGCGCGCAGCTACCACATCGTATCTCGTTCCTCCATGCGCGCTGTGCATTGAGCACGAATCTTAATTTTCTTTTCTTTTCAGATCGCCCGCCGCCGCCGGTCTTGTTTTTGGTAGGCAATGTCGAACAGATTGTATGATTTATCATACGAAAGAGAACTGGATGTGGGTGCCTCCACGAGGCGATGAAATGGACGTACGTTGTCAATTATTATTATTCTTTTAGGTAGAATCCTCCATATAATTTTATTCCGGGACGGGTAAATGACTACTTGTCACCGCTTATTTAATTTTCTTTTGCACAAAATTACTTTTTAATTACGTACGGCAGCTTATTGCCTTAATATTTTGTAAAATTTTGTTAAACTCCTTACAGGATCGCTATTTTTTTTTTATTTTTATTTCTTATCGATGTTTCTAGTTGCGTTGCAAAATATGGAATGGACGAATCCATGCCATCCAATGGCTGCGTAGCCAAGTTTCCTGTGAGGGATATTATTAAAATCCCTTCTTCCGGCATTTACGTTGATAAAATCCCATTGAAGTCCATAGACTTAGAAACTCGTAGTGGAATCTTGGGAATTTTAGTGAGCAAATCGTGGTTGTAGAATTAATGTTAAATCAAATACATTGCGTGTAAAGCGAATAGAAGTTCTCTATCTCAGCCTTTCATTTCATGGCAACACAGGCGTATCGTTCTAGATTAGCGAATTTTGTTCGGAGAGGGAAATTCTGACATTTCCTACGGCCACTTGCGTGTGCGAGTTTAGAAGAGCGCGACCGAATGCATCCGGTGAAGGATGGCTGGTAACAACTTTGGGTTGCTGGTGACATCATGAAGAGATGTTTCTGATGCTGATGTCTCTGACGTCACGTGTGTCATAGGTTTCTGCCGAAATATTTTCCCTACACAACTTACACGTTTGATTCAAGTCACCACTGTTTCAAACTTGTAAGAAAAAGGAAAATGTTCACTACCTTCCAATACTTCAGATTGTCAGTAATAGAGAATAAAGATACGCTAACTGCTCCTACCAGTACTACTTAATTCATGATATATTTATACAAATATACGTACTAAAAAAAAAATAAAGAGTCTCATGCACAGCTGAGGAGCCGGGCATATCGATTAACTTAGATACTTATAATCGGGTCTGATCTAACTTCACCTATCACCTATTTTAATTGCCTAACACTTATCTCATCTACCATACACTTTTTAAATTCATCTACCAATCACCTTTTTAGGTCTTTGGTATGACATGTTGTTTTGATACCTTTTCTGTCTATGACCTCATATAAATTGTTACCTTTGATTTTGCAGACTCGTACCTTAATGAATTTGGGGCTTAGTTTCGCACTAAAGTGTTTAGATGCATCGCTCAGCACTATGTTTCTCTTGTAGATTTCGTCATCTACTTTAAAGTTTATTTTGCGACTGCGTAAATTGTATTTTCTCTCATATTCATCATGAGATTTTTCCAATGCGGACTTGAGAAAGGAGTGGAGAATGTTCATTTTGGCGGTTTTGGGTAGCCAGTCAATCTCAGAATTATTAAGTCCACCCAAATCTCTAAGCAACCGATAATCAGCCCCATGTTCGATCATTCGCTGACCAAAAAGGGCTTCATATGGAGACATAGAGAGAGCTGAGTGCACTGACGTGCGTAAAGCACTACTTATTGACGATAAAGAACTATCCCAATTCGTCTGTTTGGGATTGACGTAAGAGCCTATGGCCGCCAGAATAGAACGATTCACTCTCTCGCTCGCGTTTGCTTGCGGCGAATAAACCGCTGTTCTGTAATGTTTCACACCATAAACGTCCAATAGTTTCTGAAAGTCACCGCTGATAAACTGAGTGCCGTTGTCCGAGAGGATACTCTCCGGCACACCGTATACCAAAAATATTTCCTCTTTTAAAAATCTAATCACGTTAGCGGACGTGGCTTTTCGAAGTGGCTTGATTATGACAAATTTCGTTAGCTGATCGAGAACGATAAAGATGTAGGAGTTTCCACTTCTTGACCGTGGATAAGGCCCAAGGAAGTCAATGTATAAGTGTTGAAATGGCCTCTCAACTTGGAAGCTCTTACCCATTTCGGCTCTGAGTGTCATATTTGAGGCTTTGCTGGTTTTACAAACCTCACCTATCCACAAAATTTTTCACCTGGGTGAACATGTTCGGCCAGTAAAACCTCTGTCTCAACCTATATAGCGTCTTCGCCACGCCACCATGTGAAGCTCTCGGTGGTACGTGAGCTAAGGAGATTAGCGAGTCAGTCAACTCGGACGGAACCCACAATTTCCAAGCTAGGTCGTCCGCTAAGGGGATCCCTTGGGCGTGTTTCGTGCGTTTATACACGAATCCTTCGTAAACCCTTAGGTCGGGTAATCGTTCCTGTTCTTCCTTGACGTGGTTGATAATCTCCAAGTATCCCTCTGATTTAAATGACGGGTCATCTAAGTCCAAATGGAGCACCTCCTCGGATTCGACCTGAGATAGGCATGATAAAACTGCTTCGACGGTCAATTCGTCATCTTCATATATGCGCGAGAGCGCATCCGGCACCACATTTAACGTGCCCTTTCGATGCTCTATCTCGAAATCGAACCCTTGGAGTAGCATACTCCACCTGGCCAGCTTACCAGTGAGATCCTTGAGGGTCATCAGCCACTTCAAGCTAGAATGGTCCGTGATCACACGGAAACAATACCCTTCCACGTACGACCTGAACTTCTGTATACCAAGAAACGCGGCGAGGCATTCACGCTCGGAAACGGAGTAATTCCTTTGCGCAGCATTAAGCTTTTGTGAGAAATTCTTTCGTGAAGTCGGGATTGACTAATACAGGGGCTGAGGTCAAGGCCGGTTTGATGTTCGAGAACGCTTCTAGAGCTTCCTGGCTTAGCTTGAATGCTTTGGCGGCAAGCGTTGAGAAATCTTTTACAAATCTCCGATACCAGCCGGCCATGCCTAGGAATCGCCTAACTTGGCGTGTTGTAGTTGGCACCGGAAACTTTGTAATTGCCGCAATTTTGTCAGGATCGGCCTTCAAACAGCCTTGCCCGACCCGATAACCTAAGTATTGAAGTTCATCGAAACAGAACTTGGATTTCTCCACGTTGATTGTCAGCCCTGCCTCGGCCAATTTTCGACTCACTAGACTCAGGATTCTGAGGTGCTCGTTGAATGTCCTTGACACGACCAAGAGGTCGTTGAGATAAACAAACACTTGTTCGCGCAGTTCTGTCGGAATTACCTTACTCATAAGATAACTCAGACTCTGCGCCGCATTACATAGCCCGAATGGCATGACCTTGAAATGGTATAAAGGTCGCCCTGGTACTGTAAACTCCGTTATTTCCCGAGACGTCTTCTCCAGTGGTATCTGCCAGAATGCGTCTTTAAGACCCACACTAGAAATATAGAGTGTATCCGAAAGGCGGGCTAGCAGTCCTTCTATATGAGCAATTGGTCTCGCGTCTTTCTTTGTCACACTGTTCACCTTCCGAAAGTCCAGACACAATCGGTTCTTACCAGGTTTGCGAACTTACACAACTGGAGAACTCCATGCGCTGGTACTTTCTTCGATGAAACCCAAAGAAAGCATACGATCCAATTCCTCATACATCACGGATTGTATCGCTGGAGAGCCGGGTAGTACCTTTGTTTGATTGGCACTGCATCACCTGTATCTATGTATTGCTCAACTAAGTGTGTTCTCCCGAGCCCCTTGCTCGTGAAAGAGGGAAAACAACGAACCACCTCTCGAAGCCTGTAGGACTCGTCGCTACTTAGTTTACATTGGTTACTGGGAATTCCATCTGGTGAAATTCCCGAAATACTCGAAATTATATTTGAAGCTATCTTGAACTTCCGCCAGAAGTCAAGGCCAAGATATAGCCGTTAAGGGTTTTAAAGGGTTTTAAAGGGTTTTAAAGGGTTTTTGATAACTATTGGAGTTTGCATTGTCACGGTCTGGTTTTAAAATGGATACGGGAGTGGTAGGAAGAAAGTCATTGTTATAGCCTACGACTCCGGGTTCTGTTTCGCGGAACGAATCCCCCCGGATGGTTGATTGTTCCTCATGGAGTTTCCCGCACACCTAGGACAATTTGGCTTATACGCGCCCTCCTTTCCACATCGGTAGTAGAAACGTATGTCCTATATTTAGACAACTCCAGCATACAAGGGGCTTGGCTTCTTTGTGGAAAGCTTCCACAGTGCCTGGTACTGCGACAGCCATCTTTTCCATCTGTGGCTCTTCGACTTCACTGACGTAGCGACCTGGTTGTTGATTCCTCTGATTGTTTGGCATATAATGGTTTGTACGCGTGCTATCCGGCTTGTAATCGTAGTAGCGTTCGATGATACGACATGTATATGCCAATTGACGCAGACTGTGGGTATTGAATGTTATCAAATGTGGACCTAGTCGACGATTGACATTGAGCTTAAGAATCTCTATGAGTTCTCGCTCTGGCTTCGGGACACGCATACGTGAGTTTAGGCTCATCACGGAGTCATAAAAATCGTTAAAGGGTTCGCCAAGCTGTTGCTTGCGGTCATTAATTTTACGAGACAATTCCGAGTCTGTCTCTAGACTACGGTATTGTTCAACGAGAGAAGTTTGGAATGAGCTCCAAGAAGTATGTTGGTTGTTCTTTATGTGCGTCCAGTAGCATGACTCAGCGGATCCGGACACAAATTGATGGAAGTTCGCAAGGACTTCATCCCACAAGACCCCATAGCTGGCTCTGACTCGATCGAGTCGAAATAGAAAATCATCGACGGGGCAATTTTTGCCGTCAAATTTCACTCCCCATTTGTGGAATTGAGGACACTTAATGATCGTAGTCGAATTTGATGCAGCACGTCTTTGCGGAGATGTAGATCCATGCGAAGTATCAAAGTTGAAACCATTCATTCTAGTTAAAAAGTCATCCACGCTGGATCCCTGAGCCATGTCCACTGGATGAACTGTAGGCACATATTGCTGGCTAGTAGGTCCAATGGCAGGTGTAGGTAATGATGCTAAATTATCAGCGTTTTGACCTGTGTTAAAACGTATCTGGTACCCGGTTATTGTTTCGATGTGTGGTGTCATGTTTAACCGTGAAGGTCCTGCTCTTGTAGTTCTGTTTGCGTTGCTCGGCTAGGTAACAGCAGTTGCGTTGGGGGTGGGCAGTTGGAAGAAGATGGGTTAACATTGTAAGTGAGGTTACTATTAGAAGAAGGATTATGTAATCCTCTAATTAAATTTGTAACTTGCTCCAGGAATGTGGTCTGACTGCGAGTTAAAGCCTCGCTGATAAATCTCCTATCATTGAGTCTACTTAAGTTCACAGAAGCTGACACCATTTCTTGAATAGCAGCGGAACAATTCAAAGCATCTTGTGCTTCTTGATTTATCAGTCCCTGTGCGGTCGTATTATTGCTACTCATTTCAAGCGGTGCGCTCATGTCGCCATTTTGTAACGAGCTGTTCTTCTTCGGTTGGATCGTTGCTGACATGCAGGTAGCCACTATAGCTCGTCGGTGGGGTGGTTCTTTGATCCTCGAACTCGTCACAAAAAAAACCATGTCAGGCTTGTCCATCTCGAGGTGTTTTGAGATGGTGCGAGAATGTTGCCTCTACCCTCCCTTCCATGGTTGCTTGTCTCGCCGAAGCAACCCCTTGACATGGCATCTTCTTCTTCCGCAGATCATCACTCTTTCTTACCTCTCCTCCTCATCCTTTATTTTAAATTTATTCGGTTCTCATTTTAATTTCATAAAATTCTTCAAAAATAATCAAAAATATATTTCATATGTTTTCAAAAATAGTAGGTATTTATTTAACAATCTATTAATATAATTCTTATTACTAACTTAATTTTTAATTAAAAACAATTTCATGCAAAAAAAAACTAAATTTCAAATTTATTCTTTATAATCAAAGTGGCAACTCTGTTTAATCACTTTCAAAAATCTTCAAGAAAACTTAATCACTCGCGTTCGATTTATAATAATAATTTGGGATTAAACTTCCTCTTTTTGCTTTTTAAACACTTTAATTCACTTAAGCAATGGTCCCTTTAAATCCCAACCCAATCCGATCGCGGTACAGTTATTTAACGTATATATATATATAGATTATTTGCACCCTTTTTGGCACAGACAAAAATTTTATTAAAATCACTCACCCTTCTTTATCCAACGATGATGTGGCCACAGCACCCGGAGCGATGAGAAGCTTTATGATTATCTACACTTTTTAATCTATATGTATCATAAGAAAAACAACTATGCACGATAGATTTAAACTACTATTTTCTTTGACACGGTTCGCAAGTAATTTGCCTTTTTTTAAAGATTTTATCTTAATGATAAAAAAAAGAAATTACCAAAAAAAAATTAATTAATCAAAAAAAATGAAGTTAAAAAAAAAATTCAATCAAAAAAAAAGTGAAGTAAAGAAAAAATTAAATTTTCGGTGCTCCGGTGAGATTTGAACTCCGGACTAAGATACTCGGATTCTATGGCCCCGTCCTTCGTGCCACGGTGCTGACTAATTTTGTTGGTCTGGTGGTAGGTAGTCTCGTCGGTAGCAGGATACTTGATTTCCTCAAGACTTTTCTGGCCACGATTTGTTGTGGCGGAGTAAAAGGAATTGTCAATAAAATGCAACTATGTAGTTGAAAATTTTTAGGCGGTCTTCAGACTCCTTGTCGCCAATTATGGAAATCGTCAGAATCCTATAGATATCGTTTTTCTGCTATTTATTAGTTTTAATCGAATAATTAGCTTTAAATAATTATCTATTTAACTCAGCTTCGATTCAAATCACGCACTTAAACTTTTCCGCAAAATCAAAATTTGCACCCTCTGCTTATGCAGTTCGAATTTAACATTGACTTGACTTTGAAAAATCCTATGCCCTGCTCTATTTCCAAAGCCACATCAAAAGAAAGCTTTAGGGGTTATTATTCTTCTAGTTTATTAACCTTTAAAGTATATAACTTCCCCTCTCCAGCTAAAATATTAAAGCCTAATACCTAGCTTGTTCTCTTAAAAGAAATTCCTCAGCTGAGAGTTCTGCAAGAATTTTGTTTTGGAACTCTAAGGATGTGGAACACACCAAAAATAACCCTAGCGATCTACTACATTTTGAAACTTGGTTATCTACTTGTCTTTTTGACAGATCTCGATCATAATCTGAAATTCGGTTTGTTATTGTTGTGCTTGGTCGGTCGGTCTTTTTATTAAAATTAAATTGTCGAAGAGTTTCTAAATAATAATAAAAAAAGACCAAACGTAATATCGGTAACAGGGCTTTGCTTTTTCCAGATATATCGATATCTGGAACATGCAAATGAACACACGCATTGGTTTTCGGTTCGGTTGAAAGTGCATAAAAAAAATGGCGAAAAAATAAAAAAAAATTGAAGCAACGGGTCTGCTTTACTTGTGTGTGTGTGAATAAAAAAGTACATCATCCACTTCCCCCTAAATATGCTTAGTGTTGTGTTCGTGTTTATCAAATTAGATGTTAGCTCCTCCATCGGGCTGGTTGTTGGCCGATGCCCCTTCTTCTTCTGCGTTACCCTGTGACATATCTGGTGGAGAATCAATTATTACGTCTCTGTATGCCGGGTTGTACGGGCTCTTTAAAACGTACCTTCTCCCTCTTCCTGGCATGGAAGTGCAACGGTATAACACTTAGTCAGACAAGGGTCCAATTCAAAATTCAAAAAAAAATTTCCTATTTTTTTTTTGAAACTTGTTAAAAAAAAAAAACTTAAAATGCTATTTAAAAGAAAAGTGTTGACTTGGTCCGTAAGAAAATTATTCTTGGGACTCTTCAAAAGTTTCACCTAAGAGTAAATTTTTAATTCAAAGAAAAAAATCCAAAAAGTCTGAGATTTGCAAAAGATTAATATCTTTCAAACACAATCTATACCTTTCATAAAATCACACCTAGGACAATTTGGCTTATACGCGCCCTCCTTTCCACATCGGTAGCAGAAGATACGTGTCTGTGGGTAAGCACAGTCACGAAACGTATGTCCTATATTTAGACAACTCCAGCATACAAGGGGTTTGGCTTCTTTGTGGAAAGCTTCCACAGTGCCTGGTACTGCGACAGTCATCTTTTCCATCTGTGGCTCTTCGACTTCACTGGCGTAGCGACCTGGTTGTTAATTCCTCTGATTGTTTGGCATATAATGGTTTGTACGCGTGCTATCCGGCTTGTAATCGTAGTAGCGTTCGATGATACGACATGTATATGCCAATTGACGCAGACTGTGGGTATTGAATGTTATCAAATGTGGACCTAGTCGACGATTGACATTGAGCTTAAGAATCTCTATGAGTTCTCGCTCTGGCTTCGGGACACGCATGCGTGAGTTTAGGCTCATCACGGAGTTATAAAAATCTTTAAAGGGTTCGCCAAGCTGTTGCTTGCGGTCATTAATTTTACGAGACAATTCCGAGTCTGTCTCTAGACTACGGTATCGTTCAACGAGAGAAGTTTGGAATGAGCACCAAGAAGTATGATGGTTGTTCTCTATGTGCGTCCAGTACCATGACTCAGCGGATCCGGACACAAATTGATGGAAGTTCGCAAGGACTTCATCCCACAAGACCCCATAGCTGGCTCTGACTCGATCGAGTCGAAATAGAAAATCATCGACGGGGCAATTTTTGCAGTCAAATTTCACTCCCCATTTGTGGAATTGGAAGAAGATGGGTTAACATTGTAAGTGAGGTTACTATTAGAAGAAGGATTATGTTATCCTCTAATAAAATTTGTAACTTGCTCCAGGAGTGCGGTCTGACTGCGAGCTAAAGCCTCGCTGATAAATCTCCTATCATTGAGTCTACTTAAGTTCACAGAAGCTGACACCATTTCTTGAATAGCAGCGGAACAATTCAAAGCATCTTGTGCTTCTTGATTTATCAGTCCCTGTGCGGTCGTATTATTGCTACTCATGTCAAGCGGTGCGCTCATGTCGCCAACGGTGATGTTACCTCCTCCATCGGGCTGGTTGTTGGCCAATGCCCCTTCTTCTGCGTTACCCTGTGACATATCTGGTGGAGAATCAATTATTACGTCTCTGTATGCCGGGTTGTACGGGCTCTTTAAAACGTACCTTCTCCCTCTTCCTGGCATGGAAGTGCAACGGTATAACACTTAGTCAGACAAGGGTCAAATTCGAAATTCAAAAAAAAATTTCCTATTTTTTTTTTTTTTTTTTTTTTTTTTTTGAAACTTATTCAAAAAAAAAAAACTTAAAATGCTTTTTAAAAGAAAAGTGTTGACTTGGTCCGTAAGAAAATTATTCACCTAAGAGTACATTTTTAATTCAAAGAAAAAAATCCAAAAAGTTCGAGATTTGCAAAAGATTAATATCTTTCAAACACAATCTATACCTTTCATAAAATCACACCTAGGACAATTTGGCTTATACGCGCCCTCCTTTCCACATCGGTAGCAGAAGATACGTGTCTGTGGGTAAGCACAGTCACGAAACGTATGTCCTATATTTAGACAACTCCAGCATACAAGGAGTTTGGCTTCTTTGTGGAAAGCTTCCACAGTGCCTGGTACTGCGACAGCCATCTTTTCCATCTGTGGCTCTTCGACTTCACTGACGTAGCGACCTGGTTGTTGATTCCTCTGTTTGTTTGGCATATAATGGTTTGTACGCGTGCTATCCGGCTTGTAATCGTAGTAGCGTTCGATGATACGACATGTATATGCCAATTGACGCAGACTGTGGGTATTGAATGTTATCAAATGTGGACCTAGTCGACGATTGACATTGAGCTTAAGAATCTCTATAAGTTCTCGCTCTGGCTTCGGGACACGCATACGTGAGTTTAGGTTCATCACGGAGTCATAAAAATCGTTAAAGGGTTCGCCAAGCTGTTGCTTGCGGTCATAAATTTTACGAGACCATTCCGAGTCTGTCTCTAGACTACGGTATTGTTCAACGAGAGAAGTTTGGAAAGAGCTGCAAGAAGTATGATGGTTGTTCTTTATGTGCGTCCAGTACCATGACTCAGCGGATCCGGACACACATTGATGGAAGTTCGCAAGGACTTCATCCCACAAGACCCCATAGCTGGCTCTGACTCGATCGAGTCGAAATAGAAAATCATCGACGGGGCAATTTTTGCCGTCAAATTTCACTCCCCATTTGTGGAATTGAGGACAGTTAATGATCGTAGTCGAATTTGATGCAGCACGTCTTTGCGGAGATGTAGATCCATGCGAAGTATCAAAGTTGAAACCATTCATTCTAGTTAAAAAGTCATCCACGCTGGATCCCTGAGCCATGTCCACTGGATGAACAGTAGGCACATATTGCTGGCTAGTAGGTCCAATGGCAGGTGTAGGTAATGATGCTAAATTATCAGCGTTTTGACCTGTGTTAAAACGTATCTGGTTCCCGGTTATTGTTTCGATGTGTGGTGTCATGTTTAACCGTGAAGGTCCTGCTCTTGTAGTTCTGTTTGCGTTGCTTGGCTAGGTAACAGTAGTTGCGTTGGGGGTGGGCAGTTGGAAGAAGATGGGTTAACATTGTAAGTGAGGTTACTATTAGAAGAGGGATTATGTAATCCTCTAATTAAATTTATAACTTGCTCCAGAAGTGCGGTCTGACTGCGAGCTAAAGCCTCGCTGATAAATCTCCTATCATTGAGTCTACTTAAGTTCACAGAAGCTGACACCAGCTTGAATGGCAGCGGAACAATTCAAAGCATCTTGTGCTTCTTGATTTATCAGTCCTTGTGCGGTCGTATTATTGCTACTCATATCAAGCGGTGCGCTCATGTCGCCATCGGTGATGTTACCTCCTCCATCGGGCTGGTTGTTGGCCAATGCCCCTTCTTCTTCTGCGTTACCCTGTGACATATCTGGTGGAGAATCAATTATTACGTCTGTATGCCGGGTTGTACGGGCTCTTCAAAACGTACCTTCTCCCTCTTCCTGGCATGGAAGTGCAACGGTATAACACTTAGTCAGACAAGGGTCAAATTCAAAATTCAAAAAAAAATTTCCTATTTTTTTTTTTTTTTTTTTTTTTTTGAAACTTATTCAAAAAAAAAAAACTTAAAATGCTATTTAAAAGAAAAGTGTTGACTTGGTCCGTAAGAAAATTATTCTTGGGACTCTTCAAAAGTTTCACCTAAGAGTAAATTTTTAATTCAAAGAAAAAAATCCAAAAAGTTTGAGATTTGCAAAAGATTAATATCTTTCAAACACAATATATACCTTTCATAAAATCGCAAAAGTTTTGTAAGGTTTAAACTCAATTTACCTCTACCCGAACACCGAACTTGTCGAGGCTTAAGTAGGGTCAAAGATTCTTGGGGCTCTGTGTCACTAGAAGAGTCCCGAAAACCAAAGGGAGTTCTCACCTCATCCTCACCCATTCCTTCCCTCCCCTCCTATCCAACATCCATAAATTCCTCCTAATTCACTCCCTCTCCCTCTCCCCCCTAATCCAGGGTGTCATGTGACCCGTGCCCATTGGATGGTTTGCAGCCAGGGGGTATACCGGCTGTATTCTATCGGAACCTCTTTGAAACAGGCAAAATCGAAGAGTAAGTGCCTTATCTGCTACAGGATGTGTTGCAGATGGACTTGATTTCCCCCATAACTCGTGGGACCAAAAATAAATCAAAACAACAGTAAAAAACAAAACAACATAAAAACAAAAACAGATGAGACCGGTTCTCCTTTTAAACCGGGCGACATTACGGTGCTAAAGCTGTCTGGCGTTAGTTCTCCTGCATTATTGTGCAGTGGAGGGGTTGTGGCTACTCATGGCCCCTCTACAAGCGGTGTTCGCAGTGAGGTGAGAGTAGGCAAACATCTCTCTAGGCATGGGAATGGGACTAAGGACACACCTGGTCTCATCACCACTCCTAAAGCCACAGGGGTTAAACCTCTTCCGAAGGGCTTAGATTTGCAGAGCAGAAGGACTACTGAGGTCAAACCTGGTGGGCCTTCTGCTTTCAGCACCCCGGGGGGTAATCCTCCTCTTAGGAAAGGACAGCGGAGCATAGCTCCCTCGAAAGTCCTCTACGAAAACCGTCGCAATGCTGAACGGTCTCGACAACTCATAGAAGCAATTCCAGAGAGTGATAGAACCGTCCAGCAGAAGGAAAAATTAAGCTGGGCCTTGAAGGTATTGACCGAGGACATAAAGTTTGTGGACTGTACGTCCAAAAGGCAGAGGTCAATGGAGGAGGCTGCACCGGTTCCCAAAAGACCAAAGGGGAACAAAAGCAACCCTCCCTATCCTTCTGGGCTCATTAAGCAAAAATCTTTCAGCGACGCCTTAAAGGGAAAGATTGTCATCGCCGTTATTGACAGGAGCGATCCAGATGGCACGACCTCGTCCGAAAGATGGAAGCTAGTAAAGATGAAGCTCTCGGTTAGCTGGTGATGGAGGCTGGTACCAGGGGCATGTCAAACTAGTTGTCTGCGAGGACCAGAGATCGTGTGATCTGTATAGGCTTGCGATCGGTGGTCTTGGGGAAGTATGGCCAGGAGCGAATCTTGAAGTCGTAGCAAAGGAGGATATCTCGAGCAGACCTAGGACTCGCACCTGGATCCCAGCTGAACCCTCCGCGTGGGAGGAGATCATCCAAATAATCAGGTTAAGCAACCCGCATATACCTACTCACAACTGGAAGGTCGCCAAGCTGGATGAGCAGAATTGTCTTTATAGATGCGCGCTAATTGTGATCAATAAAGAGTCTCTTGCCCATTTGGCAAAGACCCAAGGTGTGATTAGGTATGGGTTTGAATCTATAACCCTAAAGGTTTATAAAAAAGACGAGTTAGAGGCAGGTATTAGTCTTCCACATCCTTCGCTCTCTGACAACGAGGAGCCTATGTCGGAGGCATCGGCTTCTCCACCCGATAATGTGAGGATCACCTTTCCTTCCATGGGTGAGGAGGCGGATGTCTCTGACTCATCATCCTCTACAGGTAAAACGTTGTCTTCTCTTACCTTTGACGAACAGTTGATAGTAGAGACGTACGACTCCCTAAAAGGCTCTCTGAATGAGGACGAACTTCTTGGTTTATCTTCAGACGTGGACTTGAACAACACAGTGGTGGAGGCTTCTCTGCCTGATTGTAGCAACAATGCTGCAGTTAGTTCACATTAACCTCCAGCACTCCAAAAAGGCTTCGTCCTCACTCCTCCTTCGGCTGACTAACACTGGGGAGGACATAGTCCTGATCCAGGAACCATGGATACACAACAACCAGGTCCGTGCACTCAGGACTCCGGGATACACACTGTATGCATCAGACAAAGGTAACTTGAGGTCATGCATTATGGTGAAAAGTAGCATTAAAGTATTTTTACTCCCTAATTTCAGCAACTAAGATAAGACTGCCGTAAGGCTAAAGACAATTTCTGGCTGGCATCGGCATATCTTGCCCACGACCTACCTATACCGGGCGATAACCTAGATAGGCTGGTCAAGGAAGCTGAAGCAAAACACTGCTCTCATCATCGGTAGTGATGTCAACGCCCATCATACAGTGTGGGGCAGTTCCGATATAAACAGTAGAGGTGAGTTACTTTTTGATTTTATCTTAAGCACTAACCTTATTGTAAGCAATATAGGCAACGAACCTACGTTTGTTACTAAAACCAGACGAGAGGTACTTGATATTACTCTTGTCTCTGATTTCATCTATTCAAGTATCAAGGATTGGAGGGTGTCACCAGACCATTCGTTCTCTGATCACCGTTACATCTAATTCAAATTAGAAGATGATCCCCCTTGCCAGGTAGCTTTCAGAAATCACAGGAAAACTTACTGGCTAAAGTACAGAGATACACTTAAAAACCTGATAGATTGTAATCTCTCAATACCCCCATGTAATACCCAGGAGCTTGACAAGAAGGTTGATGATCTTACATTGGCCCTCAACAATGCTCTGGCAACCTTTTGTCCTCTCATAACACCAAAAGGCAAGAAGAAGCCTTACTGGTGGAATACAGAACTAGAACCGCTTAGGAGAAACAGTCGTAAACTGTTTACTTACTTACTTACTTATGTTGGCGCCACTGGAGCGTGGTACTCCAAGGCCTTGCTGAGAATGCCCCTCCAGCCGGCTCGATCTCTAGCCTGCTGTCTCCAATTTCGTACTCCAAGTTGACGGATGTCTCCCTCTACCTGGTCACTCCATCGAAGATGAGGTCTACCTTGGCTTCTGACTCCCTCGGGTTTGGCGTTGAAGACTTTACGAGCTGGAGCGTCGATGTCCATTCGCTCTACATGCCCCAGCCATCTTAGTCTTTGGATTCGAATTTTTCTGGCTAGGCTTATTTCGCTGTACAGCTCGTACAGTTCATTGTTATATCTTCTTCTCCAAACGTTGTTTTCGCGATTTACGCAGACAGGACCATAGATCGTACGCAGAACTTTTCTCTCGAAGACTCCAAGTGAATTTTCATCCGATTGGGATAGGGTCCATGCTTCTGCACCATATAGCAGGACCGGGATGATGAGTGTTTTATACAGTGTCACCTTGGTTCTTCTCGATAGGGCTTTACTCCTCAATTGCTTACTCAGCCCAAAGAAACAGCGATTAGCAAGAGTTAGTCTGCGTTTGATTTCAGCGCTGATGTTGTTGCCTGTGTTTACAGCAGTGCCCAGGTAGACAAATTCACTGACTACCTCGAAGTTATACCTATCAATGGTTACGTTCTGACCAAGTCGGTGGTGGGATTGGACTTTTGTTGATGAGAGCATATACTTCGTCTTGTCCTCGTTTATTTTCAGCCCCATTCTGCTTGCTGCTGACTCCATAGTAGTGAAAGCACCGGTTACTGCTCGCTTTGTTCTTCCTATCACGTCTATGTCGTCAGCAAACCCAAGTAATTGTGTCGATCTATTGAAAATGGTGCCTGATGTACTGGCATGGGTGCTCCGTATTACATTTTCAAGCACAATATTAAAACAGCTGCATGACAGTGCGTCACCTTGTCTAGCCTCTGGTGGTTTCGAAGGTTTCAGTAGAGTCTCTACCAACTTGGACGGAACAGCGAGCATTCTCCAACGTCATCCTGATAAGGCGTATCAGTTTAGCAGGGATTCTAAAGTTAGACATGGCACGATACAGTTCGACTCTATTAACACTGTCGTAGGCGGCTTTAAAATCGACGAACAGGTGGTGGGTGTCGATGTTATACTCTTGGGTTTTCTCCAGGATCTGGCGTAATGTGAATATTTGGTCGGTGGTAGATTTTCCAGGTCTGAAGCCGCATTGGTAAGGACCTATCAGGTCGTCAGCAAACGGCTTGAGACGTTCACATAAAACGCTGGACAGGATCTTATAGGCGATGTTTAAAAGGCTTATGCCTCTATAGTCGGGCAGATGGTACTGAGATTCCATCGGGCATACTTTCCTCCGACCATATTTTGCAGATGAGTTGGTGTATGCTCCTGACCAGGTCATCTCCAGCGTGTTTAAAAAGCTCCGCTTGAAGGCCATCACATCCAGCTGCCTTATTCATCTTTAGTCTGGTGATGGCTACTTTGTTTTCATTTTGGTCGGGCGGGTGTAGTTCGTGGTCGTCATCTAGATTAACTGGAACAAGTTGATCTTGGGCGGGATCTTGGCTGTCATCGCCATTTAGCAACCGGTTAAAGTAGTCTCTCCAGATGGCTAACATCGCCTGCGTTTCCACTATGGTATTTCCATCCTGATCTTTGCAGGGCCCAGGGCGGCTTGTGAAACCGGATGTAGACTGTTTCACCTTTTTATAGAAGTTTCGTACCTCTTTTCTGCAAAAACATCTCTGCATCTCCTCGACTTCGCGTTGCTGGTGTTCTTTTTTCTTTCTCCTGAGTAGACGTTTCTCAACTTTCCTTCGCTCAACATAGAGATTTCTGGATGCTCTAGTATCTCTCTAGAGCCACGACTTGTATGCCTCCGTTTTGGCTTTGTTTGCCTGAGAACATTCGGAGTCGAACCAGGGGTTTCTGGGGGGTGGATGTGAGAAGCCCAATACCTCTGACGCAGCACTTCTTATGGCTTGTTGCCATAGCTGCCATTGGTCTTCCGGGTTCATGTCATCAGTCGAAGGATTTCTCGCAAGCTCAAGGGATACGCGGTCGGCATAGGCAGCGGCGGTCTCTTCCGATTGAAGACGTCCAACATTGAATTTCCTAGGTGTAGTCGGTGTTCGCCTAAGAACTTCCATGGAGATCCGTACCCTAAGTTTTGCACCGACTAGGTAGTGGTCCGAATCGATGTTTGCTCCTCGGAATGTACGGACATTCATAATGCTGGAGGAGTGTCTTCCATCAATCACAACATGGTCGATTTGGTTGCAGGTTCGACCATCTGGGGATCGCCATGTGCCCTTGTGGATGTCGGGACGTGGGAATCGCGTGCTGCTCAGCACCATGTTTTTTCCCGCTGCAAAATCGATGAGCCTGAGTCCGTTGTCGGAGGTGGTGTCGTGCAGGCTGTGTTTTCCGATCGTCATACCAAAGATGTCCTCTTTCCCAATTTTGGCATTGAAGTCTCCCAAAAGAATTTTAATGTCATGTTTTGGGCACTGCTCATATGTTTTGGCGAGGAGCTCGTAGAAACATTCTTTGGTAGCGTCGTCTTTCTCTTCTGTAGGGGCATGGGCGCTAATTAGGCTTATGTGGTGGAATTTGGCCTTAATGCGGATCGTTGTCACTCTCTCGCTGACTTCGCGAAAGCTCAAGACCTTTTGCCTAAGTCTTCCTCTGACAGCGAATCCGCACCCAAACAAGCGCAATCTCCCGTCAAGGTGGCATTTCCCATAATAGAAATTACAGTCCTCCGTAATTCTCAGGCCCGGTCCATCCCATCGCATCTCCTGCAGGGCTGTTATATCAACGTTGAGACTGGCGAGGGTCTCGGCTAGCTGCTCGGCTTTACGCGGCCTGTTTAGCGTACGCACATTCCACGTGCATATGCGTAAATCGTTGTCCGTTTTTCGTTTGCGGGGGGGGGGTCGTCAACATTTTTGGTTCTTTCATCCGAGGCATTTTCTGCGGTTTTCATCACAATCGAGTTTCCCTTTCATGACCGGCTTGTGAGGCCTGTGCATGACATAGAAAGCTCAAGAAATGAATCGGACTGGGAATCATACAAGAAGTCCCTTCAAAAATACAAAAAAGAACTTAGGAAATCTAAAAGAATGTCTTGGAGAAATTTTTGTGGTAAAATCGAAAATGTCTTTGAAGCATCAAGGCTTAGGAAAGTTCTCTCAACAAACCCAGTAGTACCAAGTTTTATGAAAAAACCTGAAAGCTCCTGGACGACATCAAGCGAGGAATCGCTCAATTTACTACTAGATACCCTTTTTCCTGGTAGTTCCTCTGATATCAGTAATATTCACTCTAAAAGGTCAAATATTCAAAATATCCCTCAAGGTCTGATCACTAGGGACAAACTGCTTTGGACACTGAACAGCTTTGAGCCTTACAAGTCTGCTGGGGCAGATGGCATAATACCCGCTGAACTACAGAAGTCTTCAGATATTATTCTGCCTGTGTTGGAAAATATTATGAGAAGCTGTTTGGAACTGGTTCACATTCCCCGGTCATGGAGAGAAGTTAAAGTAGTGTTCATAGCAAAAGTGGGAAAAAGCTCCCAAACCAACCCTAAAGATCTAAGACCCATAAGCCTATCATCATTCCTTCTGAAAACCTTAGAACGTCTGATTGATATATGTTTACGCAATAACATTGATACTAAACTTTTGTCGATGTCTCAACATGCTTACTGCAAAGGGAAATCGGTAGAAACTGCGCTACATTCACTTGTCCGCACTATCGAATACTCCCTCCATCACAAGGAATACACAATGGTGGCTTTCCTCGATATAGAAGGCACTTTTAACAACGTCGACACATCTGCAATCGCTAATGCACTCTCAGGTCTGAAGGTAGATAGCTCACTTGGTAAACTGATCGACCAAATGCTGATAAGTAGGGTGATCAACTCAAAACTGGGTGTAACATCTGCAAGACGATCTGTTAGTAGAGGTACGCCACAAGGTGGTGTCCTATCTCCACTCCTTTGGAATTTAGTGGTAAATGAACTGTTAATAATGCTGGCAGAGGGGGGATTCAATGTGATTGCCTATGCGGATGACATTGCTATAGCCGTTTCAGGAAAGCATCTTAGCACCTTATGTGAACTTCTCTAATCTGCACTCAATAAGCTCACAAATTGGGCAAGTCGTTGTGGACTAGGTGTTAACCCCCACAAAACTGAACTTGTCCTCTTTTCAAGGAAATATAAAATTCCACACGTCGACCCTCCATCTATTAATGGTATAAGTCTTATATTCTCTGACGAAGCAAAATACTTGGGTCTTATTTTGAACAAGAAATTAAGCTGGAAACCCAATATACAAGAAAGAGTAAGGAAAGCCACAGTAGCCCTTTTCTCTTGCAAAAAAGCCATCGGCAATAAATGGGGTTTAGAGCCCCACGTAATGCATTGGCTCTACACATCGGTGATAAGACCGATTCGTCTGGTGGCCTGCCCTAGACACAGCGTCGAATAGTGCTAAGCTCAGTAAAGTCCAACGTACCGCCTGCCTGTGTATAGGCGGTGCGCTGCGCACTACTCATTTTGATAAAAATTTCCAGGTAAGCATACCCTCTAGATCACTCTGGGAGGAAAATGCCTTCCAGGACGACGATCAAATTCAGTTTTTTACCGATGGGTCGAAATCTAATGATGGGGTGGGGGGAGGTGTATACTCTAATAGACTAAATCTAAGTCTCTCCTTCCGTCTAACAAACCATTGAAGCGTGTTCCAGGCGGAACTAATAGCAATTAAGGAGGTTTTATCTTGGCTTAAAGAAAACGTGATATCTTCTAAGGATATCATCATTTTCTCTGATAGTCAAGCTGCGCTGAGGTCCCTGGATTCCATCTCCTATAACTCTAAACCAGCTCTCGACTGTTGATCATGTCTTAGAGAGATGACGGAACAGTTTAACATCCACCTCTGCTGGGTGCCAGGGCACAGAGATATTCCAGGGAACTGTAAGGCCGACGAACTTGCCAAAAAAGGAACAACACTACCTATATTAACTGAACACAGTTACCTGGGTATTCCCATCGCTACATGTAAACTGTTGCTAAGGCAAGAAGCTATGGATGGAACTAATCTTAGGTGGACAAGTGGCAACACATGTCTAGCGACAAAACGGATTTGGCCAAAGCTGGATTCAAGTCGCTCTAAGACTTTGATCTCTCTGAGCAGACGGCACATTAGCTCCATTATAGGTGTCATTACAGGACACTGCCTCATAGGTAGACACGCCATAAGACTTAGCGTGTTCGCAAACGACTTTTGCAGAAGTTGTATGGACGAAGAGGAGGAAGAGACAATTGCCCATCTTCTTTGTACATGCTCTGCACTAGCTCACAAAAGGAAACTCCATCTGGGAGCATACTTCTTCAACGATAGTAGTGATCTGTCTAACGTGGACACTAACTCTCTTTTAAAATTCATTAGAAGCACAAACTGGTTCAGAGTTACTAGGGGGAAACACCCCAAACTCGTGGTATCACAACGGTCCTCTTATGGACTAAGTGTGTTGGTCTTTTCAGCCAACAGCCACTTTAACCTAACCTAACCTAAACTCAATTTACAAAAGTTTTGCTGGGTTCTGCTTATATTCATGGGTTTGCAGATAAGCTTGCAAGATTATAAAAATAAGTAACGCCAAGTGTAATCGTAACACCTGAATTGTTCAAAAATGCAACTATGCTAAAGTCTTAATGCAAAAAAAAAATTATCCTTAATAATTTAAATCCTTAATACTAGAAATAATTGAAATCCTTAATAATAGCAAATCTTAATCCTAGCAATTCTTCAATCAAATATACTTCGAAATACTTACTAATTCTGCATCACTATCATACTCAAATATGTTCAAAAAAAAGAATAATCACTCAAAATCCAAAAGTTCCCACAACTCGACAGACCCCGTCGATCTGTCAGCCAGTCATGTAACTGAACAAATTTCTCGAAAACCTCAAAAATCTCAAAAAAAATTAAAGACTCATACGACTCGTCAGATACATTAGATCTGGCAGCCAATCGTGTAGTGAAAATACTCAACAAATAAAAAGTTCGCTCAAAAAAAAAAAACTTCAAGGATCTTAAAGCTCTCAGAAAAGATAATCTGCAAAATACTTAATATTCAAATAAAAATACTGAAATCAATAAATCCTCATAAGCGAAAATCAGAAAAAAAAATTAATTACTATAAGATAACTATATCATAAATGTATGGTTCGGGGGTTGGAAAAATTCCCTCCAATCGGTGGAAATATTTTCGCAGTTCCGCCTCCGGCGACAAACTTCTAATCTATAAAATCAAAAAAAAGGAAAATTCTAGTGTATGCGGTCCTTACTACGGGTTCAAAAATGAAAATACTTATATTTCCTCAACAGCGAAAATGAAGGACGAGATTCATATTCGAATGGAAACATTATTGTGTTGCTGCAGACGTGCGTCGGGAACCTGTTCACCAACCACCGGTCAACACTCCATAATGCCTCCTCATTCAAAACGAATTCGATCAACACTAACTACAGAAAAGAAATACAATCATATAAAGGTTTTTGTTTGGGATGCACGATGTTTTGAGGGGTGGAATTTACAAGTGGGGTAAGGAAATCTAGAGATCAGGTTGCAGCTTTCGCAACAGACGTGCGTAGGGAACCTGTTCACCCACCACCGGTCAAAAGTCCTGCGGCCTGATATTCTAGAAAAACTTTATTTCGCTACTACTGTAAAAATCTCCTTTAGTCTCCTCGCAACTGACGATTGAATATTACACCTCCAATCCGGACAAAGAAACTAAAGTAAAGGATCTACTACTGTGAGAGGAAAGAATTCGGAAGTGAAGCTAACGCAACAGACAAGTGTGAGGAACCTCTTCACTCACTCTCCGGACGAAATAGTCTTCACCAACCAAACCTAGATGTAGTCCCTCTTAGCAAAATATCCATCACTGAAAAATCTTCCTCAAAAAAAAATATGAGCAAAAAAAAAAAATTTTGCTCGAACACCTGAATAATTTTTGATCGTTTTATGGTTCAATAATAATACTAACTATACATAGGGTCAACAAAATTCGGGCCCCACGTTGGGCGCCATCTGTAACGTTAATATTTTTGTTTATTTTTGTTGGAAAGTAATTGAAAGATCTCTACCCATCACTCAACGCCATCTGTAACGTTTGAATTATTATATAAATATATATCTGGCAAATATAATGATGAAAATTTCAATCTATCATTCAGCGCCATCTGTAATGTAAAATACATTCACACAGAAACGTCAGGTCACTTGTCGAGAGATTTAAATTCCGCTCCCAAGGCAAGCATCCTCCTGTATCGTAACGCACATGAATAGAAATCTTCATTACCCAACTACCGCACAGAAATAATATGATACTTCAGTATCAGTCGTTGGCGAACTTCGATGTCATGCTCGCCATCTCTTCAACACGACGCCTCCGCATACTCGGAGATACGATGATTATTGCCCCCATTCAATCTCTTACTAATATCTCGTATAACTCATCAGCGCATATCTAATCTCCTCTTCACTCACCAAACAAAAGAGATAACCAAATGAGTAACCAAAACGACAACAATCTACTACCCCTCGTATAGGAAGCCGACACTACGTGTCGATGGCTGTAGTAATCGCAAACCACCCGAAATGTACTTCCTTCACACACACTAAACGCCGAGTTATTGTCTTCTCTTATGTGTGTGCTATTCCAGCAATACCATCATACATGAAGCATTTTTCATATGGTTTACTATATAACTACAGCCCTCCTTCGTCTGTGCGATGCCCTGAATGCTAAACTAAATCCCCCTGAAATCGAGAGAACAATTCCCCCCATCATTGATCAGAGAGAGAAGGTTAAGCATTTCTAGGGGTGCTGCTCGCCAGTGCTGCGTCGGTCTGCAGCATGTGGCCCTGGTTCACTCAGCAGCATTTAGGGGTGGTGTCCTTGCAACTCTGCGGCAGCCGTGTTACCTATTTTTTTCATTGTCTGCAGACCTCGAGTCCAGTTGTAATTCGCTCGTATTGTTTCAATAAGATGGGGGCCCGAACCTAAAAGCTGACCTATGCGACCTTAAGGTCGATTGTAACACAGAATGCTACACTCCATAGCTTCATATCAATACTTCCTAGTTATGCACCGATATTAGGAGGAACTCATAAAACAAAATCAATGAAAACTAATTCCCAAAACCTTGAACTCCTTATAGCTTCAAATTTGGGTAAATGTTGATGGCCGCATTCACCTGGAACAACTGTTCAACTATCATCGATTATGTTCCGAAGTTGTAGCGATGATGTGTCTCGGTGGCTCACACATGGTGGGTGGGGTATACAAAGGTGGAAGCGGAGCCCCGTGCTCTTAACCCTCCCTTATAGCAATAAGTCACAAACTATAACTATCCTTGGCTTCATGTAGAACTGATCAAAATTATTCCTGAAGCCCCTAAACTAGAATTCCGATCCAAAAGGGATAGGATATCAAAACACACATCCTAATAATCTCAACTCAACAACTCAACATAACCTCAACAACATTATCATATCAAACCTCAAAAATATATACTTCAACGTAACCTCAACAACATGATCATGTCAAACCTCAAAATATAACTCATAACCTCAACAACATTATCATATCAAACTTCAAAATACACATCCAAATTATTATCAATGTTGCACCTCATAAGGTGTTCATACGTACCTGGAACTATATAACGTCATCGCGTATTGGCAACTCTGCTCTGATAAACGTCACACGTCAGTTTAATTACACTCCGCTTAAAATTCCTAAAAAATCATTATTTTATACAATTAAATAAATTACACTTCATTATTTGAAATTTTAAACAATTGTTTTCCCAAGTACTATAAAATTATTTATCAAAAAGTGTTGTTTTGGCGAAAATATATATAAAAGTGTTTGCGACTAAACATAACCCCAAAATATATGAAGTTCACAAAAAACGCGGGCGCCAAGAAACTTCCCCTGACCAAAGTGCTTCCAATTTTGCAAAAAAACACTCATTAAACAAAACAATAATGCCATTTTCCTCGACGAGCCAATGCCAGTCACCAAGTAATGATGTTTTATCTTGGTCTTTGTTTGACTCTAAACTCAGCGCTGCACTGGACTCGAAACTGCACGACGTCGCACGTAAAGACGACCTACAGTCTCTCAGTATGGAGATTCAGCACCTGCGTTCAGAAAATACACAGCTTAATGAAGAGTTGGAGTCAATGAAAAATAGATTGGAGTTCATTGAAAAATCATCTCGACGAGCAAACATTGTTGTTAGTGGGCTAAAAAACAAAAACACCCAGTCAGCTGTTGCCGAATTCAATGATCTGTGATCCAATGTTCTGAACACAACAGCACTCGTTAAGGAATCCCGACAGTTTCATGGTGGGAAGTCGTTCGTCTTCTCACTGGACTCAGCCGTTCCAGTCAACAATATAATTGCGGCTAGGCAGAACCTTAAAGGGTCTTCTATCTTCGTACAGAAAGACTATACTGCCATTGAACGTAATAAGAGATTCCAATTACGTCAACTAGGAAAAAACATTGGCAAAGGATGTGAAAATATCAAAGTTCGTTTTGGAGAGTTTTGTATCTATGTTAACGATACTCAGTTCACATGGAACAATGGCAAAATCGAAGCTGCGAAGATCCAGGATGCCGAGTTTCTCCGAGGGATTGTCACAAACTTAAAATTCACTTGTGACATAAGTATAAGAGAGACACCTAAATCTACTGCTAAAGTTCCTGAGCCGCAAGCCTCATTTAGTGATCAACCTAAAAATTAGCAACCAAATAATGTCTGTCAGGTAGTTTCATATAATGTAGCAAACTTAAAGAGTAAACTTATTTTTAGTAATTTTTTTTCTTATATTAACCAATTTGATATATTCTTTTTTTATGAAACTAATGTTTTGAATGATAAAAGATGTAACTTTGCAATTTATTTTAGTGATTTTTACTTGTACTGGGATGATGCGACTAAATTTCATAGTGCTGGCCACGCAATTGGTGGGTGTTTATTTGGATTTAGAAAAAGCTTAAAAGATAAATTTTCGTTTAGATTTCTTGAAATATCTGGTAATATTGTTCTTTCTGCTAAGTTTGGTGATGCGAATTTCCACTTTATACCTCGCTATTTAAATGGTTCAAACAAAACAAATTGGACGGCTGATTTTGATAAATTTGAAAGTTTTTTAAAAAATATGGATATTGAGTCATTTTGTATACTTTGCGACTTAAATGCTCGCACGGCTGAGGCCCTAATTGTTGATAGGTGTTTATTGAGTAGAGCTCCCCTTGTCTCTGAGATACGAACGTCTAAAGATAAAACTATAGATTCTAAAGGCAAAAAGCTACTAGATCTTTTTGAGAATGTAGGAGCGGTGATCATCAATGGTAGAATGATTGGTGATAATAATGGTGAGTTTACCTTCTGTGGTACCTCAGGTAGTTGAGTCATAGACTATTGTGCATGTTCGTTTGACTTTTTACCTTTGATAGACAATTTCTGTGTACGTAGCAAAGCATTTTCTGATCATATGCCCCTGAGCCTATGCCTTTCTCTCCCTTCAACTGCGAATCAGAACCCTACTCAATTGGTGCTTCCTCCAAAACTCAATTGGTCTGAAAATAACCGTGTAAAATATGTAGACACTCTCAGACGCCTATCTAATAGCCGTTATATTTTTTCAAGCAAAACAATGTATGAAAAAGTCGATTCTCTCCTGAACAAGATTACCAAAGCGGCTGGTAAGGGAACTGTTTGTAAAAATGTTGTTCCAAAAAATAAATGGTTTGACTATGAATGTGTCCGCGCTCGGAATAGGATGTTGAAACAGCTCAATCTTTACCGGAAATATAGTTTCGGACTTTATAAAAGAATTTACATGGAGAGGCGTTCTAAGTACATTAATATCTGTAGAAGTAAAAAAATCAACTTTGCATACAAAAACATTGAAAAACTCAATACAATTAGGAATGCTAGTGATTGGTGGAAGTAAGCTAACTCGATGAAGAAATGTACCCCAAAACTAAGCGGCAATCTGAAAAGCGATGATTTTATGGTATATTTCAGGTCACTTTTTTCACAATCTGAAATTGATCTACAGATCTCTTGGGCTATGCCTGAAAAAATAGATCATTTTCTCCTTTTGATATGTGTGAGCTCTTGCAAGTACTACAAAGAGCAAAAAATAAAAAAGCCCCGGGAGAAGATAGAGTCAGCTACGAATTTTACAAAAATGCTCCATCTTCCTTTTTAGAAGAAGTTCTATGCCTACTCAATCAAATTTATCTCTCTGAACGGATTCCTTCTTCCTTTAGAAAATCGATTATTATACCCCTACACAAAAAGGGGGACCCAAATATTGTTACAAACTATCGAGGTCTTTCGCTTCTTGATACAATATACAAAATTTTCACGGGTCGTATCCTTAGTAGAATTAATAGCTGGATTGACTGCTATAGTATCCTCAGTGAATACCAGGCGGGTTTCCGTAAAGGGTACTCCACCACTGACAATATTTTTAACCTTACTAGCATCGTACACCTCAACCGCAAAAAACAGAAAAACACTTTCGCTTTCTTTGTGGATTTTTCCTGCGCCTTTGATTTAATACCACGTAATTCCTTATTTTATAAACTGTCTTGTTTCGGACTATCTTCAAAGGTCATCAGAATTCTGCAACAGCTATATGAGAACACGACAAGTCGAGTGTGGGATCAAACTTCATTGTCGGAACCCTTCTTGGTTAGCCAGGGTGTGAAGCAAGGGTGTTTGTTAAGCGGTTGCGAGTCAAGGGTAAACCACGGGGGTGTCTTTAGGTGCTGTAATGAGCTGTGGCACGCTTGCTTCCGCTCGGCTAAGCTCGAAGGACTGGGGGGAATTCTTGCTCATCCCAGCCACCTTCCACTCGGCAAACAAAATTTATCGTGCCTAAATCAAGGGAAAAGGAAGGGAGAATGGGAAAAGGTAGTTAAAAATAGGAAACGGAATCAGGATATGAAGGTGTTGCACAAACCTGGTTACCTATGCCACTGCATTGGTGAAAGGATGAGGCTTTATTCATTTTTATTTGTGGAACAAAAAATGCTTTTGTTGATAAAAAAAATTAAAAAAAAAAACTATAAACTAAGCCCTTACAATCTAACTTTTCATGTCGTGAAACATGTTACTTAAAATTAAGGTTTTATATCCTGAGATATAATCTTAAAAAAAAACTAAACCTACACTACAAAAATAAAAGAAAATTGTGTCCATAAACAAAAATCGTTGCCCCACTGTCTCACCAACACAATGGTTCATTGAGCCATCAGAAGCCTTGCCGGATATTATTGGCAAAAGTTAGGCCTGCCCACGTTGTATCGTTGATACAACCAACGCTAAGTCCTTGGCCGGATGTTTGGACTTAGCCCCAAAATCAAACCTCCAGTCGTAATCAGTTACATTGTTTCGGTCTAAGTAGGTATGTGTAAGTATACGTAAGTAAAATGGATGACGTTAAATAGTAAAGTTCAGGTAAGTATAAGTTAAGTGAAAGTATAGTATGTCATAGTGTAATGTTATTAGTGTGGTGTAAGTAAGCATGGTATTCAAAGTGTAGTATATATCCGTCTTCTATGTCATGGTTCAGTGGAGTTAGTCATATGTTTATGGTCTGTCATTCTGGAGTGAAGAAAACTGCTTCCGTCGACCGTCGGCTCGGCTGAGCCTCCACACACCTTATGATATGGCTTAGCAATTCATATTAAAATTCAATGAACCACTGTAAGGCAATTAAAATTCAAGTTCAAATCCATATAATTCAGATTTTAATTTCATAAACAATATTTTATAATCTATTTTATTTTTTTATGTATTATTAAAATAAACAAAAAAGGAAATAAGGAAAAATCGATAAAAATTCAAAAAAAATACAAAAAGGTGAATTGTCATGCAAAGAATCCTTTTGATTCTTATTAAAAAAATAATGAATAATTTTCTTCTTTATTGAAAAAAAGAAACCAAGGAACAAATAAGTTTCACAAAAAAAAAATCAAGTATCACTAAGCTCGTGATCTGGAGTGTACGTGTCCTTATTCGACACTGGATGGAATTCGAAAATAAAATAAAAGTGGTACTACTCTCGAGATCCGGAGTGTGTGTTTCCTTTTTTCACAATACAATATAATTACAACAATCTATGAATAAGTGTATATGTTTTTATAGATTCGACTTACTTTTTTTTTTTTTTTATTCTTATTTCTGTGTCTTATTAAATCCTCGATGGGGTTTCCTTCCAGGTAATGCCGGCAGTACTCGGGATATGTTTGTATAAGTTTTTTTTTTTTTTTAAATCACTCACAATAATTGTTGTAACAATATAAATGTAGGTAGGTCCATGACAGACAATTTAGATTACACCACACTTTTCTTTCTTATTTTCTTTTCTTTAACTATTTCTTAATTTACTCTATTTCTTCTTTACTTTCCTCTTTTATTTTTCTTTTCTTCACTGTGCATTTATTTTAACTTATTTTCTTTACTTTTTTTTTCACTTTTATCTTTTCTTTCCTTTTACAATAGGTACTATTTAGTTTCCACCTCTACGTTAAAATTTAAAAGAGAAAAAAAAAAAAATCCAAAAAAAAAACTATCGCAAGCGAAATTGATTAAAAGAAAATCAAAAAATGTCAAGAAATTAGACTGGCTGTTTACACTGATTTAGAACACCAAAAAAAATCACTATAAATCGTTTGGTTTGGTCTGGAGGAGCACCCCGCTTCAGCAACCGCTACTGACCTTCAGGTGATTTAAGGTCAAGTAAAAAAACTGCAGAGGCCCGAGTTGGATACCTCGTATTGTGTTAAAAGCACTCTTGGGTAAATTCTACCTTCCCGGAACCTGGAGAATTTGAAATATTTTAACACCTTTATTCCTTCTATGCTTTTATATATATATTACCTCTGCTTACTAATCAATGGAGTCTCAATTTCTTTCCTGGGCTTGGGATCTAAGCCAGCGAATATGTATGATATATATCTCTCTTTGGATACTAGAAGAAAATTTTGTCAGCCACCCATTCTATTTTGTTTCTTTAATTATGTCCTCACCTTTTTAGCTTTTGGTTAAATTTTTCTTCAAGAAAATCGTTTGTATTATATACTTGGATTTTCAAAAAAATTCTGGCGAAATAAAATTCTTCCACAAAAAAAATCAAGCGCACAGTGTGAAGGTAAGTTTTACTTTCATAAGAAAATCAACCTTCATACTTTGTTGCCGATGATAAAAGCTTTTCTTTCACGATCATATGTGATTCTAATATATAAAAAGAGGTCGATGCCCTGTGGCCTATATTTTGAAATTCTCCTTCACCTATTTGCAGATTCCACATAAAAAGAGCTTTCTTTCCCCATCTTCCAGCATATTTGGCTAATTAAACTTAATTTGTAACAATGTCTTGTACTTATACGTACATATTTGTATTTTTCTATTGTCTATTTCCATGTATATGTGTCCTCTCAAAAGCTCATCTCATCACTTTAACAAACGAAACAAAAAAAAACAACAAAATAAACAAAAACAAAAAAAAATAAATAAACCTAACCAAAACTAACTCATACCTATTACATTACTAAATACTTATTTCCTAATAATATTGCACCTCCCATCCCTATTGCACTTTATTTGTTTCTTTTTAAAATAGTAATCTTTATTAATATTTAATTTTCAGTCTGTTCAAGGTCCAATTATAAAAACAAACCCTGAACGAATTCGCCCGATAAAGCTTTCAGACTTTGAAGTGTCATCTTTTGACAAATGTCATTTTCCTTGTCATTTGTAAACGTTTACCTTTGTAATGATTTCAATTTCAATTGTTTTGCTTGACGATCGTGATTGTTTTATTTGTTTAAAAGAAACTTATATCTATTGCATAAAATAGATCAAAATGTTTAATGAAGAAATCTTAATATATGACCATAACAAAAAACTTATATTACTACAAACACTACATCAGACATCTATACCACAGATGTAAACAAAAGGCGTGTAAGTACATATACATTCATTAATTTCTTACGTAAAATTTATTTGTTCGTTTTTCTTTTGTTTTCCAGTGTTATCTAAAGGATATCTACATATTCTCGCGAAGGCGTTATATTTTCCACTGGGCCATGCCCCCTTCACTTTCATCCATAAGGCATTACAGGGAAACAAACTACAGTGACACTTTATAAGCAATTATTATTAATATATTTTTTTTTTCAGGTACATCCATCAGCATGCAGAATTTCGTGGAATGAATGTGTCGTGTAGTGTTAAAGTGTTTTGTCCATTATATCAATAAATGATTGAGTGTTTTAAAAATGTGAATAGTTTTTTTTTTCTTGTACACTCGGGTTACTCCGATTGGGTACATTTGTAATTTTTTTTTTCCTTTTAGATTATATCTATATAATATTTTTTTTTCAGGTGATTTGATCGAACGCTGTCGTAACAGGCTCGACGACAGTTATGGAATGGTTGTGACAAAACTGGACTTGTAAGAAGAGAAAGTGTTCGGTCTGTAACTTTCCTAAGGATTGTTTCTCTTTTCTTTGTAATTGATATGCCGTTCACAATGTGTGGCACGTCCCACTCCCTGAGGTGTTTCTAAGACGTACAGTCCGGGCATTCTTTTCGAAGACGTAATCCAGTCTCGCCCTTTTGAGCCTGTTGTTTTATTTTCGTAACATTGTACCTACTTTCATTAAATTACATCGACTTTTCAGTCTATGTCTCTTATGTAAAAGGTATCTAAATACTAATCAGTCTTAAATCTCAGTCTTTGATTCTCAGTTACTAGGAATTTGTACTATAAATATAAAATAAATAAATCTAGGCTAACTATCTAAATCAAATAAATAAATAAATAATATAAAATAAACTCTGTGACGTATATAACTATATAAGAAAACAAGTATACGTATATAAATAACAAATAACATCTTGGGTAAAATAAATAAATATAGCTCTATAAACAAAATAAATAAGTATATAAATAAAATCTATAAATAAATACATAAAATCTATAAATCAATAAATACAACTACATATAACTAATCTATAATAAACTAAATCCTCAGGACACATATACGTACATAAATATCACAGATTAGGTATCGAAATAAGCAACAGCAGCTTGAGTGCGTCATTAGGAATGGATGTCTTTGGCATGATACCTTCCTACCTTTTCACCATTTAAATTTCCCAATTCATAAAGGGAATTACCCACTGTCTTCAGGACGATTGATTTAATGAATTTTGGTGCTAGTTTTGCATTGTATTTGTCTATGAGGTTACTTTTTTTGAAGTTTCTTCTATACACTATCTGTCCCACTTTGTAAGTTATTTCTCTAGATCTTAAATTATATATTTTTGTAGACCTCTGATGTGCAAGATTTAGATTTTGAAAGATCTTCTTTCTTAACAAAGCCTGTTTATCTGCTTTGTCTAAAATTTCAATATTGGTGTCCTTGATCATGTCAAGTCTTCTTAGTAGGTTATATGTTTCACCATTTTGAACCATTTGAGACCCGAATACAGCATAGCATGGCTCGAACTTACTTGCGTCATGTAACACACTACGTAGTGAGAAGGCTGTGTTGCTCACGTGTAAGTCCCAATTACGTTGGTCATGGTCGATATAGGAACGAATTTTCGCAAGTATGGACCGATTTACTCGTTCCGAAGCATTTGCTTGGGGTGAGTAAAATGCTGTTCGTATGTGTTTAACACCATATCTTTTTAGGAAGCTGGCAAACAATTCTGAGACGAATTGTTTTCCGTTGTCAGAATGGATATATTCGGGTACACCAAAAGTGTGGAAAACATTTTCTTCAAGGTATTTTACTACCTCAGCTGCTGTTGCTCTTCGCAAGGGTTTAAGAAAGACGAATTTACTAAAATGGTCTAAAGCTATTAAAATATGTGTATTTCCAGTTTTCGTTCGTGGGTAAGGTCCTAAAAAGTCTATGTAGAGTCGTTGGAATGGTCGTTCTGTTATCGTCTGTTGTCCCATGGGTGGTCTAGAAATTGAGTTCGTCGGTTTATTGCACTTACATATATCACAGTTATTTACATAGTCTTGTACTTCGGTGGTCATATTGGGCCAGAAATACCTCTGACGAAGTTTGGCCAGAGTTTTGTGTATTCCTCCATGACCTGCGGAAAACGAATCATGTGCTGTTGCCAAAAGACTCCTACACAACTCCTTCGGTACCCAGAGCTTCCAGGCTCTGTCTTCTTGAATAGGGTCTCCAGTCCGTCTGTCAGTGCGTTTATAGACGAAGCCGTCGGAAATGCAAACGTCTGGAAATCTGTTTTGGTTTTCGTCGATTGTCTTCTTCAACTCAGCATACTCTTCTGACGCAAAGTATGGAGAACTGAAGTCAACTTCTGGCATTTCAGTCGTGATCTCATCCATATGAACTCTTGAGAGAGTATCCGGGACTACATTTAAGATTCCTTTCCTATGCTCTATTGAAAAATCAAAACCTTGCAGTTTGAAACTCCAACGGGCTAATCGACCACTCAAGTCCTTTTGTGTCATCAGCCATTTAAGGCTAGCGTGGTCGGTTATAATAGTAAAAGGCAACCCTTCAATGTAGGCTCGGAACTTCTTTACTGACAAAACGGCCGCATAGCACTCAAGTTCCGTCACACTATAATTCCTTTGTGCGGGATTAAGTTTCTGGGACATGAATGCTATGGGTCGTTCGTTTTTCTCTTCGTCCATCTGGAAAAGAACACTCCCCACGCCAGTAGATGAAGCGTCACATTGTATGTAGAAGTGTTTTGTGAAGTCTGGGTTAGTAAGTATTGGTGCTGTCACTAAAGTCGTCTTCAGGTTCTCGAATGCTGTCAGTGCTTCGTTTGTCATGACAAAGTCCTTCCCTTTCTTTAGACAGTCTGTCATGGGGGCTGATATAGACGCAAAATTTGGAATAAAGCGCCTATACCATCCCGTCATTCCCAGGAACCGACGAAGTTGTTTAGGGGTTTTTGGAACAGGAAAATCTTTCACCGCAGAAACCTTCTCTGGATCCGTTCTCAAACATCCATCACCGACGAAATAGCCCAAGTACTTAATCTCTTTGAAACAAAACTTGCTCTTCTCCACGTTTATCGTCAGACCCGCTTCCCGCAAACATCTCGCTACCTCTTTGAGAACGCTTATGTGGTTGTTAAAATCTGGAGAGCAAATCAAGAGATCGTCAAGATAGACAAAGACATTCTCTCTCAAACGAGCGGGAATGACTTTGTCCATCAACTTACTCATTCTCTGGGCGGCGTTGCATAGCCCAAATGGCATAACCGTGAACTGATACAACGGTCGCCCGGGGACTGTGAAAGCTGTCTTCTCTCTTGATTTGAGCTCCAGAGGAATCTGCCAAAAAGCGTCCTTTAAATCGATACTCGAGATGAAATGCGTATCACGAAGTCGACTCAAAATCCCTTCGATATGAGGGAGAGGGTACGCAAATTTTTGCGTTGCTGCGTTCACCTTCCGTGAGTCCAAGCAGAGTCTGTTCTTGCCTGGCTTCTGCACCAACACAACTGGGGAGCTATAAGCACTATTGCTCTCTTCGATCACACCGAGTTCAAGCATGCGATCCAGTTCGGCGTACATCAGTTTTTGAACCACAGGTGAGATTGGGTAATGTCGTTGTTTGATGGGAATGGTGTCGTCTTCCATCTCTATGACATGTTCTTCGACATGCGTCTTACCCAATCCCAGGACTGCGAACGAAGGAAACTGTTGCTTGACCCTTTCAAGTTCCTCAGATTGTGATGGTGAAAGCTTGCGCATAGGATCAGCCTCCTGATCTTCCGCCGATGATGGAATGTCGAGAGCGCATATTATGTTGGGAGCAACCTTGAAGGTTCTCCAAAAATCTACCCCTAGATAGAGCTGCTGTTGCAAGCTTGGGACTACATACAGCTCCATCTCTTGGGTTTTACCACCCCATGAGACTTTGGTCAAGAATCGTCCGTTGATCTGCTGATGTTTTCCGTCTGCTGTCCGTATATCTACTGACATTGTTTTTATTTGGATGTTGTGGTTTTGAATAAATTGCACTGCCCCCATCCCAAGACAACTAACGGAAGCCCCGCTGTCTAAGAGACCTAACATCTCCTCCCCGTCTATCACTACTTTAGCATAAGGCCTGTTGTCATCGGAAACTGATAAAATTGACGACTCTATCTTATGTTTTCTTCTCCTATATATTGCACATTTTTCCCTTAATTTAGCTATTTTTCTAAAATTCCTGTTGTTTTTCCCCTTACTATAACTAATCTCCTCGTTAAAAATCCTCTTTCTCGCCTCTTCATACTCCCTCATACGTTGGTGGAGGCTCTTATATTGCACATCTTTTCTTTGGGAGTAATTAGCAGTCTGTTTCTCTCTTTTTAAAATTTTTAATTCTGGGGGTTCTTGTTTTCCGGGGGTGGAATTGTCATTGGTACAGTGGACCCCGGGACACTGTTGACCTTCAGGTTTCCCTGGCAGGTAGCACACTTAAAAGACAAGTTTCCTTGTCCGCAACTGAAACACGTTAGAGCGTGAAACGTTGAGAGACATGAAGCTGCTGTCGTCGGTTCGTTGTCTCTTGTACGTTCTGTCTTCTTGTCTCGTTCGTTATTTGTATAAGTAGGATGTCGTTTGTCTGTCCTGTTATGAGTTTGTGGTTTGTCCGTGCGGTTATATTGGATTGCAGCAACATGATCCTCTTGTTCACCCTCTGAAATGGGAGAGTCAGCCCTACTTCTTTGTGATCCCAGATCTTCTAATTCACTAACCTGCTTTCTGGCTTTCCAGTCTCTTGTTGCTAAGTGTTTTTCGGCTCGTCTACATTCTTCTCTCAGCTTTTGAATGTTCTCGATCGAACATCCGAAGATTAAGGTAGCAACTCTGTCTTTGATATTCTGCCTAACTATGGAAACAAGTTCTTTTTCACTAGGCCTAATTTTCATTTGTAGAGTAAGACCCCGGACATCCTCATAGAACTCATCGAAATTCTCGTTGGGTTGTTGCCGTCTATCCATAATTGCCCTGAGAATTTCGGTGTCTCCTTTACTATTTTGGAACTGCCTTAGTAGCTCCATTTTGAGGTCGTAATAATTAAGGAATTCGTCGCCCTGATTTTCCTCAAGATACTGCCAGTACCATTTTTCGGCAGGCCCAGTCACCAAATGGTGAAAGTTCGCGAAGATTTGCTCATTTGAGACCCCGTTCTTTAACTGCAGAGTTTCTACCCTAAAAATGAAACTTTCCACCGTCATACTTTTGGAAGTTCCATCAAATTTGATACCCCACTTGTGGATATCGACTCTCTTGTGGAGATCCTTATAGGCTGCACCCCTGTGACAGTTCGGCTGATTAGCAGAGGAAGCAGGGATGGTCTTAGGTGGGCTGACCTCTGGATCAGACCAATTACATTCTTTTTCCCGTTCTGAGACCACTTTTCTTCCTAGTTCCTCCTGCTTCTCCTGCCGAGCAAACAGTGCCAGAGTGGATTTCTCCACCAATTGTAGCCTCTCGTTAATTGAATTCTGATTCACTGCTAACGATTGAATCATTTGGTGCATGGTGCTTAAATTCTTTGTTTGTTCGGCAAAAAGACTGATTGTTTTATTGTGGGTCTCGTTAAGAGCCTGAGTTATTGCCGAACCGATGATGGTTTTCAGGTTTTCCCCTCCCATCATCAGTTCAGATTGTTCCTTATCTTGACCGCTCCTATTTTGTTGATCTTCTTTAGCCTGTCTTTGATCATTGCTCGTGTTGAGAGAAAAACATTCCCCTTGAAGATCCCTGGTTAATCTTGCTATGCTGTCCCTAGTCTCTTGTATGTTTCCTCCTGTTGGGATCGCTACTAGCTCTTGGTTTTCTATACCCTGGTTAGCTGTTGATGAAGTGCCTAATCCCGTCCCAGATATACCATTAGCGCCTCCTACTGCCCCCTCATTTTCTAAGAGGTCATCAAAAGGGTTTTCTAGCAAGGTGCTATGATGCTCCTCTTCAGATGTCTCGTGATCTATCGCGTTTTTGACTTGGGCACTAGAAATTCGCGTGACTCGACGCCTACCTGTCCCTCTCCCACGCCTTGGCAGGGTGCTCTTTTTACCTGTCCCAGTTGATTTCCCGTTCATGGTTTAAAAAAAAAAATCCAAAAGCAATTGAGAATATTACCAAAAAAATAGATAATAAAAAAAAACTCCAAAAGGAAGAAATTCAGGAAAATCAAAATTCAAAAAAAATAATAAATATAAAAAAAAGATAATTAAAAAAAATCCAACGGTATCAAAATTCAAATTGAAACTCAGTTTTTAAAAATTCAAAATAATCCAAAATTAAAAAAAAAAAACTTTATGTAAAAAAAATCAATAAAATTTCCAAAAAAAAAAAATCGAAGATAAAAATTCAAGTTACTTCGAAAATCAATTTCAAAATTCCAAAAAAAAGTTTATTAAAATTAAAAAAAAATAATTGGTGTTCGCTACCGAAAATAAAATTTAAAAAAAAATGAAAAATAAAAAGAAAGATATTCAAATTCGCAGAGTTCAAAAATATTGTAATGAAATAAAAATTAAAAAAAAGGTGCAATAATGCGTTTAAAAAAACAACTTTTGACTTTCAAAATCAATGAATGGCTCAAATTCTTGTTTTATTATATGATATTTTAAAGGTGTGTGGATTTTCGTTTGAGTATCCAAACGGTCTAGGAATTAAATGTTCTCTCATGTCTGTCTCTTGTCAAGTAGTATTTCCTGTCTTAGGTCCTGTCAAAGTCTTGTAAGGTTTTCGTGTCTGTCTTGATTACTACTGGTGCTTCTGAGACTCAATGAGTGTTTTGAATTATCTCTTGGTTTCCTGCCACATCGAGCTTTCTGATGTTAAACCTGAAAGGTGGTTAGCTAGGAAACAGAGACAACCCTCCACACGAGTAGATCCGAGAAACCACACACATACGCCTCTCTAGATGTCTGACTAAGCCTGACAGTCTGGTTGGCAGTAAGTGTACGGTCCCTCAAAAATACTCCGCTCCCTACCCAACGGCAGATTTTGTTTAACCTCACGGAATCCACTGGTTCGAGACCTGTCGGATTGGACAGCTAAACTCCATCTTCCGTTTCGCGAGGAGCATCTACGGTCTCCAAGCTTGTGCTTGAAAGGATAGGAATAAAAGTTTTAAGGATAAAAAAAAATATACTGATTATTGCGAGTCCAAGGGGATGACCTTAAAAAAAAATCATCTCCTTGGAGTCTCAATTGATCACTTAGCCGTTCATCGTTGGGCGCCATTGTTGCGAGTCAAGGGTAAACCAAGGGGGTGTCTTTAGGTGCTGAAATGAGCTGTGGCACGCTTGCTTCCGCTCGGCTAAGCTCGAAGGACTGGGGGGAATTCTTGCTCATCCCAGCCACCTTCCACTCGGCAAACAAAATTTATCGTGCCTAAATCAAGGGAAAAGGAAGGGAGAATGGGAAAAGGTAGTTAAAAATAGGAAACGGAATCAGGATATGAAGGTGTTGCACAAACCTGGTTACCTATGCCACTGCATTGGTGAAAGGATGAGGCTTTATTCATTTTTATTTGTGGAACAAAAAATGCTTTTGTTGATAAAAAAAATTTAAAAAAAACTATAAACTAAGCCCTTACAATCTAACTTTTCATGTCGTGAAACATGTTACTTAAAATTAAGGTTTTATATCCTGAGATATAATCTTAAAAAAAAACTAAACCAACACTACAAAAATAAAAGAAAATTTTGTCCACAAACAAAAATCGTTGCCCCACTGTCTCACCAACACAATGGTTCATTGAGCCATCAGAAGCCTTGCCGGATATTATTGGCAAAAGTTAGGCCTGCCCACCCTTATATCGTTGATACAACCAACGCTAAGTCCTTGGCCGGATGTTTGGACTTAGCCCCAAAATCAAACCTCCAGTCGTAATCAGTTACATTGTTTCGGTCTAAGTAGGTATGTGTAAGTATACGTAAGTAAAATGGATGACGTTAAATAGTAAAGTTCAGGTAAGTATAAGTTAAGTGAAAGTATAGTATGTCATAGTGTAATGTTATTAGTGTGGTGTAAGTAAGCATGGTATTCGTAGTGTAGTATACATAAGGTAAAGTATGTAGAGTATCCGTCTTCTATGTCATGGTTCAGTGGAGTTAGTCATATGTTTATGGTCTGTCATTCTGGAGTGAAGAAAACTGCTTCCGTCGACCGTCGCGTCGGCTCGGCTGAGCCTCCACACACCTTATGATATGGCTTAGCAATTCATATTAAAATTCAATGAACCACTGTAAGGCAATTAAAATTCAAGTTCAAATCCATATAATTCAGATTTTAATTTCATAAACAATATTTTATAATCTATTTTATTTTTTTATGTATTATTAAAATAAACAAAAAAGGAAATAAGGAAAAATCGATAAAAATTCAAAAAAAATATAAAAAGGTGAATTGTCATGCAAAGAATCCTTTTGATTCTTATTAAAAAAATAATGAATAATTTTCTTCTTTATTGAAAAAAAGAAACCAAAGAACAAATAAGTTTCACAAAAAAAAAATCAAGTATCACTAAGCTCGTGATCTGGAGTGTACGTGTCCTTATTCGACACTGGATGGAATTCGAAAAGAAAATAAAAGTTTTACTACTCTCGAGATCCGGAGTGTGTGTTTCCTTTTTTCACAATACAATATAATTACAACAATCTATGAATAAGTGTATATGTTTTTATAGATTCGACTTACTTTTTTTTTTTGTATTCTTATTTCTGTGTCTTATTAAATCTTCGATGGGGTTTCCTTCCAGGTAATGCCGGCAGTACTCGGGATATGTTTGTATATGTTTTTTTTTTTTTTTTAAATCACTCACAATAATTGTTGTAACAATATAAATGTAGGTAGGTCCATGACAGACAATTTAGATTACACTACACTTTTCTTTCTTATTTTCTTTTCTTTAACTATTTCTTAATTTACTCTATTTCTTCTTTACTTTCCTCTTATATTTTTCTTTTCTTCACTGTGCATTTATTTTAACTTATTTTCTTTACTTTTTTTTCACTTTTATCTTTTCTTTCCTTTTACAATAGGTACTATTTAGTTTCCACCTCTACGTTAAAATTTAAAAGAGAAAAAAAAAAATCCAAAAAAAAAACTATCGCAAGCGAAATTGATTAAAAGAAAATCAAAAAAATGTCAAGAAATTAGACTGGCTGTTTACACTGATTTAGAACACCAAAAAAAAATCACTATAAATCGTTTGGTTTGGTCTGGAGGAGCACCCCGCTTCAGCAACCGCTACTGACCTTCAGGTGATTTAAGGTCAAGTAAAAAAACTGCAGAGGCCCGAGTTGGATACCTCGTATTGTGTTAAAAGCACTCTTGGGTAAATTCTACCTTCCCGGAACCTGGAGAATTTGAAATATTTTAACACCTTTATTCCTTCTATGCTTTTATATATATATTACCTCTGCTTACTAATCAATGGAGTCTCAATTTCTTTCCTGGGTTTGGGATCTTAGCCAGCGAATATGTATGATATATATCTCTCTTTGGATACTAGAAGAAAATTTTGTCAGCCACCCATTCTATTTTGTTTCTTTAATTATGTCCTCACCTTTTTAGCTTTTGGTTAAATTTTTCTTCAAGAAAATCGTTTGTATTATATACTTGGATTTTCAAAAAAATTCTGGCGAAATAAAATTCTTCCACAAAAAAAATCAAGCGCACAGTGTGAAGGTAAGTTTTACTTTCATAAGAAAATCAACCTTCATACTTTGTTGCCGATGATAAAAGCTTTTCTTTCACGATCATATGTGATTCTAATATATAAAAAGAGGTCGATGCCCTGTGGCCTATATTTTGAAATTCTCCTTCACCTATTTGCAGATTCCACATAAAAAGAGCTTTCTTTTCTTTTTTCTTTTCTTTCCCCATCTTCCAGCATATTTGGCTAATTAAACTTAACTAGAGTTCGCCCCGTGGTCGAAATTCGACCATTTCTCAATCTACCTCTATGTGTTGTTGTTGTTGTAATTCGTTACTTTACTCTCGTTTACCTGCTATAATTCATAGGGGAAATGACATAGGTGCTTCATATATACATTCCCTGTTTCCTTACATGGTCCCCTTTCAGAATATATATAGGTTTGGCATATTTGTTTTGATTATGACAGAAAAAAAGGGTGGAAACTGGATTTTTGAACTCCGTATTAATATATTAGATTTGTAACAATGTCTTGTACTTATACGTACATATTTGTATTTTTCTATTGTCTATTTCCATGTATATGTGTCCTCTCAAAAGCTCATCTCATCACTTTAACAAACGAAACAAAAAAAAAACAAAAAAATAAACAAAAAAAAAAAAAAAAAAAACCTAACCAAAACTAACTCATACCTATTACATTACTAAATACTTATTTCCTAATAATATTGCACCTCCCATCCCTATTGCACTTTATTTGTTTCTTTTTAAAATAGTAATCTTTATTAATATTTAATTTTCAGTCTGTTCAAGGTCCAATTATAAAAACAAACCCTGAACGAGCATTATCTGAGCGAATTGAATTCGCCCGATAAAGCTTTCAGACTTTGAAGTGTCATCTTTTGACAAATGTCATTTTCCTTGTCATATGTAAACGTTTACCTTTGTAATGATTTCAATTTCAATTGTTTTGCTTGACGATCGTGATTGTTTTATTTGTTTAAAAGAAACTTATATCTAGTGCATAAAATAGATCAAAATGTTTAATGAAGAAATCTTAATATATGACCATAACAAAACACTTATATTACTACAAACACTACATCAGACATCTATACCACAGATGTAAACAAAAGGCGTGTAAGTACATATACATTCATTAATTTCTTACGTAAAATTTATTTGTTCGTTTTTCTTTTGTTTTCCAGTGTTATCTAAAGGATATCTACATATTCTCGCGAAGGCGTTATATTTTCCACTGGGCCATGCCCCCTTCACTTTCATCCATAAGGCATTACAGGGAAACAAACAACAGTGACACTTTATAAGCAATTATTATTAATATATTTTTTTTTTCAGGTACATCCATCAGCATGCAGAATTTCGTGGAATGAATGTGTCGTGTAGTGTTAAAGTATTTGTCCATTATATCAATAAATGTTTGAGTGTTTTAAAAATGTGAATAGTTTTTTTTTTCTTGTACACTCCGGTTACTCCGATTGGGTACATTTGTAATTTTTTTTTTTCCTTTTAGATTATATCTATATAATATTTTTTTTTTCAGGTGATTTGATCGAACGCTGTCGTAACAAAGCCCACTCCTATTTGCTCTTTACTTGAATGACCTTCATGAAAACTTGCCTGGTGGGGTGTTTGTGGCTAATAGGGTTATCGAAATTCTACTCTATGCAGATGATCTCGTCTTACTTTCTGACTGCCCGGTCGATTTGCAACGTATGAGGCGGAAAATACGTACCACTTAATTGGCAGATGCCCAATTTTCAAGAACTCTAGACTTGTATGTTTCGGCAAAAGTATACTTTCATTTGAAGAGCTCTATGAAATTCTAAACGGCAAAAACTTTCCATCTCTTTTCAGTTTCTTAAATTATTGTGTAAAGTATAGAGAAATAGTATTTAATGAATTTTGTTAATTACAAATATTACTATACAAAGTACCTAATTAATAATAGAAATTTTATATAAAGTAATGAAAAATAGGAATACGAAAGAAAATAAATAATGATGTAACCTACCATTTTAATAATTTTATAATATTATTTATATTAGTATATTTAGCCAACCTGGCAGACAACATTAAATGTTATGTCAATAATACTGCAATATTTACATTACATATTAAGATTTTTTTAAATATTTTGCAATGATTTTGTTTACAACGAATTATTAATAAAATCTATTTATCTATCTATCTATCTATCATCGCGTATTTCGGACAGTTCCATAAGCATCGAAATACAAGAACGGCAGGTGACTCACAATAAGGTGGGATGTTCGAGATGTAGGTGACAACCCTGGTCTCATAACCCTCCCAAATGAATATATCATTAACTATATTCAACCTTGGCTCTGCTTAGACCATGTAATAATACTTACAAAGCCCCTAAACTCAAAAATAAGTAATCCTCAAAACTTTACTTCATCCTATAACTACACTCCTACTAATATCTACTCTAACTACTCTCATCTAACGTCAGCACTAAACTCGGCAAGACATCATCGTCCACCTAAGAAGTACACAACCCTAAAAGAGATCAAAATTTATTCCACCGTTTATAGAGGGCTATTTGTCCAACCCCCGTCGAACATAAAAACTTACAATATCATGTTACTATAACCATAGTTCCACCAATGAATTCTAATGGTATTGAATCCATACTGTAAATAACAAGGCTATAGATTAATCGTTATAAAAACTATATTGTATAAACCTTTATTCAATAAAAATTAAACTATTCAATAAAAGTAGTTTACGTAAGAAAATTAAATCTTAAATAGAAATGTATCTTAATCTGTAAAAATCTTATTAATATCAATCGAAATTGCTTAATGTTATTATGGTCTAATAAACTTAATACTAACTTAATTGAGAAAATGAAAAGAGATAACAAAAAGGAAACACTAATTCATAATATGGACATCAAGTAACTTATACACTGGTTGGTATAAAAGTCAACCACCTGGCTCAAAACCAATTCAAGGGGTGAAAGATATTTTTATAAAGCTCGCCGCTTTATATGAAATAAAATCGTAAGTTTCACATATAAGATTAAGATGTTGTCTGACAAGCTCAAGTAGAAAGCTATTTATCATGCTTTCGTTGAAGCTCCACACAAAGAATTACTTATCGTGAGGAAGCTCATAGAAAGCTCTTATGTAACACATACACAATAGAGACGGGACTAGGACAACTTTTGCAACACTGAAAATATTGTTATTCTCAGATTCTTTGTATGTATCTGTTTTTATATTATTCAAGAACACTCGAAAAGGGAAAGATAAAAGAAAATTTAAATGCTTTTTTTTTCTATCTTCTTGCAAATGAAAGCTTTAGTTCATATGAAAAGTAGGATTATGTGGTTCAATTCTGTGAATTACTGTTTGTATTCGTAGAGCTTTATTATTACATCTGAGCTATATTCCTGACCTACGGTATGTAGATAGTATTCAATTCAGGTTGTTTCAAAATAAAATATGTATTTGAAAGTAAATGGCGATATTAAGTTTTGATTTTTTTTGGCGTGAACAGAAATGTTATGTTTTGATGTATTTCAGATCAACTTTCATCATTCACAATATAAATAATAAAGGTATAGGCATTCAAAAATTCAATATTCAAACTACTAAAATTCTTCGGACTTACCAATACATTCAACAGGAACCAGTGCACTGTGTCCTCATATGTATGGATGCTTACGTGTATATTATTAATGATGATTCTTGATGAGATGACGTTGCTGCACTCTCCGACCTTATGTCTGGGAGTGCCGATGAAATCCTATGATGATTCTTTGAATACTGTTATTAGTTATATTAGTGATGTTGAAAGTTGGTTGTTTGCTTCAGCAATTTTGCTAATTTGAATCTTGAAATATGAATTAACAGGGTGGTTCTTCCGTGTTCTTGGAAACACAACGATTGTACAACAAGACAGGGCCTATGCAGAATTCAAAGTGAATCTGCATTGGTGTTAATCTTTCAGATATTTACTTGCAGCCTGTGAATTGGTCTTTTCTTTTTATATACCTGGGAGGTGGGGAAATTAAATTGAAATTAGCTCTAGTTTTCTTTTATTGGTTCAATGAAATCTTATCTTCTTTTTGTTTTATTTTAAGGGTCTAATATATTAAGGTTAAATAAACTACTATAAGCGTAAAATATACATATATTTTTATTATAAACTTGCGGTTGGGGTTCACTTTCGATCCTTTGATGAGTCACGTGAGTATTTGATGAAACCACTATGTATGAAGGTAACCCTCACACAAATTTTCGTTTAGGTGCAATCTCACGAAAAGATTTTTGCGGTGGATTATGGTGAGCCTTGCCCGTAGGCGGTAAGGTGTTTTTGGCTCCGAGGTTGTTTGAATGAGTGCCAAACGCTCCTGTGCCATGCGAATTAATACCGCATGTGGTATATATATATGTAAATGCGCGTAGCATGCGTCACCGTCGTAGGTTATGTGGCTAACTTTACACAAATCGAAGTTTCTGGAATGTCGCCGATAGGATGTAATGGCGTATAAGGGATTCGTACACGAATGGGTGTCTTCTGTCTTCCTATGTCGGTGATGTTATGCCCGAGCGTACTTCAAAAAAATGGAATAGAAGTGTGATTCTTGGCGATGTATCTGTATTTATTCACTCCAAAAAGAAGCGCAATCATAGAATCACATAAAATTTAATAAAAAACATCCATCGCCGCGGGAGAGCACGGTGCACATGTGATCTTCTTCACAGCGCCTTGAATATTGATGGATGTACCACATCGTATCTCGTTCCTCCATGCGCGCTGTGCATTGAGCACGAATATTAATTTTCTTTTCTTTTCAGATCGCCCGAGTTACATATATGACACATTCTTCTCCGTCTATGCTAGATATCCGGTTGGCGGATACTTTTAATAATATACTGCAACAATCTGCACATTCCTTCACGGAGCAGACAGTGAAATAAGAGATTCTATTTTCATGAGAACGGTTATTTTACTGACAAGCATAATTCTAAGACATGTCATGAGAAAATAATTGTAAATTAAAGTTGAGTTGTTTGCGGGCATTAAACAAGAGAACACGTATAATAAACTTACTCTTACTTTAACAAACAAATTGTTTTTCGTTTGATTTTAATTTTTTAAAAACTGAATTCCGAAAAGGAAAAAGTTAAATGGCGCAGTCGGTAGGATCCTTTTTGATATAAATTAAGGATCTAGTGATACGAACTACCTCGAAAAAAAAAAATCGCGAAGATTATAAAGAGTGACTGTTCATAAATAAAATAATACTCGAAAGTATTAAAAGTAAAAAGATAACGACAAAGTGAATCAGTGAAACCCAATTAAAAAAAAAAAAAAAAAAAAAAATCGAAAAGATTAAATTGTGGCTAAGTGAAAATCAACATAAGAAAACAAATTTGTGAAAATAAGAAGTGTTAATGATAACAAGGAGTAAGAAACAAAATAAATTTGACGTGAGCCGAAATTTACAAATCGAAATGGAAGCAGCAAATAATGAACTGCAGCAACAGCAACAGCAAATGCAGCAGCAGCAACAACTCCAACAACAACTAAGATTGCGGGAACAACAATTTGAACAACTAAATAGTGCATTCCAAAGTCTGCAAACAAGAGAAGCAGCACGGTTGGACCGGGAGAGAGTTATTCGTGAGGTATCTCATATGACAACATTCACTGGAACCAATGAAGTTACTATAAATAGCTTCGTGAAAAAATAGAGTATTACCTTGCCGATGAACTCATCACATCAACAAAGAACTACATGGTGAGGACTATCTATAACGAGAAGATACAAGGCAGAGCGAAAGAAGTGCTGATCAACATAAAAGACCCGGAAAATTGGGATGAAATCAAAAGACAGCTGAAACTTCACTTCAAACCAGACACCGAACCATCAGATTTATATAAGGCAATTTATGCAATCAAAGTAAATACAGTAAGTGAACTTTTATCAGAAACTCAAAAAATTAAATACAAAAGTGACGAGCTAAAAGAATATTATAAAGGCGATAGCGCCATAGACTTAAGTACTGTAAACGCGATGCTGGTTAATATAATCAAAGAGATGAGTCAGGGTGTTTTGTTAGACAAAATCTATGAAGAGAAAAATCTAGATAAAGTATTTGAAATAATGATAAAGAGAAGATATGAAGACAGTTGTATTAGGGATGAATTTAAGAAAAATAATAATGCCAATAAAATAGATAATAGACAAATTAAAAATCAGAACAAGATAGGATTTGCTAGAAATCAGAATAATTATTACAATAACAGTCAACAACATAATGGAAGTTCAGGAAATTTTAGGCAGTTTAATCAAAGCAATAATTATCCAAATAATAGAAATACTAGTAATTTTAACATTACAAACAGTAGAAACACTAGTAATAATATAAATAACAGAAATGCAAGTAACTACAATAACTTTAATAGAAGAAATTCAGGTAATTTTAATGGTTATAGAAATTCAGGTAATTTTAATGGTTATAGAAATTCAGGTAATTTTAATGGTTATAGAAATTCAGGAAATTATTATGGCTCAAATAATAATGGACATTCAGGTCAAAATCGCCTGCAAAACCAAAATTATCAAAGACATGAAGAGCCCATGTCTATAGACAATATAGAGGCAAATAATTCACAAAATAACAGTGAGATAAATAATGTTGAGTTTTTTATCAACTAGCCTTTGATGAATTACCTACGATAGAAATTACCATAGAAAACAAAAAATATTTAGCTTTAATAGATACGGGGTCTACTCTTAGTATTATGGACGATAGGATTGGTGTTTTTAAGAAGGTCAAAATAAAACCAATGCATTTTACAACCATAAATGGTAAGGATGCAATTGAGTTTGAAGCGCATACACTAGCGCCTGAAGAACTTCAGTTTCCTAAAGGAGCTTTTATTAAATGGAAAGTTAAAAACTTACCCAATAGACGATACCAATTTATAATTGGTATCGACATTCTCAATAAACTAAACACCCTAATTGATTTGGAGTCAGGAACAATAGTTCTCAACGAACAACGAATAAAAATACTAGGAAATCCATATACATATGAAGAAATACATACTTTAGAGATGGTAGAGGATAGTGTAATCAACCAATTAAAGCTTGATTATCTAAATACAGAAGAATATGAGGCCATATATAAAATAATAAAAAGATTCAGCAAATTATTTTTTAAAGAAGGTGATAAGTTAACTAGTACCCCAATAATAAAACATGAGATTAAAACAATTACAGATGGTCAGGTTAACGCAAAATTGTATAGGTATCCCCCAAAACATGAACAAGAAGTAAGAAGACAGATAGCTGAAATGGAAGAGCAAGGGATAATCCGAAAAAGTAGATCAAAATATTCGAGTCCTTTAATAGTCGTTCCGAAAAAGAACGATAATTCAGGAATCCAAAAGTTTCGTATAGTCATTGACTATAGAAAATTAAATGAAATTACAGTAGATGACAAACAACCACTTCCTAATATGGACGCTATATTAGACAAGATGGGAAGGTCAAATTATTTTACAACAATTGATTTAGCTAAAGGCTATTATCAAATATTAGTTAAAGAGGAAGATATACACAAGACAGCCTTTGTAACTCCCCAGGGTTTATATGAGTTTGTTAGAATGCCATTCGGGTTGAAGAATGCCCCAGCGACATTCCAAAGGCTAATGAATGAAATTCTAAGAGACTTCATAAATATATCATGTGTAGTATATCTAGATGATATACTTATCTTCAGTACTTCACTTGAGGAACACATTCGAGCAATAACAGCAATATTTAAAGTTTTAGAAACTACGGAACTAAAAATTCAAATAGATAAATGTAGTTTCATGAAAAAAGAAACGCATTTCTTGGGTCATGTTCTTACGGAAGATGGATTTAAGCCAAATCCTGATAAGATTAAAGTAATTGAAAACTTAGAATTACCTCAAACCCAAAAACAAATAAAAAGTTTTTTAGGTCTTAGTGGATTTTATAGAAAATTCATAAAGGACTACGCAAAAATTGCGCAGCCTATGACAAAGTATTTAAAGAAAGATACTAAACTAAGAACTACAGATCAAAATTACATAGCAGCTTTTGAGAATCTTAAAAGTCTTATTTGTTCTCATCCTATTCTTAGATTTCCTGATTTTAAAAAACAATTTCAATTAACAACAGACGTATCGAAATATGCGTTAGGAGCAGTTCTGTCACAGGAAGGGCACCCAATGTGCTTTCCTTCTAGAACTCTCAATAAGCATGAAATCAATTATTCTGCAACAGATAAGGAATTTTTAGCAATAATGTGGTCAACAGGATACTTTCGACCATACTTGTATGGTAATAAATTCAAAATTTATACTGACCACCAACCAATTAAATATTTAAGGAGGTTTTTGTATGAAATTTTATACTCACAGTTTAAGGCAGCTGCTTGCCGAATTTACAATTGAAAATTTAGAATGAAACAACAACAACTTGTGTGTGCTACCACCAAGTTCATAGGCTGGAGTTATAGCTATTTCACGGGGACCAACCCGATCATCAGACTCCTTTAGTGGTGCTTAACCGCTTTATGTTCAATTTAATTTTTGAAGAACTTTTGCCCGAGCTGGACTTGAACAAGCGACCTAGCGTGTGAGGAGCTAGTGCACTACGCACTACGCCACCGCACCCACATGAAAGTTGTAAGCCAATTACAGGTTTTTTCATTCTATCGAACTATACTGAACCGATTAGCATTTTTCTAAGTACACACAAGTAATTGTTGTTGTTTTATTCAGGTTCTTTCTATTATCTCCGCTCTTTTTCATAAGCCAACGATTTCGATTGGATTCGTATGAGGAGGGAGATGAGGCGAAAGAGTTGACACTGGTCAAGATTTAATTTTTTACAATTTAAGGAGGTTTTTGTATGAAATTTTATACTCACAGTTTAAGGCAGCTGCTTGCCGAATTTACAATTGAAAATTTAGAATGAAACAACAACAACTTGTGTGTGCTACCACCAAGTTCATAGGCTGGAGTTATAGCTATTTCACGGGGACCAACCCGATCATCAGACTCCTTTAGTGGTGCTTAACCGCCTTATGTTCAATTTAATTTTTGAAGAACTTTTGCCCGAGCTGGACTTGAACAAGCGACCTAGCGTGTGAGGAGCTAGTGCACTACGCACTACGCCACCGCACCCACATGAAAGTTGTAAGCCAATTACAGGTTTTTTCATTCTATCGAACTATACTGAACCGATTAGCATTTTTCTAAGCACACACAAGTAATTGTTGTTGTTTTATTCAGGTTCTTTCTATTATCTCCGCTCTTTTTCATAAGCCAACGATTTCGATTGGATTCGTATGAGGAGGGAGATGAGGCGAAAGAGTTGACACTGGTCAAGATTTAATTTTTACAATTTTAAGGAGGTTTTTGTATGAAATTTTATACTCGCAGTTAAGGCAGCTGCTTGCCGAATTTACAATTGAAAATTTAGAATGAAACAACAACTTGTGTGTGCTACCACCAAGTTCAAAGGCTGGAGTTATAGCTATTTCACGGGGACCAACCCGATCATCAGACTCCTTTAGTGGTGCTTAATCGCTTTTATGTTCAATTTAATTTTTGAAGAACTTTTGCCCGAGCTGGGCTTGAACTAAAGGAGTCTGATGATCGGGTTGGTCCCCGTGAAATAGCTATAACTCCAGCCTTTGAACTTGGTGGTAGCACACACAAGTTGTTGTTGTTTCATTCTAAATTTTCAATTGTAAATTCGGCAAGCAGCTGCCTTAACTGCGAGTATAAAATTTCATACAAAAACCTCCTTAAAATTGTAAAAATTAAATCTTGACCAGTGTCAACTCTTTCGCCTCATCTCATTCCTCATACGAATCCAATCGAAATCGTTGGCTTATGAAAAAGAGAGCAGATAATAGAAAGAACCTGAATAAAACAACAACAATTACTTGTGTGTGCTTAGAAAAATGCTAATCGGTTCAGTATAGTTCGATAGAACGAAAAAACCTGTAATTGGCTTACAACTTTCATGTGGGTGCGGTGGCGTAGTGCGTAGTGCACTAGCTCCTCACACGCTAGGTCGCTTGTTCAAGCCCAGCTCGGGCAAAAGTTCTTCAAAAATTAAATTGAACATAAAAGCGATTAAGCACCACTAAAGGAGTCTGATGATCGGGTTGGTCCCCGTGAAATAGCTATAACTCCAGCCTTTGAACTTGGTGGTAGCACACACAAGTTGTTGTTGTTTCATTCTAAATTTTCAATTGTAAATTCGGCAAGCAGCTGCCTTAACTGCGAGTATAAAATTTCATACAAAAACCTCCTTAAAATTGTAAAAATTAAATCTTGACCAGTGTCAACTCTTTCGCCTCATCTCCCTCCTCATACGAATCCAATCGAAATCGTTGGCTTATGAAAAAGAGAGCAGATAATAGAAAGAACCTGAATAAAACAACAACAATTACTTGTGTGTGCTAAGAAAAATGCTAATCGGTTCAGTATAGTTTGATAGAACGAAAAAACCTGTAATTGGCTTACAACTTTCATGTGGGTGCGGTGGCGTAGTGCGTAGTGCACTAGCTCCTCACACGCTAGGTCGCTTGTTCAAGCCCAGCTCGGGCAAAAGTTCTTCAAAAATTAAATTGAACATAAAAGCGATTAAGCACCACTAAAGGAGTCTGATGATCGGGTTGGTCCCCGTGAAATAGCTATAACTCCAGCCTTTGAACTTGGTGGTAGCACACACAAGTTGTTGTTGTTTCATTCTAAATTTTCAATTGTAAATTCGGCAAGCAGCTGCCTTAACTGCGAGTATAAAATTTCATACAAAAACCTCCTTAAAATTGTAAAAATTAAATCTTGACCAGTGTCAACTCTTTCGCCTCATCTCCCTCCTCATACGAATCCAATCGAAATCGTTGGCTTATGAAAAAGAGAGCAGATAATAGAAAGAACCTGAATAAAACAACAACAATTACTTGTGTGTGCTTAGAAAAATGCTAATCGGTTCAGTATAGTTCGATAGAACGAAAAAACCTGTAATTGGCTTACAACTTTCATGTGGGTGCGGTGGCGTAGTGCGTAGTGCACTAGCTCCTCACACGCTAGGTCACTTGTTCAAGCCCAGCTCGGGCAAAAGTTCTTCAAAAATTAAATTGAACATAAAAGCGATTAAGCACCACTAAAGGAGTCTGATGATCGGGTTGGTCCCCGTGAAATAGCTATAACTCCAGCCTTTGAACTTGGTGGTAGCACACACAAGTTGTTGTTTCATTCTAAATTTTCAATTGTAAATTCGGCAAGCAGCTGCCTTAACTGCGAGTATAAAATTTCATACAAAAACCTCCTTAAAATTGTAAAAATTAAATCTTGACCAGTGTCAACTCTTTCGCCTCATCTCCCTCCTCATACGAATCCAATCGAAATCGTTAGCTTATGAAAAAGAGAGCAGATAAGAGAAAGAACCTGAATAAAACAACAACAATTACTTGTGTGTGCTAAGAAAAATGCTAATCGGTTCAGTATAGTTCGATAGAACGAAAAAACCTGTAATTGGCTTACAACTTTCATGTGGGTGCGGTGGCGTAGTGCGTAGTGCACTAGCTCCTCACACGCTAGGTCGCTTGTTCAAGCCCACCTCGGGCAAAAGTTCTTCAAAAATTAAATTGAACATAAAAGCGATTAAGCACCACTAAAGGAGTCTGATGATCGGGTTGGTCCCCGTGAAATAGCTATAACTCCAGCCTTTGAACTTGGTGGTAGCACACACAAGTTGTTGTTGTTTCATTCTAAATTTTCAATTGTAAATTCGGCAAGCAGCTGCCTTAACTGCGAGTATAAAATTTCATACAAAAACCTCCTTAAAATTGTAAAAATTAAATCTTGACCAGTGTCAACTCTTTCGCCTCATCTCCCTCCTCATACGAATCCAATCGAAATCGTTGGCTTATGAAAAAGAGCGGAGATAATAGAAAGAACCTGAATAAAACAACAACAATTACTTGTGTGTGCTTAGAAAAATGCTAATCGGTTCAGTATAGTTCGATAGAATGAAAAAACCTGTAATTGGCTTACAACTTTCATGTGGGTGCGGTGGCGTAGTGCGTAGTGCACTAGCTCCTCACACGCTAGGTCGCTTGTTCAAGTCCAGCTCGGGCAAAAGTTCTTCAAAAATTAAATTGAACATAAAGCGGTTAAGCACCACTAAAGGAGTCTGATGATCGGGTTGGTCCCCGTGAAATAGCTATAACTCCAGCCTATGAACTTGGTGGTAGCACACACAAGTTGTTGTTGTTTCATTCTAAATTTTCAATTAAATATTTACATTCCAAATATAAAGGTAAAGATATGTCTCCTAGACATCAAAGGTGGCTTTTAAAGTTAGGAGAATATAATTTTGAGATAGAGTATTTAAAGGGAAAGGATAATAAAGTAGCAGATTTTCTCAGTAGAATTGAAATTAATGAAGATGTTAAGTCTGAAGAAGAAAACCAAAGTATGTGTAACAACTTTTCAAAAATGTATGAAGACGATGTTTCAGAAATAGGATGACTATTCAATCTAGAAGATGAAAATGATGAAAATGACACAACTTTGGCTACCATACATTCCGCAGAAGAAGAATTGTTAGATCACATTCCTATTAAAGAGGAAATTGTGAATAAGTATAAAACTCAAATCATACTTACAAATGATAAAGTCCAAGAAATAGAAATAATTCATGGAAAAAGAATAATATACATTGCAGAGTACGACTTTGATAATTTAGGTGATATATTTAGAAGATTCATAAAAAAAGGACTTATAGGTATATATTCAGAGTTAAACGATAGTAAGTATAATGTAGTACAGGAAAAATTAAGGGAATTATTCTCAAATGATAATCAGATAAAGTTTATAAAATGTTCGTACCGAGCACAAGATATAAAATTAGAAACAGAAGCAATTAAACAAATTTCACTTTATCACGTGAAGGAAAGCATGCACTCAGGTATACAAGAGACATTTAATGGTATTAAGTATAAAATTTATTACCCAAAACTAATGGAATTGATACAAATAATAATTAATCAATGCGAAGTTTGCCAGCAGGTTAAATACGATAGGAAACCGATAAAACCAAAGCTTAGTTTAACAGAAACACCATCAGATCTAAATGAAATTATACATGTAGACACATTCGTAATTCTTAAATGCAGTTTTTTAACTATAATTGATAAATTTTCCAAATTCGGATTTGCATACTATTTGTCAGACAGAAATCATATAACAATAGTAGAAGAACTAGAGAGCCATTTTGCTAAATCAGGAAAACCAAAAAAGGTTGTAGCTGACAATGAGTTTAACTCAATTCATATTAAAGAATTTTTACAAAACGAAAATATCGATATTCATCTGACTAAACCCAATTCCCACACCGGAAATTCCGACGTGGAAAGATTTCACAGCACCTTATTAGAAAAGTGAAGGATTTTAAAATTAAACGCACTAAACGTTTCAGTTAAGAGACTAGTTCAACAGGCAATTAGAAATTATAATGAAAGATTTCATTCGACAATTAAAACCAGCCCAGCCTTAGTACAATTTCGTAAAATAGAATTCGATAAAATCAGAAATAATTTAGTTATGATGAAGAAAAGTAGTATAGAAAAAGCAAACAAAAGACGAGAATCTTATCGAGAAACAAGATCGACAGGATTTATTAAAAATTATAAAGCAGTTAGACATAAACATCAGCCTAGATTTAGGAGGAGTAAGCTCTCCAATATACATGTCACTAATATAAAAAGACAACCTAAATTTTCAGCTCTTCATGACAATCTTCCTACTTCTACTGGTATCATCAGCTAACGGAAGACTAAATGTTAACGAAATAAAGGAACAGAACGGATTTTCGGAAATAAAATTAAATGATGCTGATTTAATAACAAAAACAGACATTATTATTCACGTCATAGATCCAAATGAAATTGTTAGCATTTTGGACAACATTTCAATAAATATAAAAGGATTGGACATAGAACATATAGAAATTATTCGAACCGAACTTAAACATCTTAAATATAAAATACAAACACTTATTCCAATTGAAAAAAGACATAAAAGAGGGCTTGCAAATATTGTCGGAAGCGCATCTAAATGGTTGTTTGGAACGATGCGATGGATGAAGAGGACAGAGTTAGCATAGAAAATCATTTTACAAATATTGAAATAAATAATCACAATGCTATAAGCAATATTAATCAACAGGTAGTTATAAACGATCATTTTAACAAAACATTCCAACAATTAAAAACAGTTTTAGAAAAAGATAGAGCAGTTATATTAGGTCAATTAAATAGTGTATCAAGTAGAGAAATTCAGAACAATTTATTTTATGACCAGTATTTTAAACTACAAATCATAAAAGAAAAAATTGATCATATTCAAAGTAATATAGCTTCGGCTAGATACGGACAAATAAATCCAAATATGTTAACTGATTTAGAAATACAAAAATATGAAATTGATTTAAATAAAATGAAATATATTAAAATGGGAGTAATTAAATTCAAAGAAAATTTATTGTTATTTGCTATTAAAATTCCCAAAGATTTTGAAAAAATTCAGCTTAAAATCATTTTACCTATTCCAAATTTAATGAAAGAAGAAATCGACAGTCCCATGGAAGTTGTATTTAAATATATCAATGTAACATATAAATATGAAGAAAGTAAATATTTAAATGAACTACAATTAAGTAAAAATTGTGTATACCAAGAAAACTGTAAGCTTATAAAAAATAATCAAACTGATGTTTTAACTATTGATGATGAAACAATTATTATTAAAAATGCAAACAATCTCAACATAACACAAAATTGTGACGAAAGAAATTTGAATGTAACGGGAAATATCTTAATTAATTTTAATAATTGTGAAATAAGAATTTTAGACCATTATTGGACAAATGTAAAAGAAATATTTCAAGACCGTTTTTATTATCCAATGAATAAGACTTTTACAAATTTTAGCAGCAAAATAACCTTAGAAGATATTAAATTTGAAAATGAAAATAACATTCAAAAAATTGAAGAACTGCAGTATCATAAGAATATATCTTATGGAATTAACTTCACGTTAATTATATTTTTAATCATTTTAGTTATTTTCAGTTTTATTTTACAAAAAAAAATTAAAGTAAAAATTAATAATAAAATTCAGAAGAATTTCAAACTAAAGGGGGGAGAAGTTACATATATGACACATTCTTCTCCGTCTATGCTAGATATCCGGTTGGCGGATACTTTTAATAATATACTGCAACAATCTGCACATTCCTTCACGGAGCAGACAGTGAAATAAGAGATTCTATTTTCATGAGAACGGTTATTTTACTGACAAGCATAATTCTAAGACATGTCATGAGAAAATAATTGTAAATTAAAGTTGAGTTGTTTGCGGGCATTAAACAAGAGAACACGTATAATAAACTTACTCTTACTTTAACAAACAAATTGTTTTTCGTTTGATTTTAATTTTTTAAAAATTGAATTCCGAAAAGGAAAAAGTTAAATCCCGCCGGTCTTGTTTTTGGTAGGCAATGTCGAACAGATTGAATGATTTATTATACGAAAGAGAACTGGATGTGAGTGCCTCCACGAGGCGATGAAATGGACGTACGTTGTCAATTATTATTATTCTTTTAGGTAGAATCCTCCATATAATTTTATTCCGGGACGGGTAAATGACTACTTGTCACCGCTTATTTAATTTTCTTTTGCACGAAATTACTTTTTAGTTACGTACGGCAGCTTATTGCCTTAATATTTTGTTGAATTTTGTTAAACTCCTTACAGGATCGCTATTTTTTTTTAATTTTTATTTCTTATCGATGTTTCTAGTTGCGTTGCAAAATATGGAATGGACGAATCCATGCCATCCAATGGCTGCGTAGCCAAGTTTCCTGTGAGGGATTTTATTAAAATCCCTTCTTCCGGCATCTACGTTGATAAAATCCCATTGAAGTCCATAGACTTAGAAACTCGTAGTGGAATCTTGGGAATTTTAGTGAGCAAATCGTGTTTCGTCACTAGATGGGGTGTAAATCATTTGATTTCGTTTTTATTTAAATAGACTTGAAATAATTAAGGGGTGGCTGACAAAGAATTAAATTGTTTCTTTGACAAGTTCTCATGGTTGGGTGGTTGAAGAATTAATGTTAAATCAAATACATTGCGTGTAAAGCGAATAGTAGTTCTCTACCGAGAACGTATCGTTCTAGATTAGGAAATTTTGTTCGGAGAGGGAAATTCTAACATTTCCTACGGCCACTTGCGTGTGCGAGTTTAGAAGAGTGCGACCGAATGCATCCGGTGAAGGATGGCTGGTAACAACTTTTTGTTGCTGGTGACATCATGAAGAGATGTTTCTGATGCTGATGTCTCTGACGTCACGTGTGTCATAGGTTTGTGCCGAAATATTTTCCCTACAAATTTTTCTGGTAAACGGTATGTTTTGTCGTAAGAATACATGGGACAACGTTGTAGGCCATGAAATTATCTACAAAAGTTGTTAATATAATTTTTTTGCTATTCTAAAACTTGAAGGAGTCACAGTCTACGTGATATTCACATATATGCCACGCATATACATTTAGTCCATTTAATTTTAATTATATTTGTATAGACCTGAATAATCCAAGTAATAAACACACTTGTTTAAGATTCAATGCTTTATTACAAATCGATCCTCACTCTACGACTGTACAATGACAATGACAACTGCCTAATAACAAGATAATGATCTTATACAAGAGTAAAACCAGTTCTTCTCATATGCTCACAATAGGTAATCTTCTTGTGTTGGCTCATTCTCATCCACTCTCCTGGTCGTGTTGTGGCATGGGTCTCCACATCCCTCCAATATTTTTCCGCTTTAACGTCAACCTTGGATCATTACATTTGACATCGGCTGGTGCTTCTTGTTCTTCTGCTGCCGATGAGGTGGTGGTCGTGATGGTCGGATTATCATTCACCTCTGTTGACATGTTGGAACCTGTAGAATAATAATTAGTACTTTTAAGTGATTTGTCTTAAGTCTTACGGAACTACTGGGTATCTTCTTAACATGGCTTATGTTACGTCGAAACACTTTGTTCCCAGCTTTTACCGTGACCTCGCTGTTCTTCCTGTCAATCACTTCGAATTCCGTTTGATTAAAGTTGGGAGTAAGTTTATCAGAGAACGCTACGTTTTTGATTAAGACTTTATCCCCTATTTCTATCCCTGAATCTTTAGCTCCTCGTTCCCTATCTCCGCTTTCTTTCCCTTTTTGCTTATTAATGGAATCGCGGTCCCTAGTCTCCGAATCAAGCATCAGTTCTTCTATATCCAGCATTGAAGGCATTTTATTGCGGATTGTTCTATTGTGAAGCAACTCCGATGGGGCTTTCCCTGTTGTACCGTGGGGAGTTACATTGTACATCTCTTCTTTATAGTCAGTTCCGTTAGAGTGAGCTATTTTCAGGCGCTTTACGATCTGACGGTTCATGTTCTCCACTTCACCGTTCGCCTGTGGCCAGTAGGGTGGTGAAGTTAGAAGCGCTATATTGTTATTATTGCAGTGGGTCTTAAACTCCTCACTGACAAATTGGCGTCCATTGTCTGCCGTGATAAACTTGGGGTAACCTAGTCTACAAAATATCTCTTTCAAAAAGTTAATGACATCTTTGGAAGTTATCTTTTTTAAAAACTTAAACTCCTGGTATCTGGAGTAGTAGTTAATTACAACGAGAATAAAGTCGTGATTAGGCAAAGGTCCCAGCAAATCCATTGCTAAGTTGGACCAGGGTCTGTCCGGAAAAACATGTCTGCTCATGGGAACTGGTTGGCTAGGTTTCGAAACAATGAGGCAATCTCGACACTTTTTAACAAACTGTTCGACGTCTCTGTCCACCAATGGCCACCATACTTTTGATCGGACCCTCCGCTTCATAACTGTTTCGCCAGGGTGGCCTTCATGAGCCAGCTCCAAAATTCTAGATAGTAGTGCCACTGATATAACGATTCTACTCCCTCTTAAGAGAATATTGCCTATGGTACACAATTCAAGCATGAATGGAAAATATGAACTTGGCATCTTAGATTCCCATGTTTCTTGTATGACTTTGTTGACAGCCTCCATCAGTTCAAGGTCTTTGGTGTTATTCGAACAAATCTCTGAAATGGTTATCGCTTTGGGTATTGACTTTTCAATTATAGCAAATATATTGTGTTCTCCCTGTTCGTCGAACCTTTCTGCTGTTTGAATTTTACACAGTCGTGAAACTGAATCAGCTATATTTAGCTTCCCCGGTTGATAAACCACCTTAAACCTAAATGCCTGCAACCTAAGACCCATCTTTCAATGCGAGCTGGTGGCCTTGACGTAGGTTAAAATATTGCTTCTAGTGGTTTATGGTCGGTAACCAACTCGAATTCTGTTCCTGCCAGGTAGTATGAAAACCGTTCAACCGCCCATACTAACGCTAGGCCCTCCTTCTCCGTTTGAGAGTATCTCCTCTCCACCTCGGATAGGCTTTTGCTCGCAAATGATATGATTCTTGGTACTTCGTTCTCAAACTGAATAAGGACTGCCCACAACGTTACTGGGCTGGCATCAGCTATAAGTCGAATGCGGTTTCTTAAGTCAAAGTAAGAGAGGGTGGACCAATCTGCTATTAGCTGTTTTAATCACTGAAAAGACTTTTGCTGAGCTTCTGCCTATTCGAATTTGACATCTTTCTTTATCAAACACCTGAGTGGTTCCGTGACATCAGCCAAATCCGGGACGAATTTTCCAAGATATGTCACCAATCCAAGGAAACTCCTTGTCTCTTCCTTGCTTTGTGGATATCGAAATTCTTGAACTGTCTTTATTTTGTCCGGGTCTGGGCTGATACCTTCTGTCGACAGGATGTGTGTCAGGAATTTTAATTTCTGTACTTTCCACAAGCACTTTTCCTTATTGAGTGTCACATCGAAGTCTTTAAAAATATTAAGTACCTCCTTCAACCCTTCATCATGTTCTTTCTCCGTACGACCATAAACTACGATATCGTCTAGATAGTTAAAAGCATTTTCACAAGGGGCTAGAAGATTCTCCATAACTTTTTCGAATATTTCGGGAGTAGAGTTAACACCAAGCAAAAGCTTTTTGTATCTAAACATCCCCTTGTGAGTTATAAAGGTGGTGATATGTCTACTCTGTGCTTCAAGTTCTAGCTGGTGATATTCACTCTCCAAGTCGAGCCTTGAAAAGAATTTTGCGCCTTTCAACTTCGTCATTACCCCTTCAAATGTCGGTAGTGGAAAGTTTTCTCTTTTTATTGCCGCATTCGCACGTCAAATGTCGATGCAGAGCCAAATTTCGCCATTGTTCTTGAATGGCACCACAACCGGTGACATCCAAGAGCTTGGTCCTAAAACTCGTTCAATGATGTCTCGGTCTACTGCTTCTTTAAGCTTTGCCTCTACTTTGTCTTCTAAAGCAGCTGGGACTCGACGTAAAGGTTGCTGAACAGGTTTAATTGTTGTATCGATTGATAGACTTATTCTAATCCCTTTAATCTTTGGAAACGGTTTTGAACTTTCGAGATAATTAACATCAAGCCCTAGTTTCAAAACGCCCAATTTAACTGCCGTCTCTCGTCCTAATAATGATTGTCTTCCACTCTCAACAACGTAGAATGAAGCAATCACTTCATGACGCTTTGCAATGCGAATCGGAGCTTCAAAAACAGCCTTTACTTTGAGCAATTGGTCACCTGCATAGCCCCTAAATTGGTAAGCCGTCTCTTTCCTAACATTCCACATTACCGCATTACAATTTTTTAGCAACTGCCAGTCGGATGCACCTAAGAGATTAAACCGTGACCCTGAGTCAATGACCATTGATATCTGATAGCCACCGACCAGGCAATCAAGGATTTCGCTCATGTCCATGTCATTACCATCTACAACTCGGAAACAATCGTGTTCTGCCAGTTGAGTATCCTCGTCGCTGTCATTTTTGCCTCCTTCGTTCTGAATAAAGCGTACCCTAGAAAACCCATATTTCGACCGTTTTGAAAATCTTTCCTTATCATCATATGCTTTACGTTTTATTGATTTCGTTTTGCATTTCCGCGAAAAGTGCCCGATCAAACCACTCTTGTTGTATTTCGCATTCTTTGCCGGACAGTTTGGTGATTTTCCTGAATGTCCCTGGCGACCACATCTGCTACAATCATCTTCCTCATTTGTAGCCCCCTTTTGAAAAGTGATACTATTGATAGATGCTGTGGAAGTAGATGGAAGGATTACTTCAGTTTGGTTATTAATTTGTTCGTGGACCTGGCAAATTTCAGTTATTTTAGACAACGAATATTCTTTTCCTAATAATCGTTTTTTCAGATCATTTGGTGCCCAAGAATCGATTACCTTATCTTTAATACTTATTGCTACAATGTCTTCTTTCGTTTCTCCAAACGAACATTTCGCCGCCTGATTTCTCAACCTGACCATAAATTTACTAATATTTTCGCCTTGTTCTGGTTTCAAAGACCGAAACAGGTGGCGTTCAAATGTAGAATTCCTTTGTGGAGAGAAGTATTCGCTAAGCTTAGCCACCACTATCTCAAAAACATCGACATTGTCCGCTGGTTTTACAAAAGCACCTGGTGTATTATATGCTACCTCTTGAAGTTGTGGGCCCCCTAGATGCAAAATCTTGTTTCACTTCTTGACCTTATCACTTATTTCTTCTGCAGCCAAATAAAGAGAAAATGATCGATACCATCGCTCCCATTCAGATCTTATAAGAGCTTTATCAATGACGTCGCATAAGAACGGTTTGATCTCACTCATTTTTCTACTGCTATGACTTCTAGAACTATATCTAGACTTTATTTTATTAATGAAGCACAATTAAATGCGCGCCTTTTTTTGACAACCTACACAATGCAATGTGCGGGATAATGCTACAAAACAGATTTTTTTTTTTTTTTTTTTTATTTGGCTCAATTTAATGTGCCCCCTTTTTCTTGCTCAATTGAATGTGCACCACTTTTTTTCACAATGAAATGTGCAAACCTAAATTTCCCAATCAAATGGAGTCTTTTCTTTGTTTTTTTTTTTAAATTTATTTATTTGGCTTGCCCCTTTTCCTTGCTCAATTGAATGTTCACCACTTTTTTTTCACAATTAAATGTGCAAACCTAAAATTCCCAATCAAATATAGTCTTTCTAATCAAAATTAGCGAACTCCTTCATTCAGCGATTACTATTAAATATTAAAAAAAAACAAGAAACATAAAGTAAATCATTAAAATTCTAATTATCTCTTTTTTTTTAAGTATTATATTTTTTCTTAAGCACGTGATTTCACAGTACACCCAAACACAAGATAACTTTCATTTTGCTTAATCATTCTTTATCCTTTGATTTGTTTTCTTTTTTTTCACCATAATCTACGCATTATTAATATTGCTTTTTTTCTCAATATCGTCAATTTTTTTTTCTTTTTTTACACACGCACATATATATAAATATATTATTTTAACTAATGAAAAAAAAATGTTCACCTCGTCGCCAATGTAAAGACCTGAATAATCCAAGTAATAAACACACTTGTTTAAGATTCAATGCTTTATTACAAATCGATCCTCACTCTACGACTGTACAATGACAACTGCCTAATAACAAGATAATGATCTTATACTAGAGTAGAACCAGTTCTTCTCATATGCTCACAATAGGTAATCTTCTTGTTTTGGCTCATTCTCATCCACTCTCCTGGTCGTGTTGTGGCATGGGTCTCCACAATATTACTAATAGAATTCTTTGAATACATTTATTTGCTACTATACAAATTACATACTTACTAGTAACTTTTCGAACTATTACTAGCTAGTCAACTGTGATACTTTTCTAAAACGCCATTTGGGTTACATTATAATTGTTAACTTTAACTTGAAAGCTTGATAAAAAGGAGACTTTGAAAAGCCATCATTGAATTAGGAACTCTTTTTTTCTCTTTTTACTTGATGCAAGTAAAAACCTTTCCGCGAAGTAATTTCGGTTGATTATCGAAGCTTGATATCGAAATAAACAACGTCCAAAAATGCATTTCATATTTGTATGCAAAAATTGGATTTACCATATTTTATAATTCTGATATATTAAATGTATTAAACACCAAGAGTTCTGAAGGCCATCTTGCTTACATTAAATAGTTCTGCAATATATAGCCCAGAATGCAGACTTTAATTGTTCAGGCAAAAAGCATTTTTTTACTAGCCGCGTCTTTGTAACCCCCAGGAGTTCCGATGCGATAAATGTGTTCACAAACCAATAGTTCCGGAGTTCCTCATACCAATTTTTGAAAAATCTGCCCCAAAACTTCAATTAATTGCACTTCAAGTTTGTATGTGTAGGGAAAACATTTCTATCAGAGCCACCAAAAATCTAAACATATTTAAAAATTGTCACAACATACGTCACAATTATCGAATCTAAGGCAATCGACATAATATGGCGAGTGGATCGATGTACACACACTCCATGTATATGGATGGAAATCCAACTTAAAAATCATTGACATACTATACATGGACTGCTAGTTGCCAACTTCACGATGGTTCCACTTATACGCCACCGCCACTAACTCAAACACGGCAAAAAGGTAGAACTACTATTTTGACATTTCATTTGTTGCTGTCCTTGTCGTCGTCGTTATTTATAATTGGCTCGATTTTTGCTTTTTGTTTTTCTTTGAATTAGAGGACATGGAATTCGAAGGATGCCGGATAAAAAAGAAATGGCAAGATCACAAGAAAATCTGGAAATAAAAAAGCCGGATCGGAATGGTAACACAAAAGTTCAAACAAAGACCCCACCACCTCCAACTAAACTAGGAGGTCTGCTGGACCATCGAAAACGAGGATTTGAAAAACTTGACCAAAACGCCAGCGACGTAGAACCGGACGTTACGACAAACATGCTGGCTAGTGCCCAATTCGCTTAGAGTAACCTTTCATGTACCTTCTTGTTCTTTCATTTGGCTCCATTCCGAAAACAACTTCCAAACAAACAAAAAACAGTACACCCAAACACAAGATTACTCTCATTTTGCTTAATCATTCTTTATCCTTTGATTTGTTTTCTTTTTTTTCACCACAAACATGTTGGCTAGTGCCCAATTCGCTTAGAGTAACCTTTCATGTACCTTCTTGTTCTTTCATTTGGCTCCATTCCGAAACAACTTCCAAACAAACAAAAAACAGTACACCCAAACACAAGATTACTCTCATTTTGCTTAATCATTCTTTATCCTTTGATTTGTTTTCTTTTTTTTCACCATAATCTACGCATTATTAATATTGCTTTTTTTCTCAATATCGTCAATTTTTTTTTTCTTTTTTTACACACGCACATATATATAAATATATTATTTTAACTAATGAAAAAAAAATTTTCACCTCGTCGCCAATGTAAAGACCTGAATAATCCAAGTAATAAACACACTTGTTTAAGATTCAATGCTTTATTACAAATCGATCCTCACTCTACGACTGTACAATGACAACTGCCTAATAACAAGATAATGATCTTATACTAGAGTAGAACCAGTTCTTCTCATATGCTCACAATAGGTAATCTTCTTGTTTTGGCTCATTCTCATCCACTCTCCTGGTCGTGTTGTGGCATGGGTCTCCACAATATAACTAATAGAATTCTTTGAATACATTTATTTGCTACTATACAAATTACATACTTACTAGTAACTTTTCGAATTATTACTAGCTAGTCAACTGTGATACTTTTCTAAAACGCCATCTGGGTTACATTATAATTGTTAACTTTAACTTGAAAGCTTAATAAAAAGGAGATTTTGAAAAGCCATCATTGAATTAGGAACTCTTTTTTTCTCTTTTTACTTGGTGCAAGTAAAAACCTTTCCGCGAAGTAATTTCGGTTGATTATCGAAGCTTGATATCGAAATAAACAAAAACTGCTGAAGTTTTTAAAAACTCTCAAGCATTTCCGCATGACATTTTTGCTTTTACAGAAACATGGCTCAATAGTTCATTTTTGGACACAGAAATTTTCGACGATGAGTTTTCTGTTTTTAGAAAGGACCGCCATGCGGATAAGCCGAAAGAATTGGGGGGTGGTGTATTGATTGCTGTTCGTAATTGCCTTTCATCTTCCCTTGTCTCTTTTCCCTTCAATGTTTCAATTGAACTCATTTGTGTTAAGGTTTCCCTTCAAACAAATGCTATCTTTGTTATTAATGTTTACATTCCCCCGAAAAGTTCTGCATCAGTTTTCACCGAGCTATCCTTTATCCTAGATTATATGATCGATATTGCTGGCTTAAATAACAATATTCTACTGTTGGGCGACTTTAATTTGCCCAATATCATCTGGACCCCTTCAGAAGACGAGTCCTATTTAGAAGCATCCTTAACTTCGTCGCAACAGGAACTTCTAATTTTGGACAATATAACTTCTACTAACTTACAGCAAGTAAGCTGTATTAAAAATTTTAAAAATCGAACTCTCGATTTAGTCTTTTCCTCTGACGCTGTTAGTACGGTAGTGGTAGAATCTACCTCTGCCATTTCTAACGTAGACTCCTACCATCCTCCACTTGATATATTTTTTGACATGAGCAGCCATTTACTCAATAACAGTAATGCTCAAGACTGATCCTATTCACTTGATTTTCGTAAAGCAGACTTTCAATTACTTCACGAAGAATTAAGTGCTTCTAATATTTCTAATATGCATGATTGCTCTAACATTGAAGATGCAGTTACTCAATTTTACGAAATTTTCAATAGCTGCTTGATTAATTCAATTCCTCTTAAGTTATCTAAAAATATAAACTCTAGCCATCCGTGGTACACAAAAGAACTCAAATCTCTACGTAATAGACGAAATAAGGCTTGGAAGTCTTATATTAAAAATCTCTCATTTTCTGATCTTAATGTGTTTCGTGCACTTTTTGAAGAGTTTATTTTACTTTCCAGAAACCTATATGCTGCATATGTGAAGGAAATGGAAATTTCGTTGAAGATTGATCCAAAGAGATTTTGGAAGTTTGTAAATTTAAAGAAGAAGTCTGATGTACCAGTGAACTTTGTTTACAAAGATTTCGCTTTGTCAAGCTCACCTGAGATATGCAATGCGTTTGCAAAGCATTTCAGTAAGTCTTTTATTGAAAATCCTGTCAATATAGACTATGATTTCTTTGACTACTCCCGTGATTTCCCCCAAGCCACTTTTAATAACATCCACATTGATAATGATAAGGTTTTGCATTATCTTTCATTGCTGAAAGATGATTTCTCTCCCGGTCCTGATGGCATTCCTCCTATAATATTAAAAAAATGTTCCTCCATTTTAGCTTCTCCCTTGCAATTTCTTTTCAAGCTATCCCTTCAGTCCGGTAAATTTCCTCAAGTATGGAAAGATTCATTCATTACTCCCGTCTTCAAAAAGGGTAATAAGTCCGATATCACCAACTACAGACCGATTTCTAAACTGTCTTCTATTCCAAAGCTTTTCGTACAAGTAGTTTGTGATAGCATAACGTTTTTCTGCAAACATTTAATCTGCCATCAACAACACGGTTTCATGCAGAAGCGGTCTACTGTCACAAACTTATTAACCTTTATGAACAAGTGCTCAAGGGCTTTAGAGAGTGGACATGAGCTGGATTGTATCTACACAGATTTCTCAAAAGCTTTTGACCAACTCTCACATGAAATCATCATTTTCAAATTGAAAGCTTTAGGTTTCCCTGTAGGATTTGTTAATTGGATATATTCATATCTCCGAAACAGATCATACATAGTTAAGTTCAGAAATTCGTTTTCTAACCCTTTCCCAGCAAAATCAGGAGTCCCACAAGGCAGCCATCTTGGTCCGTTACTGTTTATACTAGCTATAAATGACGTAACTTCGTGTATTCATTCTAGTGAGATCCTTGTTTTCGCTGATGATATGAACATTTTCAAATCTATTAACTCAGCTAATGACCGCGTAGAATTGCAAGCCGACATCGACAGATTTGCTATCTGGTGTAGCAAGAATTGTTTAAGCCTGAATCCAGCGAAATGTCAGACAATGACATTTTCAAGGAAACGGGTACCAAGTACACACGGCTATTACATTTCACAACAAGCTTTGCATCGCGTTTTTAGTTTTAAAGATCTGGGAGTAAACTTTAGCCCAGACTTGAGCTTCACGGAACACATCAACTTTATTGTTAAGAAAGCTAATTCCATGTTGGGATTTGTTAAAAGATGGTCGAAGGAATTTCAAAATCCTTATGTAACCCTAGCTTTATATAACTGTCATGTTCGCCCCCATCTAGAATATGCATCACAGGTTTGGTCTCCTTTCTACGAAGTTCATAAGTCTAGGATAGAGGCAGTTCAGCGTAATTTTATTCGATTTGCTTTAAAAGGTCTCTCCTGGGCAGATCCATACAACCTCCCACCTTACGAACACCGGATTCAACTTCTACAGATTCAAACTTTGTCACAAAGGCGTATTAACAATGATGTTATTTTTATTCACCAACTTTTAACGGGATCTTTGTACTCACCCGATCTTCTATCATGTGTAGGTTTTAATTATCGCGGAGGGGCTCATCATCTTCGTAGATTAGAGCTATTGCATTGTCCCCAACACCGTTCTAATTATGGCATGAATGAACATCTTACCCGCATGTGCAAACTTTTCAACTCTAATAAAAGTATTGTTGATTTTAATATTAGTAAATCCTCTCTAAAAAAAACATTTAAAACCAGTGCACCACGCTCATAGTTTATGTTTTGTATGTTCTCAATGTTTTTATATCTATTTTGTATAAATGTATTTGTTTATTTATTTTTTTATCTTTGTGCTTGTGTTATGCTATTTGTATATTTTGCTTACTAACAACTAACACCTGCACTAAATGATGTAGCCAGTGAGCATATAATATGTGTTGGCTAATCTTTGATTGTAAGTTAATGCTTGATATAAGCTTCTTACTCTCGAGAACTGATAGTGTAAAAAAAAAAAAAAAAAAAAAAAAAAAAAAAAAATAAACAACGTCCAAAAATGCATTTCATATTTGTATGCAAAAATTGGATTTACCATATTTTATAATTCTGATATATTAAATGTATTAAACACCAAGAGTTCTGAAGGCCATCTTGCTTACATTAAATAGTTCTGCAATATATAGCCCAGAATGCAGACTTTAATTGTTCAGGCAAAAAGCATTTTTTTACTAGCCGCGACTTTGTAACCCCCAGGAGTTCCGATGCGATAAATGTGTTCACAAACCAATAGTTCCGGAGTTCCTCATACCAATTTTTGAAAAATCTTCAATTAATTGCACTTCAAGTTTGTATGTGTAGGGAAAATATTTCCATCAGAGCCACCAAAAATCTAAACATATTTAAAAATTGTCACAACCTACGTCACAATTATCGAATCTAAGGCAATCGACATAATATGGCGAGTGGATCGATGTACACACACTCCATGTATATGGATGGAAATCCAACTTAAAAATCATTGACATACTATACATGGACTGCTAGTTGCCAACTTCACGATGGTTCCACTTATACGCCAGCACCACTAACTCAAACACGGCAAAAAGGTAGAACTACTATTTTGACATTTCATTTGTTGCTGTCCTTGTCGTCGTCGTTATTTATAATTGGCTCGATTTTTGCTTTTTGTTTTTCTTTGAATTAGAGGACATGGAATTCGAAGGATGCCGGATAAAAAAGAAATGGCAAGATCACAAGAAAATCTGGAAATAAAAAAGCCGCATCGGAATGGTAACACGAAAGTTCAAACAAAGACCCCACCACCTCCAACTAAACTAGGAGGTCTGCTGGACCATCGAAAACGAGGATTTGAAAAACTTGACCAAAACGCCAGCGACGTAGAACCGGACGTTACGACAAACATGCTGGCTAGTGCCCAATTCGCTTAGAGTAACCTTTCATGTACCTTCTTGTTCTTTCATTTGGCTCCATTCCGAAACAACTTCCAAACAAACAAAAAACTTAACATTCCAAACGATCCTTTGTAAATATTTAATTTTAATTTATTTAACATTCCTTGGAAATAAAAAACAGAAGAACAAACAAAATAATAAAAAGAGACCAAGAGGAGTCATTGTTTTGTTGCACGGGTTATGTGATTCCTTGGAGATAGGCGGGGATCAAAGATTGCGGAGATGCTTACTGAAAGTCCTAAAATGATATCAATCGTGGGTTAAAAGGCTTTTAGTTTTCAAGGAAGACCTTGACTTACCCTGCTCCTTTAAGTAAAGAATTCGATCATAAAGAACAATTGTCTCAACTAAGGGAGCGAAGAGAAGGCGCATTAAATAGAAGATAACAATGCGTTTCCATTGACTGAGGTCATTCTGGGTTGCTTCTGAATGGGTGTCTTCACTTGGAACGTTGATATTCAAGCCGTCCATAGCACGTTTAACATAGCTGAATAAAATATATATTTGAAATTAAAGTGTCAAATCTTGGAAACATTTGAGAACTCACTAATCAAAGTCCATTCCTGTAGCATGTTTGACATTCCGCAAGCCTGTGTGTTTCAATTCTGGCCAATACTTGGCAAATATCTTCTCTATCGTAGCTCTGAAGGAATGAACTTAAAGATCTTCGTACAACTGTTGCTCCAATCGATCACAGTATACCTCCGATGCATGACAAGCTATTTCTCTAGAGAGACTCATAGCTCAGCCGTGAGAATGTCTCGTTTTCTTTTTTTAAGCAATCACTAAGTGGGTATTTTGGATCAGGCAAACCAGTCGATAGCTTCATATAGCAACAACCAACAAAGTTAAGGAATTTCGCTTCTTTGCAATTCAGAAACATTCGCATGAGTATCACTCCAAGATCTCCACATGGATGAAGGCCAATGATACCAAAGGAAAAAGGAGCACTTTTCGAAAAACCCAACGCTTCAACAATTTGATCAAGAAATTCGTCAGGGGACAATGCGCTGCTAAGCTTCAGAGTTACATGGACCGGCCGACGGAAATGTGTTCTTTCGTCAGATGAAAGGAACTTGGATGCAGTGACTTCGAATCAATTACCCTAGTAAGCACTCTGTTATATATATTTTTAGACAGAGATAGATGACCCTGCGCTTAGGAGGAATTTTTGAAATGGCGATACTTCTATGCGATTGTTCATAAATTCTTTAGTAAAGGCTTCATAGTTTTCGGTGGCTTCTTGTTGGAAGTCTTCGTGAGGGTCGGTTTCATAAAAATTATTCTTATCAACAGTCACATTCCCCGCTAGAGAGAACTCAGCACGTAATAGCGACTTTCTAGACTCCTGGATTATTCCCACAGGGAGTCTTCTTAACATGATGCCCGGGACTTGAATTGAGATGAATTTTGTATAAATAAAGCATGATTTTAATTTTTACTCGCAATTGTAGTAGGTGCTTTGGACAATTACTTAAAAAAATATCTGAAATCTGAATTAAAAGTAAAATTCGAAAATAAAAGAAAGATAACACCAAATTTTATTTACTCTAAATTCACTTTGGCAGAAGTCTTTTGACATTTGTCATTTCTTCTTTGAACTTTATAAAAATGACAATAGATGTCCCTGTTTGATACTGTCTATTCGCACGCATTCTTCTAATAGTTTCGACAGTACGACACTTACAGCATTGTGGAATAAAGATTTTTATTACTTTTGCGTAGTCAGTCCCACGCACGCAACATTCTACCTGCACTACGCGTATGTCCAGTCATATAATTTTGTATTGAAAGGTGAAAGAAAAATTTTCAATCACATCACTCATCTTATTGGCTACGTATGAATAGACACATCTTAGGATTTTGTTATGCTTTCGGCAAGTGGCAATAGATGTCGCTACATGTTTTTGAAAATATAATTACAACTTTCGCCGCTTTTGAGTTAGTGGAAGCACTTGTACCGGAGTCAATTTTTCCAAGCGATTTGGATGAAAATGACATTTCACTAGCAGTCCATGTATAGTATGTCAATGTTAAAAATAATCTTCGATTCATCGATAGCAACCATCTATTCCTATATGGATACTCTATAAATTCCCTTTTTTGCAGATATCAGACTGCACCACAATTACGCCATGTGCACTATGTACGTCATCAGTACGATAGCCTCTTTCATTAATCCGATTTTTCATTAAATTACAAAAGCCACAGACTTGACATTCATTACCATAATGTATTTTCAATTATTATAGCACTTTACGTGCGAAACAGGCCAAAATTCGACAATAAATTGTCAACATTTAGTCACGCCATCTATTGATAAGTCAAAGCAAAGTATATTTTGATCCCATATTAGGATCAACCTTCTAAGTATTTCTGCCATGAAAAGGAAATTTTCACAGGAAATATCTAGAAGGGGACTTTTTTCGGATCTTAGACAGGAAATTGGGCAACTTCGCATTTCCTACTACAAATCTCGTTCATTCCAATCACATCTGCAGAATAATATAATACATTTCGGACGCCTAAAAAGATAAAAGTAAAACTAAAAGTAAGAATTTGTAACGAAGAAAATGAGAATCTGCGCTAAGCATAGTGAATAATTGGCCGTATATCATCCAATAAAGGATATAGAAAGAGATATTATTCTTTCTCCCTGTTACCAAACGACCCTTGCGCCATTTTGCAACAAAGAATCAAGAATCTACCAGCCATTTCACATCTGAGGATGTGAACTATCAATCATTTAATAGTGATGAATGTATCTGTCTCTAATTCATACCGACGAACATATTCGCCTCCTATTAGAAGAGACATTCAGTTTCACGAAAACTCAGACCGGCGCAGATTTCTATTTTAAACACACAAAAGAAGTGGAGATACCTATTTATGAATACAGTCAGTATAGAATCACGTTGAACCCTCAACTTATTCTCATACCGGCAGCTTCCCCAAATATGGTATCTAATTTTGATAAGCGTTGATGTCCTGCTTATCTTGTTCATCAGCACTGATGCCCCCCAACCCGTGTATCCCTTTAAGTACCTACTCGAAAACCTATCACATCCTATTCAACACAACTCAGATCAAACATATTAACCACATTGCTACTTACGTTCTCTTCTCATAGCGATCACAGGAATCACACGATTGGGTTGCCAACACCAAGCTGAGATGATTTGAAATAGCCGTTGATTTTGTTCTAGGATGGCCCTTAAGTTCCTTTACTTCCAATAGGGATGTCAAACCCTATAAGTGCCAGTCCGACACAATGCTTTGGGAAAGATCCTATCTAAAATCAACAACCATCCCTACCACCTTCATCAGTGTATTTATCCTTAATCTACCACTCGGCTTATCTAGTAAAGCAAAGCGACTTCGCTCTCCCCTACCATTCTGCTAGAGTTGATCAAGGTTGATGCTCGCCAGTACCGCGTCGATATGCAGCATCTGGCTCCGTATCACTCAGGAGCATATGGGTGTGAGTTCTTGCCATACTGCGACAGCCGTGCTACAAGTTTTTTTTCAACCATCTGCATATCTTCGAATTCGGATAGTATTCACTCGTGTTATTAGAATTGATTAAGGGGCCCCAAGAACAGGATTTACACCTAACGCCTTTACGCCGATCACGACTAAGTGTGACGCGACCTACGAACCTACTTTATTTACAGTATGTTTATGCACCGATAACATCTTTATTAACCATAGACCGATCCACTAGAAAACTCTAAAATCCTCTGCTACCTCGTAGTATTAATAATGGGTATAAGTAGGTGTTCGCTTATACCATGAACAAATTAAAATTCATATCGTCTGCTGTGTTCTCTATACTATCGCTGACGATTGTCGGTGTCTCACTCAATGGATGGGTATCTTAGATGTTAACAGATACCCGGTACTCATAACCCGCCCTATTCCAGTTCGCTGAAAGCTCACCAGACCTTGGCTTCATACGTACCTCAAAAATTTTTATGAAGCCCCTGAACATAATAAAGGAACTAAGTAAGGCTTACCCAAACTCTACTCCATCCCTAAACTACGATCTCTTAACTATACTAACTAATTCTAAAATCTCATTCATACGGAATCAAACCTCAACTTAACTGTTCATGTCAAACCTCAAATCAATCACATTCATTCAAACTAAACCTAATCTATCTGCTTTCTAAACTAACCATGACCTATACTCTAACTACACTCTCCATTATCTATCCATCATTGAATCATTCCGAATGTTGTGCGAAGAAGGGTCCATTCCAATTCCCCACGAACCTATAATTTACTCAAACATACTTACTAAAATAACTCTACGTATTGTTCCAATATACATGTCACAATATCTCATTGACATATTTCTTTACCAAAAATGATTAAGCTTGTATTTTTAGTTGAAACGTTATAAATGTTTTTATTAATGAAATCCTTAACTCTATTCTATATCTACTATTGCTATTCAAAAATTATCAAAGATCTTTCTTTTGTTCATAAATATCGTAAATGTTAATGTATGGCTAACATCAACCCATACATTTATGATGTTATCGTTATTCAAAATAAATTTATCTTTTAAAATCAAATTATTCTTATTTATCTTTTCTTAAAACCATAAAGGGACAAGGACGAAAGACTGGTACTCAAGTTTGTCAAAACAATGATTATGCACTGCTCAAAATTCGTGCGTAATCATATATCGTGAATGTAACGTGATTTCAAATATCGCCTTTACGTTTTCATAACTGAGACGAATCAATTGTAGTTTATGATTTAAGAAATGTAAATTTGCTTCTTCAAATATATCGCAAATCAAATGTGGTTTACGCTTTAATATTGTTATTTCCTTTTTCAATTAAATCAATTCCGTTATCATCACTTTTATATATACATATTCAGGGAATCAATATAGTTTCTTTATATAAATATAGAACGGACTCACCAAAATTCTCGCCGGCTGCAGTGCACTGTGACCATTGATGAACTGTTTATGCTGCTGATGATGATAGCTACACTTTTTATGATTATATGTAATATATATATATATATTGATGATTTGTATTGATTATTGGTTAACTTAATTCACGACTTGTTTCGTTGAGTTTCAAAACTTTACTTCACACAACAAAATTCAAATATTGACGATTTGCACGCCAATATACAAAAAAAACTTTACTTTAAACAAAATCTTGTATTATTACTTTTCTTCACTTTTAGTTATCTTGAATTGCTTCACTATTTTCTTGTTTTCAATCAATTCTTCGTTTAATTAGGATTTTACTTGCAGGGCTAATTTATTCTTTTGAGTATCAACCTGGATGGGGGTGGGGTAGGTTAAGAATATTGTATTAGAATTATATATTGATAAAAATACTTAATATAGCTTAATATCAAAGAATATCGATTAAATTTATTTCTATAAGAAGGATACTTAAGAATCCTGATCTCGTTGTCGATCTCTTGCGTAGTTTAGGTTGAGCTGTATTCGTATATAATCGTTGGGTGTATGGATGTCGATACTTCGATGGGGCACGTGGTGTAAGGAGTATCCTCTAAACAGCGTGTCGCATCCGTAGACGTATAGTATCGAAGACGTTTTTCGAAGATTTGCTTTCTATTTTATTTGATGTAGTTTTTGGTTTTTGTAGATTGTGTAGCTAGCTAGGAAATGATACTTGGAGTCTTTTGGCTTTTACAGAGACATGCGGAACTGTCACCGCATGTGGTTTTATTGACAGAATGTCTAGGTAGGTGCCGCCCAAGCTTGCGCGAGGTGCTCTTTTCTCAAAACTTCGCTATGAAATCTCGTGAGAAATCGCTACTCGTTGTCTTGTGCGTTTTCGAAGAAAGAATCAAGACTTCAACTTTTGTTCATATGATTATATATGTATCGTTGTATTGCTGAAGCAATAGTTTTATACGCGGTGTTTGAAATATGGAATCTTTGCTTGAGAATATTCAAAAATATATCAATATATTTCATAAAGAAAAATGTACGGAACCTTCTTATTAAAAATCATCAAATCTTGATGGTGCAATTGTGCAATCTGTGGGATGTATATATCTTTGCGATACGAAAAATCTTTTCTAGAAAAACACATACGAAAACAATCGTTGAATATTATATTACAAGAAGAAAACGTAGTGTATATTTCCGTAAAAACGTGGTGTCTATTTTTCCACATAAAACGTTGCGTCTGTTTTTCGAATGAAATAATTAATTAAAACGGTGCGCCGAGCTTCGATGAGGACCAATTACGTTTGCTAAAACTTCCTTATATTCGTTGCTATCTATCCGCTTCTTTTCCTGGCCACGCGGTCGATGTTCAGATGCACATGTGCACACGCAAGTGCTTCCCAAGGAGCCGGCGCGTATGCTTCTAAATAACGTACCTATAATGGAAATGATGGCATCAGAAAATATGGCCTAAATATTACATCGTGAAGATGTCTGCAAAAATAGTCATCTACATGACAAGAAAAATCTAGCCTCGTGGCGAAATTCTCATGGCGTGTCTTGCAAAAACCAAGGCCAATGCATGCAGTTTCACATATAAAAAAAAATTCTTAAAAACATCAACTAACGTATTTCATATATCTGCTACAACATTTAATGCGTAATATCCTTTTTCTTCTAATTGTTTCTGGTCTTTTCCTTTTTATATTTCGTATGACACAATTCTAATTGGATTTTTATTTCTGTTAAATTATATTTCACTTCTCTACAAAAATTTAGTAATTTCCTCTTGATTTCTCTTTAGATCACTTTACTTCTTTTGCACACTATTATTCTTTCAATTTATATTATTTCTTAAGATTTCAACTTTAATTCTATTACTTTTTATTTAATACTTTTTATTTCAGGTCCAAAATTCTTTTTAATTCTTATTATTTCTTACTTTTCTTCTCCTTTTTCCAGGTATAGATGTGGCCGCTGTCAGATATGAGAATTGAATGGCCGAGTATAGAGTACCCGATAAGGATGTGGCAAAAATTTCCCAAGGGAAATTTGCGAAAACTAGTTCAATGGACACAATGTTCATATTGGTTCATATTTGCTTTCTAGAGATTAAAATTTTGGGAAGGTTGACTCAGTAAAGGGAAATTATTTTGGAATTCGTTATATCATAATCTGATTATGCCATTTGACTTTTCGTTTGTTTGAGGTATCTTCATTTAATTGTCAGATTGAATGTTATATGACTTTTAATAGGATTTTTCTACTCGATGGTGTGTTTTTTTGTCAATAAATGAAGTTTAAATTCCACAAGAAAATTACCGCTGTTTTGATTTGTCGCCCCTATCGCTTTTAATGGTTTTGTTACTACTGTAGTTGTGGCGTAGCTGAAGTGTGGCATTATGTGGTACGCTGCAAATAGGAATAATGTCTGTTCTGACATTTATCAATTTTGTGTTCGTTTTCGCTCAATGTATTTCGATATTTTTGAAAGGTGGTCTGTCCCTCTGGTGGATACTTTATACGTCATTCGATTAATGACATGGTGGTGTTATGGAAGAATGACTTTGTGTGTATGGGGTGGAAATGTTTTCCCTACAAATTGTATTTAATAAAATAAAAAGAGTGTTAAAAAATAAAAAGAAATATCAAGTGAATAATCTAAAAATAAAATGTAAGCAAGAAGTTGAAAAATAGATGTAGGAAAAGTGAAATTAAAACCAGTTGGATTTATAGTGAATCCCTGTGGAATCGCCGACGATATAAAAATCCAAGGACAAGGATACCTGTTAAGTGAACTTGGCATCACTCTTTTGACAACCAAAATTACAAAAAAAAAGGAAAGTACGACTGTCTCTTTCTTGGGTTGATATGTGCGGCTACTCAAAATAATTTTTTTTGGGGTATGATCATTTTCTTAACTTCACTAGTTTCATCCGGCAGTGTTCCTAAGCTTAATAAAACTATTACCAGAAAGAAATAAAATATATAGAATCAATATATGTACAGTGTCGAGCAAAAGTCATGGTACTCAAAGCGCTCTTATCAAAAGCTTTGAAATTTAAGAAAAATTAAGGACTAAATATTCATTAATCAAGTTAATCATTATAAGAAAACCTTTATGATTTTCTTACCAACAGCAAAAAATTAAAAAAAAAAATCCATTTTCAAGAAAAAAATAAAAAAACCTTGAAATCTATGAAAAAAGCAGTGCAAAAGTCTAGGTACTTCTGCCCTTTACCAATTTTTACTGTTAAAATTTTTAACGGCCCGTTAGTTTTGTTTTGTTTTTGCATGTAGCTTGCAATAGAAAATGTGTGTTTGTCAATCAGTACAAAGCGATCGGTGGTGCAGGTTAAAGCGAAGGAAATTTTAGTGTTTAAAAAAAAAAGCGATGGGTCGTAAAGAATTAACTTTACATGAGCGTCAAATAATAATTAATTGTTATGACCAAGGTAAAAGTTATTCGGAAATTATTGAAATTGTTGGACGACCAAAATCTACCATACAAAATGTGATTAACCGTTATAATAAGGAAAACCGAATCGAAAATAAAGTCAGGTCTGGTCGTCCGCGAAAGCTTACTGAAAGAGATGAAAGAAAAATCGCGAATATGATAAAAAAAGATCCATTTAAAAGTGCTCCAAAGATTGCTACCGATATAGAAATTACTTTAAATAAAACAGTTTCTCCGTGGACAGTTGCAAGATCACTTCAAAGATCTGGGTTTAAGTCGTGCACACCTCGAAAAAAGCCATTAGTAAGTGAAGTGAATAAAAAGAAGAGACTGGACTTTGCAAACCTGTACAAAAATAAGTCAAATGAATTTTGGGACAAGGTTATATTCTCCGACGAGTCGAAATTTAACATTTTTGGCTCAGACGGTCGCATTAGAGTATGGAGAAAACAAGGTGAAGCTCTAAATCCTAAAAACACAATTAAAACTGTGAAACATGGTGGCGGTGGTGTAATGGTATGGGGGTGTATGTCATCCAGTGGTGTCGGAAATTTGAAAATCATTGAAGGAATCATGAATAAGGAGGTTTATTTAAACATTTTAAAAGAAAATTTAAAACAAAGTGCAGAGAAACTTGGGATCATAGACACATTTCACTTTCAACAGGATAACGATCCCAAGCATACGGCTACAGATGTTAGGTTGTGGATTGCCTACAACACGCCCCACATGCTAGTTACACCCCCACAAAGTCCAGATCTTAACCCCATCGAACATTTATGGGATGTCTTAGAGAAACGACTTCGCAAACACAACATAACAAGCAAAACGCAGCTCAAAGAGCTGCTGGTATCAGAATGGGAATTAATAGGGTCAGATGTCACACGAAACCTGGTGAACTCCATGCCAAATCGTTTAAAAGAGGTTATTAGGCTCAAAGGTTTTCCCACAAAATATTAGGTAACCATTTTATTAACATACGACGTTTGATGAGGAATTTAATTTCTTCGTCTTTCTAGGGTACCAAGACTTTTGCACTATTGCTTCCATGGATTAATACTATTATTTTAACTTTTTTCAAGATCCTTGAAGGATATTTTTGTTTTTCTCGTATTAATTTGTGAAATATACTCAAACTTTAATTAATCAAAACTTAAAATCAAAATTGTGTCTTAATATCATTTATACAAAGCATTTATCAAGATCAACCGCAAGGGTACCATGACTTTTGCTCGTCACTGTATATAAAATAAGAAAAGAACTAAAACGTAAGTTATATCATGTACCTAATTAAATATATGAATTTATTGATGTTTAAGATAATTAAAACTATTGTAGGAAATTAAAGTACGAAATAAAACTACTGAATAGTTTGTACTACAAATTCGGACTCTTTTCTAATTGGATCATTTTCTATAAAAAACTGGGAGTTAAACTCAACAAAGCTTTAATTTCGTTTTAAACGAAGTAGCAAAGTAGCATTCAAGGCAAGAAATTTGTGCAAAACCTCAATGCTCATTGCCACGTGGTTAACCTCTCCGTACCACTAGTCTTTTTCATCGGCATCGTCCTCATCGGCATCAAACTAAAAAAGTTTCATCATCATCATCATCATCGTTAGTGCCAACAAAGATTTCCACATCAAATAATCTCGAATCCACCAACGTTGCCGTTTCCATCCGAGTGTCTTTGGTCAGCAGCAGTACATCTTTACCAACTCATCATAGGATACATCAGCGTCGTCTTCATCAGAGTCCCATCATATTATCGTCATCGTGCTTAGTTGGATTTATACTTGATCGCCATAAAATCGTCTGTCATCTTAGAACATCATCATCGTTCTCATCTGATTTGGCACAAGGTAAGTCAGTATGTCTCGTGCTGGTAGTCGTAGTAGTATTAGGTCAAACATTCACAATTCTCATAAATCTTCGTCATTAAATGCTCAAAATGATAATAGTTGCAATTGCAAAATATGTACCGAGCCCGATAGTAAAGGAAAACTGGTTTCACTTCTCCTGCGTGGGGGTTACTCGGGAAGTGGAAAATGTAGATTGGCACTGCAGCGAATGCATTAAGGTGCTTAAGGCGGCTCTTGGTTCAACCTCGAAGGTTGGATCTAAAGATAATGCGCCAGCTCGAGATGCCAGTATACAAAGCTCTTCGAAGGAGGTCACTCGCGTGAACGATATAATTCCATTGATAGGGCAATGTAAGCCTGTTACCAATAAAAAGGTCTATGTCACCACCGAGTCAAGAAGGAATTCTGTGGCTACATCATCGAGTACCAGAAGAGCCAGGTTACAATTACAAAAGCTGGAAGAAGAACGACAACTACAGAAAAAGCGGGATCAGGAGTACATCGATAAAAAATATGCCATCCTTGAGCAGTGTTCTACGGACGACGATCAAGAATCAGTTGCGACAGCTTTCAGTGTTAGTGATCGTATTCATCAGTGGGTGCAAAACGGGGCATGTGAAAGTGGAGTTAACAACCGGGTTGATGTTTCTTCTATAGATCTAGATAAGCCAAACGGGGAAGGTGATAAGGGATTGTGTGCATCTCGTACAGCTAAAGCTTTAAGCAAATCCCAAATTGCTGCTCGTCATTTAATGTCAAAAGAGCAGATCCACTTCTCCGGACGACTAGAAGAGTGGCCTCTTTTTATAGGCTGGTGGAACAACTCATCGCAGGCTTGTGGGTACAACAACAACGAGAACATGATTCGGCTACAACATTGCTTGAAAGGGAAGGCACTAGAAGCAGTGCAATTCCGACTTCTGCATCCAGATCAAGTAGATGGGGTGATAAAAACATTAAAAATGTTATTTGGTAGGCCCGAGATAATTATTCAAACGCTTTTAAAGAAGATAAGAAATGAGCCGGCACCAAAATACGACAAGATGGAAAGCATAATTCATTTCTCTCTTGAGTTAGATAATATGTGCCGTATGATGGAAGTAACTGGACTTTCTGCTCATCTCAACAATCCTTGCTTGATGCAAGAATTGGTCGAGAAACTACCAGCGCAAATAAAGTTAAGTTGGGGAATGTTTAAGCAGAGTTTACCTACTGTTGACTTGTCGGTATTTAACGAGTGGCTCGCAAAATATGCATCTGCTGCATCTGAGGTTACGTTAACCGTTCCTCATTCATTCGACTACAGGCAACCTAAGAAGACAAGGGCTATGGTCAACGTACATCAGGAAGCAAGGCCTCAAGATGAACACAAGTGCACTGCTTGTATGGGTGATTGCAAGTCACTAGCATCATGCCAACACTTCGTTAATATGCAATTACAAGATAAATGGAAATTAATCAAGCGCCTTTATATTTGCCGTATATGCCTACGTCGACATGGTAATCGGCGCTGTTTATCTACACAGCTGTGTGGCGTTGATGGATGCACCTATCGGCATAACTCTCTCCTACACAACAAGGATTTCAATTCAACAGTCAGTGGGAATGTTGAACGATTACAAACAACGAATAGCCATGGGATGCAAAACGCCCATTATAGAGGTACAATTTTGCGTCTGAGCCCTGCATTAACGTTGTTTAAAATAGTTCCTGTGACCCTTTACTACAACAACAACTTATTAAACACCTTCGCCTTCATCGATGACGGATCTTCAGTAACCCTGGTGGATGAAGAGTTAGCAATTGCACTTGGTGCCCATGGTGATAACGAACCTTTGTGCTTGAGATGGACTGCTAATACCCATCGTCGAGAAGACTCGTCTATGAAGGTTACGTTTGAGATATCGGCTCAAGGTAGTAATCATAAATACTTGCTCCCAAATGCACATACTGTAAAATCGCTTGATCTTCCGCGACAGTCACTCGATTTAAAAGGTCTGGCGCAACAGTACGCCCACTTGAAGGGACTACCAATAAAATCGTATGTGAAAGCAAAACCGCAAATCTTAATTGGTCTTCAACATTGGCGATTGGGCATACCTCTAAAAACTCGAGAGGGTGAAGATTCACATCCCGCAGCTATTAAAACCAGATTAGGATGGACACTTTTTGGCGTTGCTTCAATGGATACCGAGTCAAGAGAACATGCTGATGAAAATATTAATTTTCATCTTTGTGATTACTTTTCCCTAGAAAGCCTTGGCACCAAACCAAAGAAGCAAAGACTTTCGGATGAGGACTATAAAGCAGTCCAGATGCTTGAAGAAAAGACGGTTTTCTTAGGGGATAGTTATGCTGTACCCTTGCTATGGAAGTACGATAATATTAACTTACCAAGTACTAGAGCTATGGCTGAGAACAGATTACGCTGTCTCGAAAGACGTTTATTGTGTCAGCCGCAACTAGTTCAAAGGGTCAATCAACAGATAGAAGAATATTTAAAGAAAGGGTACGCAAGGAAACTAACTGAAGAGGAAGCAAATAAATCGATGTCGCGAGTCTGGTACTTACCTATTTTTCCGGTAATGAATCCAAATAAGCCCGATAAATTACGAATAGTGTGGGACGCAGCGGCAAAGGTTGGAGGTGTGTCGCTGAATTCGTACTTAATGACCGGACCAGACAATGTGCCAGCCTTGCCAGCAGTACTGTTTCGCTTCCGCGAAAGGAAAATAGCGATATCGGGGGATATACGTGAAATGTTCCATCAGGTGAAGATTTTTGAGGAAGACAAAAATGCTCAAAGGTTCCTGTGGCGTAATAATGAGGGTGGAAACATCGACGTGTACCAGATGCAGGTAATGACTTTCGGATCTACGTGCTCACCATTCTGCGCTCAATTTATAAAAAATAAAAATGCTAAGCGATTTGAAATGCAGCATCCGAGGGCAGCAAAGGCGATCATCGAGAATCATTACGTTGATGACTGGTTAGATAGCGTAGACACCGAAGAAGAAGCGATTGCCCTGGCGAGTGATGTTATAAGCATTCACAAGGAAGCTGGCTTTGAAATCAGAAATTTCATCTCAAACTCTTCAAGAGTTCTCAGCGCTTTGCAATCTAAAGCACCGAAGGGAAATAAGCTCTTCATCGATCACACCCAGAATGATTTTGAAAAACTCTTGGGTATGTGGTGGTCCCCGGGTACAGACACGTTCGTCTATTCCTTCAAATCCAGCAAAATGGAAAAAGAGGTTATGAACGGCAGTTAAATCCCAACAAAACGCGAAGTATTAAGAGCACTCATGTGCATCTTCGACCCTCTTGGTCTTATTGCCAACTTCACAATCGATCTTAAAATCATTCTTCAAGAGATTTGGCGGTCAGGAGTAGATTGGGATGAGAAGATTAAAGAACGGCAGTTTGAAAAATTTAAGATATGGTTGAGCCTGATTCCTAAAATAAGGCACGTATCCATTAACAGGAGATATCTTTCTAATCTTCAATTTGGAGATGGAAGCCGTGTTGAGCTGCACGTATTCGTGGACGCCGGTGAAGATGCCATTGCTGCCGTCGCCTACTTAAGAGTAACTACAGAAAGTGAGGTTGAATGTTCGCTAATCAGTGCAAAAACGAAAGTAGCTCCCATTAAGACACTTTCTATACCACGACTTGAGCTTGAAGCGGCCGTGTTGGGAGTTAGACTTTCCAAACTCATTCAAAGTGGGCACACCATTCAATTTGAAAGTTCTACATTCTGGACAGACTCCCAAGTTGTTCTTAGTTGGGTAAGATCGAGCAGTAAAAAAGTTAAAAGCTTCGTTGCTGTCCGTATTGGCGAAATACTTGAAGATTCAAATACAAGTGATTGGAATTGGGTCCCAAGCAAAGAAAACGTCGCTGACGATGCTTCAAAGTATAAAGCTAGCTATGACTTCTGTTCTATAAGCAGATGGTACAACGTACCAAATTTTTTGTATCAAAATCCACTTGCCTTACCAAAAATTCAATCGATGGAACCTATCTCTGACGCGGGTAATGAAGAAATCAAAGAATGCTTCATACATTGCGAAGAACCTCCACCTTTCGTTTTGGACTACAAAAGGTTTTCGAAATGGAAAAGTCTTCTGAAGACAATAATGTTTATCTATCGTTTCACCAAACTTTTTGTTCTCAAATGGCGCAAACCTTCAAAATCACCGATATTCGTGAAAGACGAACAGGATGCTGCTGAGATCTTGCTCTACAAACAGTGTCAGAAAGAGAGTTTTCCAAACGAATATGAAGCATTAACTAGCGCTACAAGTTCCGGGAGTCCAGTAAATAATAAAAAAACCAGCCCCCTTTATAAACTCTCACCATACTTGGATGAAAGTGGTGTCATGCGAATAGCTGGACGAATTGATGCAATAAAGAATGTTTCAATGGGTACTAAAAGACCAATCATTCTGTCCAAGGTACATCCCATAACGTACCTTATTGTCGATGGATACCACAACAAATTTCATCATATCTTCAGCGAAACTGTAGTTAACGAGCTTCGACAACATTATTTCATTCCCAACTTGAGACGCGTTTTAAAAAAAGTCATCAGCGATTGTCAGCACTGCAAGAACAAAAGAGCCACTCCACAGCCACCACTTATGGCAGAACTACCACACGCCCGACTCCAACCATTCCAGAGGCCCTTCTCATACACAGGGATGGATTATTTCGGACCACTTTACGTTAAAGTGGGAAGGCGCCTAGAAAAAAGATGGGGTATGTTGCTTACGTGCCTTACCGTACGAGCTATCCATATCGAGATAGTCCACAGCCTTTCCAGTGATTCATGCATACTTGGTTTCAAAAGATTTATTTCAAGAAGAGGAACTCCAAAAGAAGTATATTCTGACAATGGAACAAACTTTCGGGGTGCCAGTAATGAATTGCAGCAGGCCATCAGAGATTTAAACAAGCGCGCAGTAGCCAAAGAATTCGAGTTACAACTTAAGTGGTTCTTCATTCCGCCCGCAGCACCCCATATGGGCGGTTGTTGGGAACGTATGGTACGATCAGTTAAACAAACACTAAACGAAATATCGCCAACACCTAATCCTTGCGACGAACTATTATTGAGCATGATGACGGAGTTTGAGAGTATTGTGAATTCGCGACCCCTTACCTATGTGCCAATTGACTGTGAAAATAGTGAAGCACTCACTCCCAATCACCTTTTGATCGGCTACCCTAATGGAGAAAGAATGACTGCAGAGCCATTGTCCAATGGAGCTGCGATCAGACGAAATTGGCTGGCCGCTGAAAAGTACGCTCAAAACTTTTGGCAGCGATGGCTTCGTGAGTACCTACCGGATTTGACCCGGCGTACCAAATGGTTTACACCACAAAGACAATTAAAAGAAGGAGATATCGTCATAGTTGTTGACTACAACAGTCCGAGAAGAAAATGGCCAAAGGGAAAGGTACTGAAGGTCATAGCTGGAAAAGATGGCACGGTAAGAAGTGCAGTAGTGCAAACCTCTGGCGGTATCTACACCCGTTCGGCTGTTAAGCTGGCAGTACTGGATATCCACAAGTTCGATTAGGGTGGTAAGCTGGGTCCAAACCCAGTTACCAGGGGGGAGTGTTAAGTGAACTTGGCATCACTCTTTTGACAACCAAAATTACAAAAAAAAAGGAAAGTACGACTGTCTCTTTCTTGGGTTGATATGTGCGGCTACTCAAAATAATTTTTTTTGGGGTATGATCATTTTCTTAACTTCACTAGTTTCATCCGGCAGTGTTCCTAAGCTTAAAAAAACTATTACCAGAAAGAAATAAAATATATAGAATCAATATATGTATATAAAATAAGAAAAGGACTAAAACGTAAGTTATATCATGTACCTAATTAAATATATGAATTTATTGATGTTTAAGATAATTAAAACTATTGTAGGAAATTAAAGTACGAAATAAAACTACTGAATAGTTTGTACTACAAATTCGGACTCTTTTCTAATTGGATCATTTTCTATAAAAAAACTGGGAGTTAAACTCAACAAATACCTATAGAGACATGTGAGAAGTTCTAGAGAAGAGCCATTTAGATTTATGAGAAAATCCATCAACTCAACGAATATTGTGTGCCACATTAAAAAAACTCAAATAAGACGTAAGTAGATTTATTTCTTTTACATCATGTGCCCATGAACTTCATAGAATCACGTTTCGAGACATAGTCCTGCCTAAGATTCTGTCCGACCATTCATTAAAATTTGTATCCGTGCGATACACGAATAGCAAATCCCAAAAACTAAAGCAATTTTTTTATACTTTTTTTTTGTGCAGCATGTGGTTGAAGCCCACGCCGCCTCGCACAAATAGGAGTTTCTACACGTGCGTAGTCACGCAAAACTCAATCCTCATTTACGAAATCAAGCTACGACGTCACATGTGTCGAAATATATAAAGAAGCAAGTACCAGCGAAAGCAAGCAAGGAAAAAGAAGCAGAGAAAAACCCTACGAGCGCGAGACGGCGCCGGAATTTATTTTTTTTTAAAGAAAAATATATTTTTTTTATATATATTATTTTTAGATATATATCTGGAATATTTAAACTTACACATAATTCATCTAATTGATTTCAATCTTATTTAAAATCATCTAAATATATCTTTACGGCATTCTTAAACACATTATACTCTGTTGCATATCATAATATATGTAGATAATGATATAATAGTTCGTTTGTCGCAACCACATATCTTACAGACGTAGTTTAAATCTACAAACCTTACAATAACCATAGTCAAATCCCATCTGGAATTCACAATATTAGTACCCATTGAAAAGACATCTACGAATACAGTGTTCGTGCTAACGTTCAAGAACGTGCCATTAGCGTTCAACTTGAAAAACACCAATCCGTGTGACATTCTATCAAACACGCCAAATGTGGCGATAGAACCGCATGTCACACCCGATAGCTGTTGTGAGAACATAACACTAATCGAGAATTCTACGCTACGAAGGTCTCACCAGTGGACCCAACGGCTACGGCTAAGAACCAACATTGTGTGAGAAGACAAGTTCTTCTTTCACAGTGACACCAGCGAAACAACAACACTACGGTGTATTTCCGCGATCCTGATTTTCAATGAAAGAAACAACAAGTATTTATGTACATGGATATCTCTTCACGATTATCCAATTCACTTTTTCTTTTACTGCTTAACTTCATTCAACATATAGTAAATATTAGATACCTTTTTGCGAATATTTCGCACTATTCAAATATCAAAGCCTGATCTAATTAGAAAATTCTTACTACACCCCCTTCCAGGCTTAAACCTAAAATTTCAAGAAGAAGTATAATAATCTAGCAAGTGATTAATCAAGATTAGCGTCAGCGTCTGAGACGAATTGAGAATTCTTTGTGTGTCTGTATAAAGAAGACATTTCCCTAAACTCCTTCCCTCACAGCTCAGTCATAAAGAGTCAACTATATTTATACATACTTTCAATCCCTCAATATTTTTGATGTTTTTCAACCAGTTTCATATCAACGGCACTCCCGAGTGTATATCTCAGGAGGGTGCAGTCATCAATACAAACATTTCATCTTTAAACGAGTATCATCGAGTAACATATAACATCTTTAAACTTGAAAAGTAACACAAGCGTTACATACAATCATCCCGGGAACAGTGCACTGCCTCCGATGGATTTGGTACGGTGAGTCGTTCATAATCTAAATTAATAAACTTTGAAATATCTTGAATAATACTAATCATATTGAATCATATTGAAAGTATATAAACACATTGAGTAAAAGAGAATATAGTTTGCGAATTGTAAGCTATTCTCTCCTTTTTTTTTGTTATTTAACAAATACTCTGAGACATTTTTGAGAACAAGAATCATATTCATGGTAAATTACTAAAGAGCTAAAATTTTCCCTACCCCCCCTTTTTCTTGAGTATCGTAATTTATTGTAGTTAATTGTCCCTTGCCTTTTTTTATTATTCAGGATTGAATAAATGAATCAATCAAGCCACCATATCACAAGATAATTGAGTGAATAGAAATCCACTTCAAGCTTTTGGATTCCGCTTGTGATCAGATACACATATATGTATCAAGAATTTACAATTTATTGAAAGAAGAAAAATAACTTTGATTCAGCGAAGATAAAACAACATATGTGGCAACTGAACATCTTTGATAGGTGTCTTTATTAACGTTAGGTTACCATAGAATTAAGAGATTTAGATTTTTAAGGACTTTAGAATTTTAAGATCATGATTAGATTATAGTTTTTATAAATTTTAGAATTAAGATTTTTATATGAATAAATTTAAAGAATTTCTTTTATAACGTTAAATCAACAATTCTTTCTACTGATTAGTTTTGACGTTTACCTTTGAATTTCTTAATGACTAATATAACGAAACTTTATGGTAAAATTTTCAGATTAGTAAGTATGTATCTTTAAGTTACAGGTTCGGTGGGGATTGGATTGGTCATCTTCCCCTTCTTCTCTTGTCGGTCTATAATAGGATGAGTCATTTGTTTATAGAATCTAGGTTTAGTATTTGAGTGAATGTGTTTGAAATGAAGTTTGATATGAACCAAGACGTTGAAGTATGATTTTGCGTGAATGTTGTATAGAGTAATATTTTGGAGGTTTGAGTAGAAGTTAGTTTTAGTTTGGAAGTTTAGTTTTAGGATGAAGTAGTGTTCTTTCGAATCTTACTTTTCATCATGTTTAGGGGTTCCATAAAATATTGATAATAGCACTGAATGGAACCAAGGTTTGTTAATGTTGGTTAACAACAACAACAATTTTGGGAGGGTTGCGAGTGCTGGGGTGTCTATTAACATCTTGAGACACCCCATAAAATTACAAGCCGCCGGCACGCGTCGCTGAAACTATTTGGATCCGTTGCGAGCGATGTTGTGAAAGTCCACGGTGGATGCGATCATCTACATCCACCTATAAAAAGAAGCTACGTAGTTTATCAAGGTTAGGGTCATAGATTGTTTTGATGAGGTTTGCTCTTTCTAAGAGTCGGTGCATATATGTTAGAAAGTTGAAGATATTCATTGCTAAGAATGCCATAGCATGCTGTGTTGTGGTAGGCGTAGGAAGCGTAGGATACTAGGGTAGTAGAACGGGCCCCCTTAAATAACTTTAAAAACACGAGTGAATAACACCTCAATTCGAAGGTCTGCAGATAATGAAAAAAAACTTGTAACCGGCTGCCACAAGAGTGCAAGAACCCCACCCCAAATGCTCCTGGGTGAACCAGAGCCACATGCTGCAGGCCGATGCAAATCTTGGTGGACAGCACCCTCAGCCCGACCCGAGTCGTCAATCATCCATGAAGATAAGCCACTCTTATGTGGGAGTTCGTCGATAAGTTTAAGACTGAGGTAAAATACGCACTGATAGGAGAAACGATTGGAGAGAGATGAGTGAGAGAGAGAGAGAGAGTCGCTTCGAATGTGAGTACCGGAAGGGTAAGCGCAGGGGTGATCAGCCTTTGAGAATAGCGTCATGGAAGGAGTGCATTTCTCTCCGGCTTGTCATTTCCGATCGAGATCTAGTCATGGTGCTAGTCACCCATCATGCAACTCTAAGAGTGAGAATGGAGCAAGCACAAAATAGTAGTGTGTCATGCCAGAGTAGGATGAACTTCTGATAAAGGTGGTATAGTGTGAGGTGATATAGTGGACTATTTTGGGGGCAGTGAGATTCTACTGTTAGATTGTGTGGGTTGGGAGGCATCTGAGTTTGGTAAAGTCAAGTAGCGTCATCTACACTTGACAAATCCTTTGCTGGAGATGGTTGAGGCTACCAATATCGAATCTATTAGAAGCCACTGGTAGAGGGGGTAAGGACGCCGATGCCATTCGAAGGTATTTCTGTGCGTGTTGAATGATGTTTAGATGCATGGATAAATGCTTCTTTATTTATTCTATAAAATTATTTATAATTATTTTTTGTAACAGAATGGCGCCCAACGTGGGCCCGAAGAAAAATACTTAGTGATCCTATTTTTAGTTTTGATATTTTCGAATGTTTAACGAACCAAAAACATTCTGGTGTTTGAGGAATTTTTTTTTCTCAAGTAATTTTCTTTAGAGTTTGATTCTCTAACGAAGTCATTTCGTTAGGAGGGCCAACTTCTAGGGTTGGTCAGTGGATTTTACTTGTCCGGAGGGTTGGTGGACAGGTCCCCGACTCTCGTCTGTTGCGATAGGTTCACTTCCAAGTCTTTCCTCCTAAGAGAATTGAGTTTGTCTAGTGTCGTTGTCCGGATTGGACGTTGAAGTGTCCAGTCGTCTGTTGCGAAGGCATTGACAATTTGATTCAGTATTAACGAAATAAAGTTTTTTCAAGAGTTACAGTTAGTAGACTCTTCGACCGGTGGTGCGTGATCTTATCGTAGCACGTCTGCTGCGAAAGCTACGACCTGATCTCTTGAATACTTTACACTCCTTAGAATTTTTCAACTCTTGATATCTAGTTTTGAAACTCATACAGGCCGAAACCTTTAGTTATTTTAGTTTAGTCAGTTTTGTAGGAGCGATTCTTTTAGGATAAGGATCCCTTATGGAACGTCGACCGGTGGTTAATGAACAAGTTCTTGACGCACGTCTGCAGCGACGTAATAAGATTCCTGACCCTGGGAAGAACTCCTTTGAAATTTCAGTTAAATCAATTAACTTTTGTTGAACCCGTAGCGAAGACTACACACACTAAATTTTTTTATGACACGAAGTTTGTCGCGAGGAGCGAGACTTCGAATTTTCTTATGGACCAAGAGGGGGAACCATTCCAATCCCCGAACCTTTATGATTTATGATTTAGTATTTTTCCAGTTTTTTTTTATTAAGTATTTTTCTAGTATTTTTGAGATTTAGTATTTTTCCAGTTTATAGTTAGACAGTCACTACCTTTACGCGTTAGGTAGTGGCTATTTATCAGAGGAAGCAATCTTAGACCTCCTCTGCGAAATGGATGTAAATAAGTTACATATGTATTGTAAAATAGCACTCAGGTATAGAAACCAAATATTAAATGAAGCGTTCTAGTTTAAACTGTAACTTACTTTACTTTTATGAAGAAATAATTAGTTGTCAATCAGGCAGACGGCAATGCCATGCAATATAGATTGTATTTAACAAAATGTAATAGTATTTTATAAGGAAAATAAAATCTAATCTAATCTAAAATCTAGTTAGACAGTCGGCTGATGAGTCAAGTGCTTATCGGATTGTCATAGTTTAGTTCTTTTGAGATTTAGTTTTTTTGATATAGGTGGTTGGCAGGTATTCAGGTGCTAATCGGATTGCGGTATATCAGGTTTTGAGACCACTTTAGTTTTTTTTTTATTTGGACGATTGGCAGGTAGTCAGGTGCTAACCGGATTGTCGCATTTCAGTGACACGATTGGCTGGCAATTTCTGCGTGTTTGTCGGGTCGTGGGTTAAATTTTGAATTTAGTTTATTAAGATTTAGTTTTTTTGAGATCTTTATTTTTGAGATTTAAGTTTTTTCTTGAGACTATTTTTAAGTATTAAGATTTATAGTAGATAAGCATTTCTATTTCCTCTAAGCATCAATAGCATTAAGGCTATTAGTTTATTAAGATTTACTCTAGTATTAAGTTTATTCCAATTATCCTATAATATATTTTTTTTTTTTTTGAAAGCTATTACATGAAAAGCTACCACAGAATATAAAACTGTTGTAACAATTTTCATAATTTTGGTTGAACAATTTTTGAACATTTTTGAAAAAATTTTCTATTTGCAAGATTTTTACATTGATAAACATTTTTACTATTTTTGAATTTTTCTTTTGACTCTGAGTTTCTGAATGAGTATAAAAACAGCAGGACATCTTTTGTGAATTTACAATTTTTATGAAATTATACTGTTTGAAACAATACGTTATATTTTGAGTTCCGCGTATTGCTCGTTCGGGATCTGAATTTCTTCAAGTAAATTTTTTTTTTTTGATTTTTGAATTTCTATATATATATTGACCCTTGTCTGACTAAGTGGACAACCACTTAGATTCCATTTAGATTTCCATATTCTCCGTCCGTTTATTGAAGAAGAAGAAGGTTTACTATACAGAGCCCTTACAACCCAGCTTACAGAGATATTATCATCTCTTCTCCAAACATGTTAGCACCAACTAACGAAGACGAGGAAGCTCACGGAAGTGATAGTTCTAATTATAGAGCGAACCTTACTGGAGGTAGTCAAGGCGTTCATCTCGAAGTGAGTGGAGGCAATATCACAGAGCATGATCAACAAGAGCAGAGCATACAAGATGCTTTAAATCGTTCTGCCGGTATGCAAGAAATTGTAACCGCCACTGTCAATCTACAGAGGCTCGAGGACAGACAATTCTTTGCCGACTTACTCGCGGCAAGTCAAGAAGCTCTCCTAGCTAAAGTCACCTATATGATCAAAGGGCCAAATAACCCCACAACTTCCAACAGTCTTCCACCAGCTAATAATCCTCTTCCAGCTAACAAACAACCATCTTCGAGTAATCTTCTCTCATCACAGACGTTCACCCAACAACAACAGCAAACACACAATAAAAATGGAACAACTAGACCAATTCCTCCCATGGGGACAAATTTTCCTACTGCTGAAGCAATGGCAAGAGATACTTTTCGTACTAACGCAGACCGTATGGCAGCATTGCCAACTCCAGATCATAGACCACATAGTCAACCTTATGTTCCTACTGTGCACCCAGTAGACATGACTCAGGGGGCTAACGTCGATGATTTCCTTACGCGAATGAACGCGATTAATTTGGATGGATCGCCAGAGACCTCATCACCACACAGGCGAATCCCATCTTGTAACTCCAATTCAAGTCGATATCCACTTTTTCACAAGTGGGGTATCATTTTCGACGGAAAGAACATCCCAGTTGATGATTTTATTTTCCGTCTCGACAGAGTCAGAGCAAGTTATGGCGTCTTGTGGGATGAGATTCTGGTGAATTTCCATCATTTCGTGACAGAAACCGCTGAGTCATGGTACTGGACACATATCAAGAGCAACAGACATGCTAGCTGGCTTTCTTTTCAAGCTTCTTTCGTCGAACAGTTCCGAAGTCTAGAGACAGACTCGGAGCTGTCTCGAAAAATCAATGACAGGAAGCAACAACCTAACGAAGCTTTCAACGACTATTTAGATTCTATGATGAGTATGAACTCCCGAATGCGAGTACCGAAACCCGAAAGAGAGATGATTGAGATAATTAAGCTCAACGCGCTTAGGTCCGCACCTAATTACTTTCAACACCCATTGTCTACGACAATTGGCATATACTTGGCTGAATATTGAACGATATTATGACCACAGACCGGAGAGCATGCGTTCAAACAATTTCATACCTAATGGTCAAAACCGCAAATGCCACCAAGAAGGTTCGTTAGTGAGGTTGAAGCTTCGTCATCGGAAAACCTAGCTGTTGCTATCCCTGGAGCTGTGGAAGCTTTCCACAAGGACACTAAGCCGTACGTCTGTTGGAACTGCAAAAGTGTAGACCACATGTTCCGCGACTGCAGTCTTCCACCACAACATATTTTCTGCTACCGCTGTGGCAAAGAGGGAGGATATAGCCCAAGTTGTTCAAGGTGTGCGGGAAACCCGAAAAAGAACAATCCACCATCCGGGGGGATTCGTTCCGTGAAACAGAACCCGGAGTTGTAGGTCTCAATAAAGACATTCCACCTACCACTCCCATAAAGATTTTAAAACCGAATAAAGACAATGCAAACTCCAATGAAAAACAAGAACCAATTATGAATTTAAGAAATGAGAACAATATGAATTTGAACAATGAAAGTAATGTAAGCCATAAATATGAATTCTTCAAGAAACCATTTCACGAGAGGCTACGAAACTACTATGAAGTGAGAAAGAAAATCGTAACCTTTCCTGAACTATCGAGACGTATTCGCCGAACGCGACAACGTTTCCATCAGAAGCGGGCTGCGTATCGCAATGTCGCTTCTGCTACTTTAGGTAGAGAGTCCAACGATCTCCTTATGTGACGGTGGAAATTTTTGGAGACAAGTTCCTTGGTCTCTTAGATTCACGTGCTTCCATTAGTTGTCTGGGTACAGACATTTTGCCATATTTAAAGGAGAAGTGCATTGCGATACAAAGGGTAGAGACTACCGTGTCCACTGCCGATGGACAACGGCAGGCGATAGTAGGTCTGGTTACGACCAAAGTCAGGTATAACAACATTTTGCAAGACATGCAATTTTATATCGTACCGTCATTAGCTCAACGGCTATATCTTGGCGTTGACTTCTGGCGGAAATTCAAAATAGCACCTCATATTATTTCTAGTATTTCGGGAATTTCACCGGATGGAGTTCCCAATGTCCAATGTAGACTGAGTCACGAGGAGTCCTTCAGACTCCGTGAGGTGATTCAGAGTTTTCCTTCGTTCGCGAGTAAGGGGCTCGGGAAAACTCACTTGGTAGAGCATTACGTAGATACGGGTGATGCTGTGCCAATCAAACAAAGGTACTACCCCGTCTCACCAGCGATACAATCCTTGATGTACGAGGAATTGGATCGCATGCTGTCTTTGGGTGTCATCGAAGAGAGCACCAGCGCATGGAGTTCCCCAGTTGTGTAAGTTCGCAAACCTGGTAAGAACCGATTGTGTCTGGACTTTTGGAAGGTGAACAGTGTGACAAAGAAGGATGCGAGACCGATTGCTCATATAGAAGGACTGCTAGCCCGCCTTTCAGACACACACTACATTTATAGTGTGGATGTGAAAGACGCATTCTGGCAGATACCGCTGGAGATGACGTCTAGGGAGAAAACGGCGTTTACGGTACCAGGGCGACCTTTGTACCATTTTAAGGTTATGCCATTCGGGCTATGTAATGCTGCGCAGAGTCTAAGCTATCTTATGAGTAAGGTAATTCCGACAGAGCTGCGCGATCAGGTGTTTGTTTATCTCGACGACCTCTTAGTCGTGTCGAAGACATTCGATGAACACCTCAAGATTTTGAGTATTGTAAGTCGAAGATTGACTGATGCGGGACTGACAATCAACGTAGAGAAATCCAAGTTCTGTTTCGATGAACTTCAATACTTAGGTTATCGGGTCGGACAAGGCTGTTTGAAGGCCGATATCGACAAAATTGCGGCAATCACGAATTTCCCAGTGCCAACAACTACACGCCAAGTTAGGCGATTTTTAGGCATGGCCATTTGGTATCGGAGATTTGTGAAAGACACTTGCCTCCCCGTTAACAGACGTATTGAAGAAGGGCAAAGCGTTCGACCTTAGCCAGGAAGCTCTAGAAGCTTTCTCAAACATCAAACAGGCGTTGACCTCAGCCCCTGTGTTAGTGAATCCCGACTTTACGAAGGAATTCGTGATCGTATGCTATGCATCCGCGACCGGAATCGGTTGTGTTCTTTGCCAACGTGATGAAGATGGAGCTGAACGCCTAATATATTACTTCTCACAAAAGCTTAACGCTGCGCAAAGGACTTACTCCGTTTCCGGGATACAGAAGTTTAGATCGTACGTAGAGGGGTATCATTTCCGCGTTATCACGCACCATTCCAGCTTGAAGTGGCTGATGACCCTCAAGCATCCTACTGGCAGATTGGCTAGGTGGAGTATGCGACTCCAAGGATTCGATTTTGAGATAGAGCATCGAAAGGGTATATTAAATGTAGTACCTTTCGTGCCTAACCCATGTCGAATCCGAGGAGGTGCTCCATCTGGACTTAGAAGATCCGTCATTCCAGTCCAAGGGATACTTGGAGATCATCGACCGCATCAAGCAGGAACAGGATCGGCTTCCCGATCTGAAAGTCTCCGAAGGTTTTGTGTATAAACGCACAAAACACTCCAAAGGTAACCCTCTCGCGGACGATCAGACTTGGAAATTGTGGATTCCATCCAAGTTGACCGACTCGTTAGTCTCGTTAGCTCACAATCCACCGTGAGCGTCACATGGTGGCGTGGCAAAGACAATCTACAGACTAAGGCAAAGGTTTTACTGGCCAAACATGTTCACTCAGGTGAAAAATTTCGTGGACAGGTGTGAGGTTTGTAAAACCACCAAAGCTTCTAACATGATACTGCGAACAGAAATGGGCAAGAGCTTCGAAGTGGAGAGGCCGTTCCAACATTTATATGTTGACTTCCTTGGGCCATATCCACGCTCGCAAAGTGGAAACTCATACATTATCATCGTTTTAGATCAGTTGACGAAGTTCGTTTTTATCAAGCCTTTGAGGAAAGCCACGTCCGCCAACGTGATTAAATTCTTGAGAGATGAGATATTTTTAGTTTACGGTGTGCCTGAGAGTATTCTCTCAGATAACGGCACTCAATTCATTAGCAACGATTTCCAGAAATTGTTAAACATTTACGGCATCAAGCACTACAGAACAGCAGTTTACTCGCCACAAGCTAACGCCAGTGAAAGAGAGAACCGATCAATTCTAGCGGCGATCCGCTCATATGTAAACCCCAAGCAGACCAACTGGGATTCCTATTTGTCTGCGATAAGCAGCGCGTTGCGAACATCAGTGCACTCCGCACTCACCATATCACCCTATGAAGCTCTATATGGGCAAAGAATGATTGAGCACGGGGCTGATTATCGTTTGCTTAGGGAGTTGGGTGGTCTAAACAATTCGGAAATTTATTGGTTACCGAAGACCGCGAAGATGAATATTCTTCACTCTTTCTTAAAGTCCGCTTTAGAAAAATCACACGAAGAATACGAGAAGAAGTACAATTTGCGAAGTCGCAAAATCAATTATAAAGTACACGACGAATTATACAAGCGAAATATTGTTCTAAGCGACTCAACGAAACACTTTAACGCCAAACTGAGTCCTAAATTCATAAAAGTTCGAGTATGCAAAATAATTGGTGATAATCTTTATGAGGTCGTGGATAATAAAGGCCACATAACACGTTGTCACACCAAAGATTTAAAAAGATAACGAAAAAGAAACATTCTGTGATAGCTACCCATATAAAGTAAAGGTAGAATTCTGAATTCAATAAGTATTATTATACCTTATGCCCGGCTCACTCAGCTGTGCATGAGACCCTCTTTAAGTATAACTATGTATCTAAATTATGTATTATAGTAAATGTAACTCTATATCTATATTTCTATGTTTCTCAGTGAGAGTCAGAATATACGAAATGCAGGTATCCAAAAGACATAGTCCATTCCCTTTTTCTTACATGTTTGAGTTAGTAGTGACTCAACTCAAACATGCAAGTTGTGTAGGGAAAACATTTCCATCAGAGCCACCAAAAATCTAAACATATTTAAAAATTGTCACAACATACGTCACAATTATCGAATCTAAAGCAATCGACATAATATGGCGAGTGGATCGATGTACACACACTCCATGTATATGGATGGAAATCCAACTTAAAAATAATCTTCGATTCATCGAAAGCAACCATCTATTCCTATATGGATACTCTATAAATTCCCTTTTTTGCAGATATCTGACTGCACCACAATTACGCCATGTGCACTATGTACGTCATCAGTACGATAGCCTCTTTCATTAATCCGATTTTTCATTAAATTACAAAAGCCACAGACTTGACATTCATTACCATAATGTATTTTCAATTATTATAGCACTTTACGTGCGAAACAGGCCAAAATTCGACAATAAATTGTCAACATTTAGTCACGCCATCTATTGATAAGTCAAAGCAAAGTATATTTTGATCCCACATTAGGATCAACCTTCTAAGTATTTCTGCCATGAAAAGGAAATTTTCACAGGAAATATCTAGAAGGGGATTTTTTTTTTGGATCTTAGACAGGAAATTGGGCAACCTGGAATTTCCTACTACAAATCTCGTTCATTCCAATCACATCTGCAGTATAATATAATACATTTCGGACGCCTAAAAAGATAAAAGTAAAATTAAAAGTTAGAATTGTATTTAATAAAATAAAAAGAGTGTTAGAAAATAAAAAGAAATATCAAGTGAATAATCTAAAAATAAAATGTAAGCAAAAAGTTGAAAAATAGATGTAGGAAAAGTGAAATTAAAACCAGTTGGATTTATAGTGAATCCCTGTGGAATCACCGACGATATAAAAATCCAAGGACAAGGATGCCTATAGAGACATGTGAAATAGAGAAGAGCCATTTAGATTTATGAGAAAAATCCATCAACTCAACGAATATTGTGTGCCACATTAAAAAAAATCAAATAAGACGTAAGTAGATTTATTTCTTTTACATCATGTGCCCATGAACTTCATAGAATCACGTTTCGAGACATAGTCCTGCCTAAGATTCTGTCCGACCATTCATTAAAATTTGTATCCGTGCGATACACGAATAGCAAATCCCAAAAACTACTGCAATTTTTTTATACTTTTTTTTTGTGCAGCATGTGGTTGAAACCCACGCCGCCTCGCACAAATAGGAGTTTCTACACGTGCGTAGTCACGCAAAACTCAATCCTCATTTACGAAATCAAGCTACGACGTTACATGTGACGAAATATATAAAGAAGCAAGTACCAGCGAAAGTAAGCAAGGAAAAAGAAGCAGAGAAAAACCCTACGAGCGCGAGACGGCGCCGGAATTTATTTTTTTTTAAAGAAAAATATATTTTTTTATATTTATTATTTTTAGATATATATCTGAAATATCTAAACTTACACATAATTCATCTAATTGATTTCAATCTTATTTAAAATCATCTAAAGATATCTTTACGGCATTCTTAAACACATTATTCTCTGTTGCATATCATAATATATGTAGATAATGATATAATAGTTCGTTTGTCGCAACCACATGGCTTACAGACGTAGTTTAAATCTACAAACCTTACAATAACCATAGTCAAATCCCATCTGGAATTCACAATATTAGTACCCATTGAAAAGACATCTACGAATACAGTGTTCGTGCTAACGTTCAAGAACGTGCCATTAGCGTTCAACTTGAAAAACACCAATCCGTGTGACATTCTATCAAACACGCCACATGCGGCGATAGAACCGCATGTCACACCCGATAGCTGTTGTGAGAACATAACACTAATCGAGAATTCTACGCTACGAAGGTCTCACCAGTGGACCCAACGAACACGGTTACGGCTAAGAACCAACATTGTGTGAGAAGACAAGTTCTTCTTTCACAGTGACACCAGCGAAACAACAACACTACGGTGTATTTCCGAGATCCTGATTTTCAATGAAAGAAACAACAAGTATGTATGTACATGGATATCTCTTCACGATTATCCAATTCACTTTTTCTTTTACTGCTTAACTTCATTCAACATATAGTAGATATTAGATACCTTTTTGCGAATATTTCGCACTATTCAAATATCAAAGCCTGATCTAATTAGAACATTCTTACTACACCCCCTTCCAGGCTTAAACCTAAAATTTCAAGAAGAAGTATAATAATCTAGCAAGTGATTAATCAAGATTAGCGTCAGCGTCTGAGACGAATTGAGAATTCTTTGTGTGTCTGTATAAAGAAGACATTTCCCAAAACTCCTTCCCTCACAGCTCAGTCATAAAGAGTCAACTATATTTATACATACTTTCAATCCCTCAATATTTTTGATGTTTTTCAACCAGTTTCATATCAACGACACTCCCGAATGTATATCTCAGGAGGGTGCAGTCACCAATACAAACATTTCATCTTTAAACGAGTATCATCGAGTAACATATAACATCTTTAAACTTGAAAAGTAACACAAGCGTTACATACAATCATCCCGGGAACAGTGCACTGCCTCCGATGGATTTGGTACGGTGAGTCGTTCATAATCTAAATTAATAAACTTTGAAATATATTGAATAATACTAATCATATTGAATCATATTGAAAGTATATAAACACATTGAGTAAAAGAGAATAAAGTTTGCGAATTGTAAGCTATTTTCTCCTTTTTTTGTTATTTAACAAATACTTTGAGACATTTTTGAGAACAAGAATCATATTCATGGTAAATTACTAAAGAGCTTAAATTTTCCCTACCCCCCCTTTTTCTTGAGTATCGTCATTTATTGTAGTTAATTGTCCCTTTCCTTTTTTTTATTATTCAGGATTGAATAAATGAATCAATCAAGCCACCATATCACAAGATAATTGAGTGAATAGAAATCCACTTCAAGCTTTTGGATTCCGCTTGTCATCAGATACACATATATGTATCAAGAATTTACAATTTATTGAAAGAAGAAAAATAACTTTGATTCAGCGAAGATAAAACAACATAATGTGGCAACTGAACATCTTTGATCGGTGTCTTTATTAACGTTAGGTTACCATAGAATTAAGAGATTTAGATTTTTAAGGACTTTAGAATTTTAAGATCATGATTAGATTATAGTTTTGGTAAATTTTAGAATTAAGATTTTTATATGAATAAATTTAAAGAATTTCTTTTATAACGTTAAATGAACAATTTTTTTTTATTGATTAGTTTTGACGTTTACCTTTGAATTTCTTAATGACTAATATAACGAAACTTTATGGTAAAATTTTCAGATTAGTAAGTATGTATCTTTAAGTTACAGGTTCGGTGGGGATTGGATTGGTCATCTTCCCCTTCTTCTCTTGTCGGTCTATAATAGGATGAGTCATTTGTTTATAGAATCTAGGTTTAGTATTTGAGTGAATGTGTGCAATAAATGTGTTCACAACCATACCAATTTTTATTAAATCTGCCTCAAAAATGCATATCAAGCATAGTGCATTAGCATTTATCGTTATTAGTTTAGAGGGTTAAATTTTCCCCATCTGAATGCAAAACTGCTTACAACAAATACACATCATTGAAATAGTTCCTGCCGTGTCACCTTAGCATGGATGTCCTTTAAGGGGGCTTTACATGGAGCTGCAAATAAATACAGACGAAAATGCAACAACAACAATCATGGCGCAGACGATGAAAATTAACATGTTCGTCTTCACTATAATTTTCAAGCTGCATCTATAATTTTCCTATAATCTGCATCCATGAAGACGTCTGCATTTTTGCCCTCCCTCTCTATCACACAAGTTTGATTTATAGATTTTGCATCCTCTTTTTTTGCAACTCAGGGCTTGCAGCTCCATGTAAAGGCACCTTTATACATGATTATTAAGATCGTTATTGTTCCAAATTTATCATCTTTTTTCTGAAAACACATAGAAAATAAATAAGTAATATACAAATACCAAAGTTTACTGTAAAAGGAAACATTTGTTATTATTTATAGTTCCGTTATTTTAAGCGGTGGTTTGTGCTTAACAGACTTGAGATCAGGAAGTCGTTTCTCCTTGTCATTGTATTTACATTTTTATAGTAATTTCATGGAACATTTTATTTTAGTTCTGAACGTCGTCAATGGCGGCACTAGTTGTATTATCTACTTTACATATATTGTTGTTTTTGCTTCCCATGGAGTTTAGACAAAAACCACTAAAATTACTCTCAAATCAAAACTTGTGAACGTCGTCCATAGATGCCGCACAAAACGTTCCGCTTCGTGGGAATACTATAAAATGTAAATACAATGTCCTTGTTTATCTGTTCGATGTTTTTCATATATTTTCGCGATCCGTTCGACAATCGTATTTCTTCATTTTCCATCTGATTTGTCTCAAATAAAGTTATCAAAAGTCGGGGTATAGCTCCAGTGGTTCCATTAACAGTGTTATATTTTTTTTCAGTATTTGCAGTCCGATAGCGTATGTGTTGAGCCTTTTTGCTTGATAATCAGAGCAGTTGCTACAAGTTTAGATCTCTCAACACATTTGGCGTCCAGGCATCCATGATTCTTGGCCCTATCATGGTAACAGAACACCAGAGTCGGAGTACAAACATTACTAATCCAACGAGGTCCTATACAATGGGGCCAACATAAACAGGATAGATAACTTCTTGTTGAAGCTTATTCGCGGTCATGTTGCGAGAGCTATGACCTCTTCTAATGGACTCATCTTTGGGGCTTATTACCCAAATGATGAATACTTTGAAAAGGCACGTTTAAGTGGCTTCATTCCACCCAAGGCTTTCCTTTTTTTAAATAGTCGAGGGCTGATACAGGATAGGTTGGCGGTTCCGTTAATCTACCACGTCGGCCGTAAGACTGTGGATCGGCGACTCCTGTACGACCGAGACGTCGCCACAGGAGACCAAGCAGAGCGCCTTTGGTTCAGTGGGGCTGTGTCCAATCGGGACCGTCGGGATATAATTTAACAAGCTCGGCACTTCTGGTGGATGAGCGACGAAATTCGAGTTTCTTAAAGTTGGTCAACGTTATCGCCTTGGTCAGCTTACATAGGTTTAAGGTAGTTTTTAAGGAGGAACAGACATGGTGGCACAAAAAACATTTACAAAAAAAAAAAAAAATACAAAAAAAAAATACAAAATACGAAAAACACAAAAAAAAATAACAAAAACACAAAACCGCTGCTGTGGCTGTTCTAGTTTTAGGTAGTTTTAAGTAGGTTTAATTTAGGTACTAGAGTAGTCTTAATTTTTATATAAAAAATAAAAAACATCCTTAATTTGAGTTTTTTCAACAACATTTTCTTTAAACAAATGAATGTATGCATGAATTTCTTAAATTAAGTTAGTTTTAAGCCGAAAGGTATGTAATAATTGGTTATGGGATAATTTAGAGCGCCCGCATAGGGCCAGTAAGTTTTGTTAAGTAGATATTTAAGCTAGTTTTTAAGGTTTTTCATCTAGCTGTTAATTAAGATTAAGGAATGAATTAAATAAAAACTGAATTTGAAAAAAAAAATGAACATGTTCGTCTTCACCATAATCTTCATCTTCATTTCTCCTAGTTCATATAATCTTTATTTATGAAGATTATCTTCATTCTAATCTCCCCTCTATCACACGAGTATGATTTTTATATTTTCTATCCTTCTTTTTTGCAGAAGTCACGATGAAGATTAGTGTAAATCCACCATAACTGATGTGACTTTGATTGGCAGTTCTTTCGTCAAAGATCTTATTTGAAAAATAATCAGCCTAGGCTGTTTCGGAATTCAAACCTGCAAACGATAAATTGATGTTTTTTTTCTTTTTTTTTTGTTTCAAAGGAATTACTTTTACACTTATAGCACTTTCCATTGGAGGAAAAGAAGCATCCGGAAGTCTTCTAAAACCGTTCCATTGGTAAGCAAATGACATTTCTGACGATTCTGATTCTGAGAAGAGAACTTGGCTTCTGGATTTGAAGTCAGAATCTACTCAAGAAGCACAAATACAAATATAACTCAAATGTCACCCATGGTACAAATATACAAGATAGCCCATTTAAATTCTCATTTCTCCTCGTTCTGCGCACCTACTTCATCGGCGCGCAATGGAGTTTTCGTCTTCTCCTTTTCGCCTTCCAGTTTTAATTCTTGTTTCGTTCTACGCTCTAAACTTTCTTCTTTTTTTTTGCACTATCAGTTCTCGAGAGTAAGAAGCTTATATCAAACATTAGCTTAAAGCTTGCACTATCAGTTCTCGAGAGTAAGAAGCTTATATCAAACATTAGCTTAAAATCAGAGATTAGCAAACACATATTATGTGCTCACTGGCTACATCATTTAGTGCAGGTGTTAGTTGTTAGTAGGCAAAATATACAAATAGCATAACACAAGCACAAAAAATTAAAAAATAAATAAACGAATACATTTATACAAAATAGATACAAAAACATTTAGAACATACAAAACATAAACTATGAGCGTGGTGCACTGGTTTTAAATGTTTTTTTAGACAAGATTCACTAATATTAAAATCAGCAATACTTTTATTTCAGTTAAAAAGCTTACACATCTGGGCATTGTATATAAAATCTATAGTAGTGGAACGTGCAGAATCGACGGTGTCGGCCTCCCACGTCGCCACACAATTTGCTCAGTCCACACAATTTACTCATTAACAGACTTTGTGTGGACGGTGTGGACTTTAAGAATGACGAGACTCAACTCAAACTCAAGTCGGAAAGAATAGGTCAAAATTGAAGAAATCACAACTGAGTGCATATGAATTCTGTTTGAGTGGAATTGGCTTTTGAGGGTGGGTTTGTGTGTTAGTAGGATGTTTTTTTTTTTTTTTGGTTTGATGGATTTTGGTGGAAATGTATGGCAGCAATCTTTAATTTGAATTTTTTTGAATTGATGTGATAGATTTTGTTGGCCTTGAAGTGGAAATGTATGAAAACGTTCATATTTCATGTGGGCCATGGTTGCCAATAAATACATTTTTCTAGCAAAATAATAATGTTTGGTGATTTAGGTAATTATTGTGGGGCTTGCACTTTAGTGTTTAAATGCACTAAAGGATTAAAGGTATGCGGTATTTGAGGATTATATAAGTTATAATAAAATTCGAGGACGTGTATATGGGTTGAAACAAGAAAAAAAAAGCACATGAATTCTAGAATTACCTATTAATAGGTAGGTATATGTATATGCAACCTACTTTATTTGATTGCCGCTTTTCTTAGATAACAATCGTTTTACATGATGTGACTTAATAAGTATACCTATATTCTGAAATACTAAAAACGAGGAATTTCTAAAACTCTTTCTTTTCAAATAATTCTAACCTTCCCTTTCCTAAAGAAAACTAGATTTATTTATGATTTTTACAACGATTGCACAAATGACTATAAAGAAAAACAAATTTTTACAAATGCATAGGTACGCCAATATTTACCCAGGAAATTACTATTAAAGTTCAAAAAAAACCTTATAAATTATAAGGCAAGTTATGCATTCGTGGAAAAAAAAGTTTTTTTTATATCGTAGAGTTTTTTTTAGATATTGTAGGTACCTACAGAGGGGAGATTAAATTTTTTTGTAAAACAAAAAATATCGGTACCTGTCATATAACCGTTAGGTTTAAATGTCTAAAAAAGGTACTTTCCATAGGAACGTTTTTTTTACTTTCGACTATCTCAATAACGGCTCAACCGATACTTTTGAAATTTCACACATAAAAAGGTGTAGGTAGCTCAATTTATGCCGCATACCGATATTTCTTAAAAATATTTTTTTGTATTTTTAAAAGCATTCTTTAATTTTTTGAAAAAAAGTTAATGTTTTGAAAACTGCCCATTAATTTTCTTAAAAAATTATATATGAATGTATTTGCTGAATACTTATGCACTGGCATTTTTGAATTTTGTTTGAAAAATATTTTTAAAAAGTTTTCCAAAAAAAAACAATTTTTAGATTTTATTGCATTACTTAATTTTTTTGAGAAAACTCTTTATTGAATTTGAAAAATAGAAGAATTTTCGAAATAATTTTAAATATAAATTGTGCAGCCAATAAACAATTCTCAGACATTAGAGCAAGTTCGTACAACCCAGTCGTGCATTTTTTTTTGCAAATATGTATGACCTGTCCAGTTAGCAAGAATTTGCCAAATTTCAATTTCAACACAATACACTCACACAATCACTTCCCAATAAAAAAAAATCACTCAATTAAAATTTCAGCTATAGATGTTAGAACGGTGAAAAATCTTGCTGCAAAAATTTCAAACGTACTGCGATATGATTGCCACCTCTACGGGTTTCTGCAAAATGTATAAGGTTTTTTTTTTTTGAACTTTAATAGTAATTTCCTGAGTAAATATTTGCGTACCTATGCATTTGTAAAAATTTGTTTTTCTTTATAGTCATTTATGCAATCGTTGTAAAAATCATAAATAAATCTAGTTTTCTTTAGGAAAGGGAAGGTTAGAATTATTTGAAAAGAATTAGTTTTAGAAATTCCTCGTTCTTAGTATTTCAGAATATAGGTACTTATGAAGTCACACCATGTAAAACGATTGTTATCTAAGAAAAGCGGCAATCAAATAAAGTAGGTTGCATAAATACCTACCTATTAATAGGTAATTCTAGAATTCATGTGCTTTTTTTTCTTGTTTCAACCAATGTACACGTCCTCGACTTTTATTATACCTTATAATAATCCTGAAATACCGCATACCTATAATCCTTTAGTGCATTTATGCACTTTACATGCCCCACAATAATTACCTAAATCACCAAACATTATTATTTTGCTAGAAAAATGTACTTATTGCATTGGCAACCATGGCTTCCACATGAAATTTGAACGTTTTCATACATTTCCTCTTCAAGGCCAACAAAATCCATCACATCAATTCAAAAAAATTCAAATTAAAGATGGCTGCCATACATTTCGACCAAAATCCATCAAACCAAAAAAAAAAAAAAAAATCCTTCTAACACACAAACCCACCTTCAAAAGCCAATTTCACTCAAACAGAATTCATATGCACTCAGTTGTGATTTCTTCCATGTTCACCTATTCTTTGCGACTTGAGTTGAGTCTCGTCATTCTTAAAGTCCACACCGTCCACACAAAGCTGTTAATGAGTAAATTGTGTGGATTGAGCAAATTGTGTGGCGACGTGGGAGGCCGACACCGTCGATTCTGCACGTTCCACTACTATAGATTTTATATACAAAGATATAACATTTTTCACTATTAGCATTTTTAACAAAAATACTGCTTTTCTACTTCTTGTGTATGCATTTACATACAAACGATTTTCCTTGTATGTATAGGTGTAAAATACAACCAGTTCCACTCAGTTTCCAAGCGACACCTTAACTCAACATTTATTTCATTACTTATGATATGACCTTCTTAGCAATATTTTTTATTATTCTTGCTACATTCTATTCTTCTTCGCTTTTTTTGCTGCCAGCGCATTGACAGCGACGTCCCACGACGGCCTTTTGCGTAAATTTATACTCTTTTACGACAGTACTATAGTGTCTATATACAAAGATCTGGGTAAGAGGTTCATTCATGCCATAATTAGTACGGTGTTGGGGACAATGTAAAATCTCTAATCTACGAAGATGATAATTAGAAGAAGATCCGGTGAGTCCAAAGATCTCGTTAAAAGTTGTGAATAAAAATAACATTATTGTTAATACGCCTTTGTGACAAAGTTTGAATTTGTAGAAGTTGAATCCGGTGTCCGTAAGGTGGTAGGTTGGAAGGATCTGTCCAGAAGAGACCTTTGAAAGCAAATCGAATAAAATAACGCTGAAGTGCCTCTATCCTAGGTTTATGAACTTGTGATGCATATTCTAGGTGGGGGCGAACATGATAGTTATACAAAACTAGGGTTACATAAGGGTTTTGAAATTCCTTCGACCATCTTTTTACAAATCCCAACATGGAATTAGCTTTCTTAACAATAAAGTTGATGTATTCCGCGAAACTCAAGTCTGGGCTTAAGTTTACTCCCAGATCTTTAAAACTAAAAATGCGATGCAAAATTTGTTGTGAAATGTAATAGTCAGCTTGCAATTCTACGCGGTCATTAGCTGAGTTAATAGATTTGAAAATTTTCATATCATGAGCGACAACAAGCATCTCACTAGAATGAATACACGAAGTTACGTCATTGATAGCGAGTATAAACAGTAACGGACCAAGATGGCTGCCTTGTGGGACTCCTGATTAGAAAACGACTTTCTGAACTTAACTATGTATGATCTGTTTCGGAGATATAAATATATCAAATAAAGAAATCCTGCAGGGAAACCTAAAGCTTTCAATTTGAAAATGTTGATTTCATGTGAGAGTTGGTCAAAAGCTTTTGAGAAATCTGTGTAGATACAATCCAGCTCATGTCCACTCTCAACAAGTGCTCAAAGGCATTACTTTGAGCACTTGTTCATAAAGGTTAATAAGTTCGTTTCAGTAGACCGCTTCTCAATGCCGTCTTTACCATATGGGCACACGGGGCCCGTGCACAGGGCTCCTATGGTGACGAGAGCCCCGAAAGGCTGATATAGTCAATTAAACTTGTAGCAACACTACAATTCATCAGTACGGCAACACTGAAAAACAAAGTACATAACGACAACATAAGTAAATAACTAAGTCCTCTTGTGGATTAAATGACTACCGTATTCAAATCCCGTAAAAAGGCCTTTTACAGTCAGCAGATCATCTTTAACGGACATATCAAAACGAGCAATTGTCATTCGATCGACGTCTACGACAGAGTACAGTCCTCCTCATCAGACTAAATTCTATTTGCAAACTTTAGATTAACATTTATATAAAAACTTAATTTTAATTTCTTTTATGTTTTAATAAATATTGAATTTCATTTATTGTAAAAAGTTTCTTCTTTTATTTCATTTACATTCGGAAACTAAATTGGTGACCCCAGACAAAAAAAAAAATTTGTTTGTTTGCGAAATGGAGGACAAAAAATCCAATGACGATGAAAAGACAGAAAACACAGCAAATATTCCATTAAGTGATCACACAAATAACATAACTCAAACGACCGAGCACGTGATCAATTCCAGCCGCATCAAAACCCAAGAATTTTTTACTTCTGACCCAGAGCTATGGTTTTTCCTCCTCGAGTCGCAGTTTGCTGTAAATCGAATCACATCCGACACAACAATGTACCACACTGTAGTATCCCAGCTAAATCAAACTGTAGCAGAAAAAATTCGTGGATTCTTACGACAGCCACCTGTTTCAGATAAGTACAAGGCCCTCAAAACTCAGCTCATCAAAGAATTTACTCCCAGTGACCACGGTAAGATAAAAAAACTTCTGTCTCAAATGGAACTAGGCGACAAAAAACCTTCACGACTTCTTGAGGAAATGCGAAACCTTGCGGGAGAAAACGTTGAGGATAAATTCATTTCAACATTGTGGCTCGGTTGCCTCCCGATGAACCTGCAACAAATTCTTTCCCCCTGGAGCGATGAAACCCTCGACAAGGTGGCCAAAATGGCTGATAGAATAATGGAAACTACAAACATGGTGTCAGCGGCTACATCTAGACCACAGACCAACGCTCGAAGAGAAGACCCTTCGCTTTCGTCATTAGCCAGGCTTTCAGCTCAAATGGATGACATTTGTAGACGTTTTCAGTTGCTGGAACAACGTGTTCGACGAGATCGTACTCCGTCACGTTCCAGACAAGGAGACTCTCGCAATAGCGGATCCGAGAATACAAATTATTGTTGGTTTCACAAGAAATTTGGATCAAAAGCAACTAAATGCCGACCACCATGTACCTTCACGACGGAAAACTAGAAAGCCGAGTTCAATTAAAGGCGAATGAACTCGGTACTTCATCAGCTCGCCTTTACGTTTATGACAAAACCACCGGTCGTAACTTTCTAATAGATACCGGTGCAGACGTGTCTATCGTACCACCAACAAAGCGCTCCTTCGACTCTACGAAAAATCAGTCAAACAGTCTCAGATTGTATGCTGCAAATGGCTCTGAAATCAACGTCTACGGACAAGAAAAACTTGTTCTATCACTTGGTCTCCGAAGAACCTTCCCATGGCATTTCACAATCGCGCAAGTTCAAATGCCTATAATTGGTGCAGATTTTCTAAAGTTTTTTAATCTTTCGGTGGACTTACGAAGCAGAAAATTGATAGACAACTCGACTGAGTTGTTCAACATTGGTAGCATTGATTCCTCTGACACCCCTCAGGTAAAATTGATTGACACAAATAATCCTTTTTCGTTTCTTCTTAAGCAATTTAAAGATCTGTTTGAAAAGCAGCCCACAAAACATAGAGAAATAAAAACTAGCATAACACATCGTATCTTAACAACTGGCCCACCAGTCACCGCACGCCCTCGCCGACTACCGCAAGAAAAACTTAAATCCGCCAAAGCCATATTCCACCAGTTCTATGAACAAGGTATTTGCAAACCTTCTAAAAGCAACTGGTCATCTCCTTTGCACATGGTCCCAAAAAAAGACAACACATGGCGACCGTGTGGAGATTACAGACGACTTAACGACAGCACAGTTCCAGACAAATATTCCATCGCCCATGTGCAAGATTTCGTCAACATTTGTCATGGAAAAAAAGTTTTTAGCACCATCGATCTCGAAAAAGCGTATCATCAAGTCCCGGTGGAACCAGCTGATATACCAAAAACGGCTATAACTACTCCTTTTGGACTATGGGAATTCCACTTCATGACAGAAGGCCTAAAAAACGCAGCGCAAACGTTTCAGCGGTTGATCGACGAGGTGTTGCGTGGCCTTGATTTCGTAGTACCGTACATTGACGATTTATTGTGCGCATCCGAATCAGCTGAGGAGCATGAAATTCACCTGCGAACCATCTTCACTAGGCTTCGTGAATATGGTCTTACTGTTAACTTATCGAAGTGCGTTTGGGGTAAGTCAGAGGTCCAATTTTTAGGCCATCTCGTTACGCCTGCAGGAATCAAACCATTACCAAGTAAAGTTGCAGCAATCCAAGAGTTCGAAAAGCCGAAGATAGCCAAGGACCTACGACGATTCATAGCAATGATAAACTTCTACCGGAGGTTTATTCCGAACGCAGCTACAATCCAAGGTCGACTTCAAAAACTAATCGAAGGTAATGTGAAGAACGATAAACGACTAATTAAATGGACTCAAGACTCCGAGGCAGCATTCTTTGAGTACAAAGAAGCGCTATGCAAGGCCACTCTCTTAGTTCATCCTACATCTAATTCCAGGATATCTTTAGCAGTGGACGCATCGGACTTCGCCTTAGGTTCTGTTTTAAAACAAACAATAGGTGAAGAAACAAAACCACTAGCTTTCTTTTCCAAAAAACTCTCGGATTCTCAAAGGAATTTCTCAACATACGACCGAGAGTTACTGGCCATATACGAATCAATTAAACATTTTCGACCTTTTCTAGAGGGCAGAGATTTCATCATACTATCAGACCACAAGCCTTTGGTCTACGCTTTTCGTCAAAAAGCGGACAAAGCTTCACCCAGGCAAGCTCGATATCTCGATTATATCAGCCAGTTTTCTACCGATATACGTCATGTGTCAGGTAAGGACAACATTGTCCCGGACTGGCTTTCTAGAATACAAGAAGTAACAAAAAACAATTTTATCGACCTCCATGAACTGGAAAAAGATCAATTAATTGATCCAGAGTTAAAAGGTTTACTAACAAACAACAACACATCGTCTCTTGTTCTAAAAGCAGTGAAAAACACCGAAACCGAAACCACATTAATATGCGATGTCTCAGGTATGTACATTCGACCATTCATTACTAAAAAGTTTCGCAATACCGTTTTAGCGAACATTCACAACTTGGCACATCTTGGAAATCGTGCTACCATTAAGCTTTTAAAACAACGCTATGTATGGCCCATGATGCGTAAAGACTGTACGCAGTTCGTAAAACATTGTATAGTGTGTCAGCGATGCAAAATTCAAGTGCACAACAGGTCACCTCTGCAGTCGTACAACGCGCCATCAGAACGATTTGAACACCTTCACATGGATCTGGTCGGTCCACTACCTCCGTCGAATGGATATTCGTATTTGTTAACAATCATCGACCGAGCAACACGTTGGCCGGAGGCTATTCCCATCGCTGACATCACAGCAGAGACCGTGGCTAAAGCTTTCTTAAGTGGCTGGATATCGCGCTACGGAGTTCCATCTCAAATAACAACAGATCGTGGGCGGCAGTTTGAGTCAAGTTTATTTCGTCAACTCAACAACATTCTGGGTGTTCGTCATCTGAAAACCACCGCTTATCACCCCCAAGCGAACGGGATGATTGAACGTTGGCACCGCTCATTGAAGTCAGCTTTCAAAACAAAAATGCCAGGGAGCTGGTCAGACGAGTTACCACTCATCATGCTCGGTCTTCGAGTAGCTTGCAAAGAAAATATAAATGCAACACCTGCAGAAATGCTTTATGGTAAGGCCCTAAGAATTCCTGGTCAGTTTTTTGTATCTCCACAGGAAAACGTCAACGACAACGACTTTGTGAAAAAACTATCTCAATCGCTAAAAAAGTACTGCCCAGCGGAACCGGTTCATCATAGTTCGTCAAGACTGTTTTTTATTCAACCATCCTTGGAGACTTGTACACATGTTTTTGTTCGTGTAGACGCAGTACGAAAGCCGCTTCAACCTCCATACAACGGCCCATTTCTCGTCTTAAAAAAATACAAGAAGTATTTTAAAGTCAACATCGATGGTTCCGCCCAAAAGATTTCAATTGACCGCCTCAAATCTGCATTTGTCACAGCTGACCCAGATGTAACAACTTCAAGCAACCCATCAAATAAAAAAGAAACATATAGAACGCGTTTCGGCAGAGTAGTTAAGCTGCGCTTACCCATGCCCTCACACTAAAGGGGGAGTAATGTAGCAACACTACAATTCATCAGTACGGCAACACTGAAAAACAAAGTACATAACGACAACATAAGTAAATAACTAAGTCCTCTTGTGGATTAAATGACTACCGTATTCAAATCCCGTAAAAAGGCCTTTTACAGTCAGCAGATCATCTTTAACGGACATATCAAAACGAGCAATTGTCATTCGATCGACGTCTACGACAGAGTACAGTCCTCCTCATCAGACTAAATTCTATTTGCAAACTTTAGATTAACATTTATATAAAAACTTAATTTTAATTTCTTTTATGTTTTAATAAATATTGAATTTCATTTATTGTAAAAAGTTTCTTCTTTTATTTCATTTACATTCGGAAACTAAAAACTATACAACAAGTGTTCACTCTAGAAAACTATAAAATTTCTAAGATTAACCAAATCCACTTTTCAGTTTCTTTATCCATGGATGAAACAACCTTTTTACTTGCGATTATAGGTACTATAAGGCAAGTTATGCATTCGTCGAAAAAAAAAGTTTTGAGATAACAATCAAACATGACATTACGATGATAGCGAAGACGAAAAAAGATGGTCTAAAAATTCTGTCCGTCTGTATGTCTGTCTGTCTGTCTGTCTGTCTGTCTGTCTGTCTGTATGTAGACCTAAACCCAAACGGGTGGGCCGAATCGCTTCAAACTTGGTATATAGACTTTTTTGGGTATTGTACAGAAAAGAAATTGAAATTTTTTTTTAGCTCAAAAAATAACGGTACCTGCCATACAACCGTTACGTTAAAGCTTATTTTTCTCAAAAACGGCTCTAACGATTTTTAATTAAAAAAATCAGTGTTGCTTTTTAGATACGACCAATCATATGGCTGAAAAAAAAGTTTTAGAAAATGGCTAAGAACGGTACTTTCCATAGGACCGTTTTTTTTGCTTTCGACTATCTCGAAAACGACTCAACCGATTCTTTCGAAATTTCACACACATATAGCTGTCGGTAGCTCAATTTGTATTGCATACCAATATTTTTGAAAAATATTTTTTTGTATTTTTAAAAGCATTTTTTAAAAAAAAATTTAAAAAATTAATATTTTGAAAACTGCTTATTAATTTTTTTTTTAAAAATTTTAAATAAATGTATTTGCTGAATACCTATGAACTGGCGTTTTTGAATTTTTTTTGAAAAATTTTTTCAAAGTTTTTCAAAAAAAACTTTTTTTCTCAAAAACCGCTCCACAGATTTTTCTAAATTTATTCTCATAAATTCAAATTTATCCAAGAAATAAAATGGCGTACTTTTTTTTCAGCTCAAATTAGTTTAAGTATTTATTTAAGAATTTTGAAAATTTTATTTTTATCAAAATCTCAAGCCCATAAACCACTGTCACTCATTAGAGCAAGTTCGTGCGACCCAGTCGTGCATTTTATTTATTTACTTTCTCTGTCAACAATTAGGTCAAGATCTCAAATGGCGTTGGCTGTTTCATCCTCTGTCATTGTGCCACCTTTGCTAGAAGGCGGTCGAAGTGCACTGTAGGGAAAACTTTCTCGCCAATAAGTTAAACATAATAAAATAGCTTTTGCCACTGGTGCCATCTAGGTGCGAAACCCTCATTTTACTCGCACATTGCTGAACGCATCCGATGGGTTCCACCAGAGAATGGTTCCACAAACAGGAAGCCATTTTGGAAGATGGATTCCACTTCAAATTTTGATCCACAAGATTTCCCCTATCAATGCTACTTCCAGTATGGTCTGATTTCCGTGACGTCATCAGATGTAAAATTGGCTCCCAGGAGACAACTAATCGCTAGTTAGTACTGAGAAATTTACACGCCAAATATATTGAAGTAGCGATCACACTAGATAATTTTGGCAGTAATAGCGACAGTCATGTCACTAGACATTTTGTAAACACAAAACTGACAGGCAGATGTCAGATGGACAATACGAGGAAATTAGTCGATGCGGCCGAGGTATTTCTCCCGTGATTGTCATTATGGACTTATAAATTGGCTGTCACTCTACTGTCCAAATATTAGAATTGTCATTTCTGGTCTGTGCGGAAAGTGTTCTTTAAGTGACATGTCAGCACAGGGAACGAAACCTCGTTCGCAGAAAAGCAAATCAATCAAACACTAATTTCTATGTTGCTACACATTGCAGAAACCAAAATCCATACACTTAACATTTTTTGCAGAAGTGTTATACGGTAAAGTCAAGAAGTATAACGTCGACAGATACTTACCAATTGCTACCTAATTAGATACCTTGACATCTAGACCACTTGGAAAATATCGTTTAGTACTCAAGCAAGTATGGTTAGAACTGTCAAAATCTGGATTCCTCAAAATTGTCAAATTACCAAGAGCATTACTACTTCGCAAGATGTATTTGACAACTCAGAATTTCACTGTCAATATATTAATCTCAATGCCGAATTCCCATTCAATAGTGTAACTAGAGCCTCAAGATATGATAGAGCATGCAAATGTCCATCATAACACATATTTCGAGTGTAAATCACGCCTAGGCAAAAAATAACGCAATGTGAACTGAACATTAACATTCGTTACTTCGACCCATTCTACTCGCTGAAATCAATGGAACGGCATCCTGGAAAGCAAAACATGATTGGAAGTAAAACGCAATCTGATTGGTGCCGGCTATTGTGGAACTCATATCCGTCTGCTAACTTCATTTTGAAGACAGACATCGGTGCGATCACAACTCCTCGTGCAGAACTTTATTTAATTTCGAAGCAGCAGAGCCACTTTCTAAATTCATATAACGAGGACCTGCAAATTAAGAAATTGCTTAGGCAATGGGATTTGCTTCCCTCAAAAATAAGGAATTCGATCAATATTCATTCGAGCTAAGGTAAGAAAAAAAAAAATAAATTTCTTTAATCTCCGAAGCAATTTCATTTTGCTCCGCCGATTAATGACGAAACGACGCCACATGGTCATGGCACTGAAAAGGCACTCTTTCCTTATAGGAACCAAGGATACTTATCCGGCAGGACAAATACTATTCTCTCACCAAGGCGAGGTGGAAGAAGCTTCATCAATTTACCTATTTTTATTATCCTCTTACATGAGGTAGTGAACGCTCTACGCCCTGTTTATGGATGGATCATACTTACGTGTACCTACTCGTGCATTTTTACTCCATTAAAATCCATGAGGCGCATCTAATGTTGTGCGCCTAGAAAAAAAAAGCACGGAATTTTTTTTTTCTTTCAATTGCACCGAATTCTCTTTTCTACTTCCTTTGAGACACGTGCGTCCACATTGTATGAGACACGTGCGTCCACATTACACTAGGCACATCGTCCTGCAGTTGTGCAAATCATTCAAGTTGGTCAGATCGACGTTGATCCAAATACCGGCTCGTCGACGACCACAGAAACCTCAGGAATTTTTATTACTTAACCCCTACCGGGTACCTATACATTTCGTGCACGTGTCTGAATCGAAACACGTGAACATTTACTCACCAACGGCTTCTATGCCCAACTTGTATTCATCAATGGCTTCTATGCCCGACTTGTATTCATCAATGGCTTCTATGCCCAACAAACAGCTTTAGTATCTGCTGGTTATTTGATATCAGCATTGCTGACAGTGCTCAACGGACGTTTTGGCGCGTGCAGAGGCACGGATGCCAGTCCCCATCAGTACACCAACTCCACAGATAGATTCTCTGTTGGAGCAACGCTGGACTAAGCTGTACACAACTTCAAGATCTGTATCCAGAAGCAACAGTTCCTGCATATTTGTGTATATTTATAAAATTATTGAATCCATAATACAATTATCAGAGCCAGGTAACGAAAATTTGCATGTCCATTTGTATTTGTGTTATTTTTGTTCGTATCCTGAGTGGGAGCCATATGCTCGTACCACTCCATAAAAAAAAAATCCTTGGATATATTTAAATCCATTTGTCACTCGACGCAACGATCGACGCTGTCGGTTGGAACCAAGCAACCACGGACGGTGGTTGGTGCACCATATCACATTTCATAAGAGAAGTAAAGTGTGAGGACTTCACGCCTCCTCCACTCCATTGCATTCTTTACACTTTGAGTGCTATACTTTATATATTTTGGAAGAATCAACTTGAATTTTTATGAATTTGTTTTAATATCAAATTTGTGCATGAAGAGTGAAATATTTTTTTTATTATCCGTGTCTTCGATCTGATTAATTCCTTTTGGTGTATTGAGATTTCCTTTTTTTTGTTGAAGTGAAGTGAGTACGTTTTTCGTGTCGGTCGATATAGTTTCCTACTTCGTCATAAGATTAGTTCTTATCCAATTTTCGTGGTGTAATAACATAATTTTCGTTTGTGACCAAGGGACAGTGTCGGACGTCCGCATTGAATACCCATTATTAACGTCGCTGTTATAAGCATCCTTGACAATCTGTCTACGTAGGCAGTTGTTCAGAATACAACTTCTTACTCGGTTTTTATAACTTTTTCTATTTTTTGCTTTTAGTGTCGGTAGCGACCAGTCGTTCGCGTCTCAACGCCGCGTTGATTCTTTTGGAATCACTTTCGGAGCACATCGCTCATATTGAATACTTATTTACTCCAAATACTCACTTATATTAAATACTCACTTTATTCTTGTCGATTGTTTTTAAGTCTTGTTTCGTCCATATGTAACTTTAAATCGATTTGTTTTTGGTAATTTTTTTTGATCATATCCTAAACGCAACGGATACATATATGATCCATTTAGTACATCGGTTTTATAATCAATCCTAATACCGAGACACCTGAACAACTAGAGATTCGAAATCAATTTAATCACTGTACGCTCTATAGCCCTAGTAGCTAAGAAATAGAGAGCGACGATAAGAGAATATAGGGCTTTTAGTAGATAGATAACAATATATATATATCATTAACAATTTTTACAGGTACATTTCTGGAGTGCACTTCCGAAACGTCGTAAAGAGAATTATAGAGATTCGAATCTACCCCAATGGTAGAAATTTCAGCTACGATCTTATACTATATTGAAATTTATATAATATCATTTTACACACTATATTGACTTATTCTTTTGCAATCGATTACACGAATGAAGCCGAATTGGATTCATACGTGTATGGTACCTTTACATTTCTTTTGATTTCCTTGAATACCATTTTTGTTCTCGGGTGGGAATTCTGATACTTAGTCTTTCGTTTGTCGTGTTTTGTCCTCGTTTTATTGTTATCCTATCCTCAAATAGGACCATTTTGAATAATTTTTCGCGGTTTAAGAAAATTGAATATATAAGAATAGTAGCAACCAATAGCGAATATTTTGACGCCGCGTTTAAAAAGTTTTAGCTACGTAGAACTTAGCTACCGATAATTAGCTCAGCCCATATAAAAGACAACGATCCGCGTATCGTATGAGAGCGACTTTAAGATTTTTTTTATTAAATTTTACTTGATATCGATTATGAATATTTCACGCTTTCATAATTCCTTTAATAATTCCAATTAGTATATAGTAAAATCATTCTTTATTTTTGAATACAGTTCAGAAGCGCAAATAAAGAAAGCGCAGATAATTAATTTTAATAAAATTAAGAAACAATTACTTATGAAATTACTGCTATTGTATATGATACAGTTACTTTCGTTTTTTTATTTCTTTTGATTCCGTTTATTAGAATAGATCGTCTGAGATCTCTTAACAGAATTATAGATTATTTCTAAATAGGTATTTAAGACAATAGATGTAAGATTACTTTGATATATTTAAATAAATAAGACACTTTGTTATAACGTTTTTCTGAAACTTTTGGTGATTGATTCATTTCGTTAAAATTTCATTTGAAGACTTGCAGAATTTTCAGGATGACAGTTTAAGTTAGTTACAGGGAGGGTGGTATCCCTCACAAAACCTTCGGATGGAGTAAGTGGGTGTGTGTTCGATTTTCTTTTGGAGGTTATAATATAGTACAGCTTTGAGATTTAGGTTTAGATGATGATTTTCATGGTATAGATAGTTTTATAGTTTTCAGTAAAGCAGTTTTTAAGCTGCTTGTTTATTATGTATGGGGCTGCCCACAAATTTTGTAGAGTCATGGGGACTCGATAGGCCCAGGGTCAGCCAACGGATGAGAACACGGGAGAGATGATTTCTGTGCTCATTTTGGGTGGGTTGCGAGACTAGGAGGGTCTACTTTACACCTTAGATCCTCCCTCCCCATATTGTTAGACACCTCTTCTGCCACCATTTGCATTTCATCGTGGCAGCAAAAGGGGCGGAAGTTAATTAAATGCCACAGCAGTCACGAACTCCTATGACTTGCTTGCATTAGCGAACTTACGTGTCACGTTCACCGGGTTAGTGAGATAAAGTTAATCACGAAATCTTTGCGTTCGATTTACGATTTCACTCTTTTTGATGAAGAGGTGCAAATGAGTCAACTTTTCTTTCAATTCAATTCGGGAATATCTTTACTTCGATGGTTATGAGGGCCAATAAGCGTATTAACATTGAATATTCGAACATGCATATCTTATGTTCAACGGTCGGCAGTGAAAAATAAGAGGTAACACCGGTCACATAGATCCCGGAGCAAGTGCCTACGGCCTGGCTGAGCTAGCTATGGCTATGGTACTGCCGGCCACCGCGACGGTTGATCTAGGCCACGGCCTTACGTTGTCGCATGCCGTTCCCATCGTCTGCTCTTCACGGGTAGCCGATGAGAAAGGGGGCGTTGCCGACGAAAGGTTGCTTCCATCCCATTCACGCAAACACGGTTGACGTTTCTCGAAACTCAAGCATGCGGACTGGAGCAGAACCTCCGGTGGAGATAAAGCATTGGTTATGAAGGTCGCATAGCTAGTTTAGAAATGTCAGCGGGGATAATAGTAGGGTCCTTGGTTTATAGGTGTAGGCTACTGTGAGAACCAGCTGCGAGCAGATCATCTAGCACTCGTAGCGGATAGGCGGGAACATGCCGTCAGGTACCCTCTAGGCTGTTCTACGGGGTTTTGTAGTCAGTACCTATGGTAGGCTGGTGGATGGTTCTCGCTTCTGTGATGAGGATGGAGATGAAGTTGATGAAGAATAGTAAGAATGGGAAGAGGAGCGAGGAGAGCAAGGTGCCGTGTTAGCGAAGTGTAAGTATGTCTATTGCAGGGATGCTGAATACACCGATACACGGGCGGTTGCTGATGGAGATATCGATCTTTGATATAGGAGTCAAGGAGAGGTATGGGTGCTTGCTTCTTCCGGCTTCCTCTTTGGCTTGTACTGTTGGTGGACAGGGGTTCGGATCTTAGATATCCATAGGGTGTTTAGGTGAAGAGGTTGATGTCTACTAGCGGGTGTATGGAGTAATGGTTGGAGGTAACAATTTATCTTCGATTAAAATTCCTAACATTAATTTATTTCTTTATTTTAACTTTATTTTTACGTTACAGCACATTCCGCTTTGAAGCTGCCTATGAATCTTCACACTATTGACAAGCCAACGTGCACAATGACCAAGAATTTGGCGAAAGCAAAATTGATGCGAGAATGCAAAATCATCATCAGGGTTAAATGAACGATGGTACATAAACGAGCTTTTAGGCAATTGACCGAACGATGCAAATTTGTTTAAGTGATTCGAGACAAGAAGTTGAAATCGACTACGAACACGAGAGTTGCATTGCAGAACGACCCATCGGCTGCCGAACTCTCGAGAAAGCTGCTGGCGCTTGACAATGTCAAAATTCCCGTAATGTTTTGACTGGATTGATATCGTTGCCGCTAAATTTTTGAGAGTTCACATCCTCCTCGAAGGACGGGCTCGTCACCAAAGTGGTCTTCGGCATTGCACACAAATATAAAAATCTATTGGATTAGTGAACGAAAAATACTAACACCGAAGAGTAAGATCGATAGTTTGAATTTCATTATTCAAAGTCAAATCGCCGGAGAACTGCATTCACACAAATCCGTTGACAGCTTGACCGACGAAGATAAAGCGACCATAACTATCCGATGGAATTTTCGAGGACGCTTTATGTGCCAGGAACTCTGCTGCATAATTTACAGCTAAAAGTGGCAAGGTTCAAGGAAGTGGAAGTCCTTGTCTCACGAAATCTGATTGGAAGTCTGTGGGATTAATCTCGAATTTCCCTGTTTTTCGCACGGTCAGCTGTACGTTGGCTGTCCGCATGTTGGCAAACCGTCTGTACATTACATTACACTTTAATATACTCCGTCGATGAATAACACAGTGGAAACATTTACAAGCACTGGCGACTGAGGCCACCGGCAAACCATCTTTTCTGTTTTCTTGACGGAAAAACATTGTCTCATCAGTCTCTACTTTTTTCGATTCCATTCCAATAAATTACATTGAAATTTGAACTATACATGCAAAATGTTTTTGTGATTCACTTTTTTAACTTTCCAACAGGGCCCCATATTCTTGTGTGCCCAAGGGCAGCAGTATGGCCTAAGACGGCCATGCCGCTTCTGCATGAAGCCGTGTTGTTGATGGCAGATTAGATGTTTGCAGAAAAACGTTATACTATCATAAACTACTTGTTCGAAAAGTTTTGGAATAGAAGACAGTTTAAAAATCGGTCTGTAGTTGGTGATATTGGACTTTTTTTCCATACTTGAGGAAATTTACCGGATAGGATAGCTTGAAAAGGAATTGCAAGGGAGAAGCTAAAACGGAGGAACTTTTTTTTAATATTATAGGAGGAATGCCATCAGGACCGGGAGAGGAATCATCTTTCAGCAATGAAAGATAATGCAAAACGTTATCAATATCAATTTGGATGTTGTTAAAAGTGGCTTGGGGGAAATCACGGGAGGTTTTTCAATAAAAGACTTACTAAAATGCTTTGCAAACACATTGCAATTCTCAGTTGAGATTGTCAAAGCGGAATCTTTGTAAACAAAGTTCACTGGTTACCCATCAGACTTCTTCTTTAAGTTCTCAAACTTCCAAAATCTCTTTGGATCAATCTTCAACGAAATATCCATTTCCTTCACATATGCTAAATAAAGGTTTCTGGAAAGTAAATTAAACTCTTCAAAAAGTGCACGTAACACATTTTGATCAGAAATTGAGAGACTTTTAATGTGTAGTGCGAATATTGTATGCACTGCACTGTCTTACAAATTCCAATCCCACGGGCAAATAAGCTGTTGGTCATCGGAAACCATGCGAACAAACAATGCTGCTGAAATAGCACATTCCGATCGTCCACGAGAAAATAAAAGTCAGATTAAATAAAGAAGTAAAACGGAATAGACGTGGTTTTTTGAATGTTTTTTTTACATATCATGGCGATCTTGCCAGACTTTGTTGTGTTATTCATTTTGTAATAGTGGCCAATTATGTGCAGTCAAAAGAAAAAAAAAATTAAAATTGAACATTTTGCATTAAAAACAAAAACAAAAAATCGCGTGTACCTACCTACGTTCACAAAAAAAAAAAAGAAGAAAATCGAAAACATATTCACTATAATTAAAAGAAAACCGAAGAGAAAAAGCAAGCCTGAAACTAATATTTAAAAAAACGGAACACCGACTGCCACGGCGTAAAAAAAAAGAACTAAATAACCCCTAAACGAACACATTGTTTAAACTACTAATTGAGCTAAGTGCATTAAACAATTCGAACCTGTCTGCCTCATAAAATCAGTTGAAAATTAAGATATGATGTGCTCGGAAAGTGTAACAATAATAAGACGACAGTGCTTTTAGCAGGTCGCACCGAAGGACACCGAGGAACAACGACAGTGCCGTTAGCACACCGAAGGACTCCGCGGGACAACGACAGCATTTCCCGCTAGTCGCATCTGTAGCAGAGCAAGTACACAAGTACTGTATTTAAGATAAGTTTCTCTATTTTACAACTTAAAAGCAAAATTAAATAAACATTTGAAAAACTATAATAAATTAAAAATTTAAACATACCTACAAATATTACTTATTTACGTATATTTTACATAAAACTAAGTAAACATTTATCTTAATTTTTTTTCTGTCTATAAACCGATTCCAATTGAAAACTATTTTAAATAAAATTTAATAATGGGCAAACAAAAATCCAAAATAGAAAAGCCAAGTGCGAATGTTATAAATGATGTGGAGGTAATTACGCAAAAATCAAATACAGAAGTGTGCCTCATTATAATCATTGCACTGTTGGCTGCCCATTTAGCTATAAAACTATACACCATACACAAAAAACACCTTAAGAAAACATACATGGCAAGAGCACAGTCTCTTGCCCAAATTTATTTGAAAAGAAAATTATATGAGAAAACTTATCCTTCTTGCTTAAATTTTAATTTTCCTTATCATAAGGCCCTTGCCAAATTAAATGGAATGGCTAAAAATTGTCGAAAAAGTGCGACAAAATAAAGAAGTACTCATTAAATCCTATAAGTGCATCTACCAAGGTAGACCTATGGTAGAGAAACTTTAAACAAACACTTAGATATATTGGTAACCAGCCTAGAAAACATTAGAGTACTACTAAACGTTAATTACTCAAGGCTAACCAATCAACATAAAGACAAAGCTCATGAAATTTTTAGTGACTGCAGAGACAAAGTCTCTAGGGCAGCATCACGACACTCAGTAGACTTAAAAATACCTGTTTCGCTCCATGAGAAAATAACAATAGATATAGACACCACAACTAACCCAGAAAACATTAACACTGAAACCGATATCTTAAGTTCAAACAAAATGCCGCAAACACCTGTAGAATTTTTAAATATTGCATCCTTCCGGATTTCTTTGGAAACGCAGACGACCTGCAAAGCTTCTTAGCTGCGTTAGAATTAATTAATAGCATAAACGATGGCAATGACATCGTTGCTATTAATCTAATAAAAACAAAGCTAAATTGAACTGTTATAAATTTTATATCTGGTTCAGAAACAACAGTAACAGAAGTAGTTCAAAAATTAAAAACTACAGTAAAAGGTGAATCGGTAGACGTCATCACTGCCAAGTTGATGAACGTCCGCCAAAGCTCCAAACTGGCAAATACATATGAAAAAGAGGTTGAAGACCTCACAAAACAATTACAAAGCGCTTATATTTCAGACGGACTAATGCCTCAATTAGCTGAGACTTATTCCACCAAGGCTGCCATAAAAGCCATGATCAAGAACTCCAACAATGATAAGGTTAAACTTATTATGGAGTCCGGTCAGTTCAACAACATGAATGAAGCAGTCGCAAAATTCGGGAACTGTTGTACTGAAGCCTATGGCCAGCCAAATGCAATACTGCATTTAAAAAATAATCGGGATAGAAAAAATTATTATAATAACAATCGAAATAATAACTTTCGCGGACGCGGCGAAAGTCGTGGACGTAGACGCGGAAATTATAACAACCTTTACAATAGAAATTATTATAACCAGCATAGAAATAACAACGAAATTGCATATAACAGCAATAGGAACGTCAGAATTACACAACAGGTTACGGAAAACGAACCAATTCCAAGTACTCATTAGAAAACACGAAAATATGCAGTAAAATCTATAATATTAGACTAAACTTAACATCATTCTTAGCATTAAAGACTACATTAAATAATAATATAACATCATTCATAGTCGACAGGGGCGCGGATATTTCTATAGTAAGAAAAGCCTACACGGCATAGGTCAGGGAATAACTAATACTCTAGGAAAAGTTCACACTGACCTAAAATTTGAAAATCTACTAATAGCTCATGATTTTCATGTTGTAAGTGATGATTTTCCAATTCCATCTGATGGAATAATTGGGCTCGATTTTGTCAAGAAATATAATTGTACACTTAACTATGGCAGACACCAAGATTTTCTGGTACTAAGACCAGATGGTTTTAGCAAATTGAAATATCAATGTCTTGCTCGCCAACTAATAATGCAATAGCATTTCCGGCTAGATCTGAAGTTATCAGACAGGTCAACATCCAATCCCACGAAAAATAAAGTACTTATACCACAACAACAACTGAAAGACGGTATATATGTTGTAAATACAATTGCAAAAAGTGCAAAAGCATTTGTCCGTGTAATAAACACAACAAATGAAAATGTATTGATACAAAATGTAATGTTGAAAACAGAAATTCTAAACGACTATGAAAACATCAATACAAAATTCCCAAAACGATGATGTTAAATTGCAAAAATTGTCCAAACATTTTCCGGCCTTCATAAAGTCTGATTTACATAAACTCTGCACGGAGTATATTGATATATTTGCGCTCAAAACAGACAAAATAATGATTAACAACTTTTATAAACAAAAGCTTCGTTTAAAAACCGACGAACCAACATATATCAAAAACTATAGAATACCGCATGCTCATAAAGGTGAGATCACAAGACAAGTTGATAAATTGATACGAGACGATATAGTGGAACCGTCCGCATCATAGTACAATAGTCCTATACTATTGGTACCGAACAAATCTTTACCGGGTAATACCCAAAAACGGTGGAGATTAGTAGTGGATTATCGGAGTATAAACAAAAAACTAATTGCAGATAAATTCCCATTGCCCGGAAAAGACGATATTCTTGACCAACTAGGCAAAACTAAATACTTTTCTTGCCTTGATTTAACGTCAGGATTTCACCAAATTGAATTATTCCAGAGACACTACATCATTCTCAACTGACAAAGGTTCATACCGATTCAAACGTCTTCTTTATGGCCTAAAGATAGCCCCAAACTCATTTCAAAGAATGATGACTATTGCGTTTTCTGGGTTAACCCCAACGCAAGTATTCTTGTATATGGATGATTTAGTTGTATTGGGCCGTTCAGAATCGCATATGTTGAGAAATTTAGCAGATGTATTTAAAACGTGTCGAAAATACAATCTTAAATTACATGCTGAGAAGTGCACATTTTTCAGTGACGAAGTGACATACTTAGGTCACAAATGCACAGACCAAGGCATTATTCCAGATGATAGCAAATTTCAGATTATATTAGACTATCCAATTCCCAAAAATGCCGATGAGGTAAAGCGGTTTGTTGCATTCTGGAACTATTACAACTATTGTTCCAAATTTTGCTGAACATTCAAGGCTCTTAAAGAGACTCTGTAAAAAAATACCCCTTTTGAATGGACCATAGAATGTGGCAAGGCATTCCAATACTTAAAACAGTCTCTATTAAGCCCTAATATTCTGCAGTATCCAGACTTTCAGAAGCAATTCCTTATAACCACCGATGCAAGCAAATTCGCATGCGGTGCTGTACTAAGTCAAGAGTACAGTGGATTCTCAAAAGCGTTTGATCGCGTTCAACATGGAATTTTGCTTAAAAAATTGAAGAATCTGGGATTTCACTCAAATATTCTTAGATGGTTTCATAACTATCTAATAAACCGGAAACAATATGTCAAAATTGGATCTGTGTTATCGAAAGAAATTTTTAACAACTCAGGAGTTCCTCAGGGGAGTCACTTAGGACCGCTCTTTTTCATTTTGTTTATTAATGATCTCCCATCTCGAATTCGTTATTCTAACTGCTTGCTTTACGCGGATGATTTGAAATTATTTAAATCTGAATTAGACTGTCAGAGACTGTAGAAAGATGTAGACGAAATATCTGCATGGTGCGAACATAATCGCTTGTTTTTAAATGTAGCTAAATGTAAAACTATAACATTTACGAGATCACCAAATGCCAAAAAATTTACATATTACATTGAAAATTTACCCTTAGAAGCAGTAAAAAGTCAAAAAGATTTGGGTGTTATATTCGACGCAAAACTAAACTTTGGTTTACATTTAGATTATCTCGTATCAAAAGCCAATAAACTACTTGGATTTTTAATAAGAAACTCTAGACAATTTTCAGACCCATATATGTTAAAATCGTTATACGTATGCTTGATAAGATCTTCTTTGGAATATGCCTGCTGTATATGGTGTCCTTTGTATAGAGTAGGTGTTAATCGGATCGCATGAATTCAAAGAAAATTTTCTAGATTCGCGCTGCGTAAATTCAGGTGGGTCAACTTTGTTTTGCCTTCTTATAGGGTTCGCTGTCTATTGATTGTTTTAAAATCCCTTGAAGCAAGACGGAAATATTATCTTATAATGCTGGCACGGGATACTTTCTGTAAACATTTTGATTGTCAAAAACTGCTCTCTCTTTTTAATATATACGCTCCTTCAAGGCAATTAAGGACAAGAGAAACTTTCTTTTTTGTTCCCCGATTCTATACCAATTACGGAAGAACAGATCCCATTACAAGATCCAGTACTGAGTTTAATTCTATTTGCCAAAATTTTGACCTTTGCCTTAGCACAGAAGTTTTTAAAAATACTGCGTTAAGTTTGTTATAGAATCTAATTATTGTTTATAAGTCTATTAATTTATATACTAATACATGAAATTGTCTTTATAAATTAAAATATAACTTAAATATTACTATGCTTAGTCTAAGAGAGCTTTGTACTCGTTAGATGGTAAATAAATAAAAAAACTATATAGTGATTACCCTTAAATAAACTATATAGATACCAACTCCCAGTAGCATATGCCTCAAGATCGTTCATCAAAGGTGAAAGTAACAAATCCACTATTGAACAAGAACTAGCTCCTATTCATGGGGCAATTAAACAATTCAGACCCTACATATATGGTACTAAATTCTTGGTCAAAAGCGACCACAGACCACTATCGTATCTATTTGCTATGAAAAATCCTTCCTCTAAATTAACACGCATGAGACTAGATCTCGAGGAATATGATTTTACTGTAGAGTACTTGAGGGGAAAAAATAACTATGCAGCGGAAGCATTGTCACGCACAGATTTTAAAGAAATTCAAAACATAAAAACTTCAGCCAACAAAATATTTAAAGTGACAACTAGGCTGCAGCTGCAATCTAATAAAAATAACGTCGAATCAAGAGTCGACAAAATAGAAAACTCTTCTAATACTCGTAATATAAATATATACTCGTATGAAGCGTTTAAGAGCAGAAGTAAGAAAAACAGCGCCCGGCTAGCTATTAATTGCGACTGTTTAAGAATTATTAAGAATAAAAAAGTGATCACTATAGAAATAAAAAACCTTATTGCTAATGGAAAAATTGATTTGCATCAATTATTTCTACTGCTTGAAAAAACAGCAAGTGATAATGGATTGAAAAAGCTGCAGCAGTCACTAAGTGACGACATTTTTGAAAAGATCCGGATCAATGAATATAAAGAACAAGGAAATAGAGCTCTAACAAAACTTCGAATTGCACTGACGCCTTCAATTACAAAAATAATAAATGATGACAAAAGAAAAATTATTATACAAAAATACCATGATGATCCAATCTGTGGTGGCCACTCAGGGATCACATGTACATTAAAAAAGATACAAAGAAAATATTATTGGAAAAATATGACTAGAGATATTATAAAATACGTTAAGAGATGTGACAAATGTCAAAGAAATAAGTCACAGAAAAACGTAAAAGAACCAATGATTATAACTGATACTCCAACAACTGCATTTGATGTAGTACTGATAGATACCATTGGACCATTACCAAGATCAGAAAATAACAATGCGTATGCAGTCACAATAATATGTGATTTAACAAAATATCTTGTTTCAATACCAATAGCTGACAAAAGTGTAAAAACCATTGCAAAAGCAATCTTTGACCATTTCATAGTAGTTTACGGACCCATGTGGAAATTAATCACCGACATGGGCACCGAATATAAAAACCAAACATTTAATGAAATATGTAAACTTCTGAAAGTAGAAAATGTCACTTCAACGGCCGACGTCCTAACGCCCACGGACGGTGGTGTCGTTCACAATTTATCTTTTGTTTGTATTTTTATTACTAAACACTCACTTTATCCTTAGGATTATTTGTATTTACTTTTATATATATATATAAATGCTGTGTTTTATACTTACTTCAAAGAAAGGAAATCATGAAATCATAAAAAAAAAGAGTGACCTTCAAAAAATTATTTTTGCTGTAGTGTATTTATGTGCGTTTTCTGTTTGTTTCAAGTGATCTTGAAGCAAATCTGAGAATTATTTCAAAGAAACTTTTTTTTGGTATAATAACCATCCGTTTCCCGGAAGATTTCTTTAAGTTTTTTTTAATTTTACACTCGATAACGTTCGTACTATATTTGCGCTCTTGTATCAAATTTTGTCTTGTCTTTCGATCGGAAGAATATTCCCTTCCGCGGGTTTCGTGACACACATATGTCCTTTGAGCTAGATTGCTGTTTCTAGTAGAAGAATTCAGTTGATTCTTCCCATCCCTTATGGTTTGCTATTTAAACTTAGTCACTTCGGATCATTGTATCCTGTAATCACTTCGTAGATACTCGATGTATCTTGGTCTATTAGACTATCACATTTTTTATTTGTATTTTAATTTCGTTTTGTATCCTGGTCATAGACCGACATTTTAGAACCTTCGTGTTCACCACTTCTAATTTTTTCTTTTGCTATTAGGTTCTATTCCTGTGTAAAGTCACAGAAGAAGACTTCGGGTCTTATTTTGAACACTAATTTTCGAGATTCATTGTCTTGATCACTTAATTGTTTGTTCGTCGAAATTTTTTTTTCTTGTGCACGCGTTCTGAGTTTTGAAAATACTCAACTACTTGAACTATAGTGAGACTTGTCTGTAGTTCTCATTTAACGAAAGAAGCATACATGGTAGATATTCTTCAATAGTTGAAGATAGCTTTAGTACACTCTTTACGAAATTACTATCTGCTAACTGTAGTGTAGTGTGGTAATACTTGGTTCTGGGTATAGTTATTTTGCAATCATTAATCTTTAGTTAACCCCGTTCTCTTTCAGCGTCTGGTTCCAGCAGTGCACTACTGATTCCTTTCGTTTGATTTAACTATATTAATTGATTCATTATATTACATACTATATTGATTGAAACATAACAAATAACTATATTATTATCATATTCACTCTTGTAGGGAAAACTTTCTCGCCAGTCACTGGCAACGAATAAATTGTATTGCCGCCATCTACCAGCGAGTCATAGTATTACTCGCAACGTGCTGAACGCACCCAGTAAGTTCCATCTACCGAAGAGATTCCGCAGAAAGAAAAGGAAGCCATCTTGTGTGAGATCAGAATCCACCATCAGATATCAGATTCCGCTCTCAGATCAAAATCCGTAATTTTTCCCAAACAGAGCAATGTTCAGATTGCTTGCATTCCATTGAGCATGCTGAAAGGGTGCCTCCCTTCGAATAAAAATAATCCGGGCACACACTTGCTCGATTCATATTCGGTTCACATCGAATATCATGAATAGTTTGTTCATACCATGTAAACATGAAATTCTAGGCGCACAACTGACGTAGAGAATGTCAGGGCCATAAAATGTTGACAGGTAGTCATTAGGCAGCAAGATGGATATACTAGTCGATGCGGCCGATTGAATTATTTCCACTTGCTAATCTTGCCCGACTTGCCATTTTCGACAGGTCATGTAAATTCTTTAGTGTCAGTTCCAAGACACCTGAGAGAAAGTGTAATCCTGAGATTTCGGCAGGCCGAATACTTATTTATCTAGTGAAGAAATGTCATTTGAAGTGTGCGACGTATATCCTCTTTCAAAAAAATGAAAAACGTATGATGGTTATTTTTCCGAAGGAAGTGTCATTCTTTCTTCTTTCTTCTACCTATGAATGCAAAATGATAGTATTGTGGGCAACATAAGAAATCGAAAAGCACCATGAGAGCACATGTCATAAAAACTGCATTTCATAATTCGTACTTGACATATGTCAACAACAAGCGGAATGATAAACGTGTCTCACAGTGTTATCCGAATAACAATCTTCCCAAGATGTAGCTGAGACAGTTTTAGTGTCCGTACCATATTTCTGAACCCCTTTTTTTTATGTCAATATTCTGACAGATATGTTTTCGTCATGAATATTTCGGACATATTTGACGATCCAGATCCTTCAGCCACATAATCAGTGCGATAACTAACACTGACACCTAGTGCAGCCCGACCCTTAACCCGGTCATTTACATCCAAAATATCCAAGCTGTCATGCTCTAGCTGTCATTTCGCTACTCGTAATTGGAAAAAGTGCACAGTGAGCATTAACCCTTAAGGTCTATTTTGACACGCCATCTGTCGTGCCAACTAGTAACCAGTTCAAACACTGGAAGGCTACCATGAGACTGAAAGTTTGGGCGTTGGCTGATTGAAAGTAGAAAAATATGCTCTAGGAAGATCAAGGCCATAAGTCATTTTGAAGACATACTCGGAACGAAGAAGAACTTGCTGGCAGAACATTTTTTGTCTGCGAATATTTTAATCATTTTTATACATTTCTCGGATGAGAAATCGGCGATACCCTAAAGGAAAGTAGGTAATCCTACCTATTCTCCGTATTATAATCAACTAAAGAGGAAAGAATAATATAATTTAAAGTGCTTTAGGGACAAAAAGATATATTTTCATGCGCCAAGTGTGAAAATATAAAATTTTTTTTTTCCACAAGATACGAGGGGTGCTAAAATTTCTTTTTGGTCCCCCAATAGGTCCACCAATCCTGAGGAGGTAATTAAGAAAGATTTTTATCTGAAATCGAAAGGAGAGAAGCATCAGCATCGTAATCGAATCCTGAGGTTGTAGTCCAAGGAGTTTACACCCCGGAGGAGACTCCACAACGTGCATCTGCCCCTTACACGTGGGCTTGAGTCACATTTGTACTAATCCAAATGCAAAATTAAACACTATTAGGCGCATGCCGCGTCCTATCGTACTTTCTATGCTTTTCGTTGGTGACCTCTCTGAATTTTTTTTTTTTGACGGAATTATCGTCTTTGCATCGTGCGTACACCGACACGCACCACCGACTTCCTGGTCACACACGCGTGACGCCGAGGAGCACCTCTAGAGGGCCTCCTTTGTACTAATTGAGGCAAGGCAAAACGCGTGAGTGCCGTCCGGTGTTGATCCATACGGCTCACCGACGGCCACGCGCATTTGAAGTTGGTATTTATCTACACCGCCTATATCTAGGCACAACAGCAGCAGCCATTCATGCTGCATCCGATATCTGATCCCGTGGAATACATCAGCAACTGCAACAGGAATCCTCTGCAAGATAGCATCTGGACGTCTGGCTTGCAGCACATGCCGATGCCGGTCCATCAACAGTACAGTGTTCATAGTACTAAGTAAGCCACGAGGGATTCCCCATACTCATCTGTAAATCACCTGTAAACGAAACAGCAGATCCAGTAGTGAATATTATTTGTGTTATTGTGTGGAATATGTAATAAGATCTTACGCAAAACATTATCAGGTAATACCTTTTTGTTAAGTTTATTGTGTTTTGTGAATCTGAAGAAGAGCTAATTAGCCCTTCCACGTTTTCCAACCTCCTATACGGTGGGGTAAAAGAGGCCAGTTTTGCCTCCAACACTAAGCGTACAACGCGGGCGATAACGCCATTGACCACGGACGGTGGTATTAACGCAATTTCCTACAAATCTAGTAGATAGTGATCTACATATCACCTCATTCACTTGCTTACCTTGTGTGTATTTATTAATATCCTTTATCTTAGGTATTTTTATCAAAACTTTCATAGTATTGTGTTAATTATAGGGATAATTATCATCAACTATCCTGTTTCTCTTGGTACCTACCTAAAACTTACTTACTGTTCTTTTTACGTCGGGATTATTATACTAGTGTCGCGTGTAATCAGTCCGCGAGAAACTAAAGTCCGTATTCTTGCTTTTGATGCTCGAATAATTACTATCGGGATTTCCATTTAAAGTTTCAGAAGAGCAGCTTCGAGTTCTTCAAGTTCGACTACGTACATGTGCGATATAATTATTATTATTCGGTGTTAATACTAGACTTGGTTGAGAATTTATCTCATAGTTCCTACGGTTTTAGACGGAACCAAATCCAGTGGCACAATTAGGTGTCTATTTACCAAATCGTCGTTTTCTTCGCGCTCAAAGAGGAAGATTCCTCCTCCGCGTCATTTCGCTATCAGTATTTAAATATATCTCTAGTTAATTTCGAGACACCGATTTCTTTGGTAGAGTCATTTCTATCTCTTCTTTTATACACCTTTACTACTTCACGTGAATATTTTTTTTTTACACTTGTCTTTAAAGATACTTACTCTTGCGTCGGTAGCGACCAAGTTGAACCCGTGTTCAACCATCGTTCAGTTCCGTGCCGGTATTCTCATTGAAGCCGTGAATTCGATACTTGTATTTAAACAAATAAATGACAAATCCTTTACAATGTCTTCAATAACATTCGTGTATCCGTCCATTAAAGTGTGGTTATTTCAGAGTGCGTGCGAATTACAGGCAATATATATATAAATACACTAGCCTTACGCCCCGCTCGTCTGAAAACATTCAACACACTCGTGTCCATACGATCCTAAGAAACAGATTCGACGACGTGAATAAGAGCTTACTCTCGTTAACTGTCACTTTTTGTCGTCGTACATAAGTAAAGTACAGCACAGATTGGTACTCAATTAGCGCTAGTCAATATTTACATACTTACCTTTAACTTAATAAAAATTTTATTTCAGGGGAATCCAGGAGTGCACTTCCGTATTTCCATGAAAGAAGTTACTGAGTTTAACAGCTCCTCAGTACTGATAATCTTTCATACTTCTATTATATTTGATTTGAATACTTTTAATATATTTAATCTTTTGATATATATTGCATGTTGATAATCGAGTATATGGTTGTACACGAATTGTGTATGATTATATATGGTAAACAAATTTAAATATTTTTTTTTTTTAATCATATTGACTACCTGCTGCTTCGGATGGAAACATCTTGAGCAAATCCCTGATGCCTGATACTGTCGATCCTATCCTGAATCTTTTTAAATTTGGTCAGGTCGTATTCTCGTTCTATGTGTTAGGTTTAACTTTAAATTTCTGTTTATAATAACTTTCGGTGACTTCGAATAATCTATTCCTTAGCATTTGAGTACTTTAAGATTCGAAGTTGGCATCATTGATGATAGTCACGACAAGCTATCACCGCCGCGACAACGCGTTTAACCAATTAGCTTTTAAACTTTATATATATGAATGCTAACGTCGGTCCGCGATATTTCCTCTTCCTAATCCTTTTCTATAAACTTAATTACGATTAGGTTATATATTTTTAACTTTTAGTTTTAGTAACACTTTATCTTCTTATCAATGATCTGTGGTCATAAACTTATTTCGAAGATACATTATCTTTAAATTATCCTATACAGAAGGACTAAGTTCCCAAAGTAAATATTGTAATTAAATAGAGTTTAAATAACTTTTCTTTCCATCAAGTTATAGACCGAAAATTCTCTTTCTTGAATTGCTTATAAAGATATTTGATAATCTCTTAGTAACATATGTATCATTAATTTGAAATTGAGTAACTTTTATGATAATGTGAAATCCCTTTTAGGATAAGATTACACTAGGTATACATTTGATTATACTCCCTTGTTAGCTTTTAAGAAGAATCTTTACTAAAATAATCAGTAATTTTATAACGTAATAACGAAATTCCCGAAGTTCAGCTTATTTCTTTTGGACATTTAAATTTCTTAATGAATTTTACAGATATCTAAAATGGGAGTGTAAGATATTTATAGGGAGGGTGGTGTCAATCGAAATTCCTTCGGAAAGGGCAAGGTGGTGTGGAGAAATGGAATACTATTGAATGTATTCTTATGCAACGGTATAGTTCCTTTTTGCAGTGTTGCAGTATTTTTGAGAAATGTGGTATTTTTAGATAAGTAGTTATAGTAGGCAAGCATAATATTTGCTTGTTTTTTCCTTTAAGGGGCTACTTAAAATTGTATAGAGTCGCGGGGACTCATAGGTCCGCAGTAGCCAAGGTCGCAGAGTAGGAGAGTTGATTTCTGCTTGCGAATTGGGTGGGTTGAGAGACCAGGGGGATTACACAACACCTTTAATCCTCCCTCCCCTCACGGTTAGACACCTCATTCGCCACTATCTGCGCAGCATCGTGGTAGCAGAGTGGAAGGAAGGTAACAATAACCATGGCAGCCACAATCATCTATGGTTTGCTAGTTACCAATATACTTACGTGTCATGTTCTTCTGGTTGATAATACAACACAAACACGATTTCTTACTTTTGTCCAACGTTTACTCTCAACAATTCGTTTGAGGTGCAAACAGAGATCAGTCTTTCTTTCGGTTCAGTTCTTGTCAGTCTTATCTTTGGAGATTATGAGGGCCCTTAAGCATTTTAACATTCTTATTCGAGCTCACCCATCTCGAGCTCAACGGTCGGCAGTGAAAAATAGAGGTAACACCGGTGAAGTAGATCCCGGAGCAAGTGCCCACGGCCTGGCTGAGCTGGTCATGGCTATGGTACTGCCGGCCACCGCGACGGTCGATCTCGACCACGGTTCTACGTTGTCGCATGCCGTTCTTACCAGCCGTTTTCCACAAATGATTGGTGAGAAAGGGGGCGTTGCCGACATAGGATCGCTTCCATCCCTTCAGCAATAAGAATAGGTAGCCACAGTTAGATAAGTGAATGCGATCTGGAGTAAAGACTCTGGAGAAGGGTGTCGTTTCTAATTACAGCATTTTAAATCTAGTTGTGAGCCTGGGGATATAAGTAGAGTCCATGGTTTTTGGTGTAAACCACGATACTATACAGCTGCAAGCAGGACATCTATGACTTGTAGCGGATAGGCGCGGGCATGCTGGTAGGTACCCTCTAGGCTGTTCTACGGTGTTTTGTAGTCAGGACCTATGGTGCGCTACTGGATGGCTCGTGCTTCTGTGATGGGGGTGGAGTAAGAATATGGAAGAATGGGGAGAGGAGTAGGGAGAGCAAGTAGCCGTGTTAGCAAAGTGTAAGTATGCCTTTTGCAGAGAAACTAAATCCATCGGTACATGGTTGGTAGACGATGTGGACGCTGTTCCTTGAATTGGGGATCAATGATGATTGGGGTGCTTGTTCTTTCCTGCTTCCTCTCCGGTTTGTGTTGTCGATGGGCATTGGGGTTGAGTCTCGGGTATCCATAGGGTGTTCGGAGTAGATTCGAATGTCTGTCGGCATTCGCAAAGAGGTACGTTGAACAATAGGTAGAAACTAGTTATTGTTCAAAATATGGTTCAATACGTATTTATTCTTTCATTAATAATTCCTAATAATAATTTACGTTACACTCTCTATCTCTATCTATCCTTCCCCTATCGTCTCCTTCAAAAGCATAATCCCTTGGGCTAACGTCCCATGATTTTTTTTGGGTTACCTAGAAACAGATTCTTAAAAAGTGTCGCGTTTGTTTCGTCAGTAAAGTCAGTTTTGTTTATGTCGCGTTTCGATTAAATCCGTCTCATTTCTTTAGTCGTAATAACAATTCTTCAGTTGAAATCAGTAGATACAGAAAACGACTTTATGAAATTTTTAACCAAAAAGAATTTCTATTTCTCTTTTTTTGTTTGATCGCTTCAATCATGCGAAACGAGTTGTAGGGAAAACTTTGGTGCCGATAGCGACAAATGTCACTCTAGCGGCAATCATAGGTAATCACCATCCCGCTGTACCAGGTGTCATTAGTTTTTGGGAAAAATAATGTATAGAAACTGAAGTTTTGTAGTTGCCCAATCTAGCCACTAGGGGAGATAAAGTTGTATAAAATTACCCGACTTGACATAAATCCACCTGAGGTGCTGCACTCTTCCCACAAATGAAAAATCCTAGGGATACATCATTTATGTGAGTTCGGACGCACTCATTTCCTACATTCCTACTATCCTGCTCGGTATGTGACTACCTACGAAAGGATAATGGCGGACAATACTTCCGGCAGTTTCGTTTTCTTTTCACTGACGTTATTCGCTCAAACAGACGCTTTGTCGTTCTCTTTTCCATTTTCTTTCTGATGCTTCTCGAAACATCCAAAAAGTAGTAGAGCGTGAAAACTGTTTAATCTAGGCAAAAAGATTCTTTCACGCCAAGTTACCTAAATTATGACACTTTTGACTTATGACACTATTTTCAATTTCAAATTAGTTAATGCTCGAATTGAAATTAAATGCAACAACTTTTGTTGTTGTGTTTTTTCAATTTTTTTCAATTTGTCTTTTCATTTTGAAAATTTTAATCATCAATTAACTGGCCACGAGCACGCATAATTTTAGGGTTTTTGCTAAAAAAAATATATATAATTCACAGTGCACTTTTGCACTGAAAATTATATATAAGTGTCGATTTCATCGAACATGTGCGTCTTAGAAGAGTATGAACGGCATCTAACTGATGAGCCCACCGTTCATGCTTGGGCGAAACGCACACAAGGCCAAAGGAACTACTTTTTATTTTCAATTTCAAATTAGTTAATGCTCGAATTGAAATTAAATGCAACAACTTTTGTTGTTGTGTTTTTTTCAATTTTTTTCAATTTGTCTTTTCATTTTGAAAATTTTAATCATCAATTAACTGGCCACGAGCATGCATAATTTTAGGGTTTTTGCTAAAAAAATATATACAATTCACAGTGCACTTTTGCACTGAAAATTATTTGTCTTTTCATTTTGAAAATTTTAATCATACTTAAAGAGGATTAAATAAGTTGTCCTTCTGTTACACGTTATTAATTTCCAAAAATAAATATCAAAATGACAGATAAAACAACTCAAATGTCAATATTAAGTTTTAGTAGTTCAGAAAAAGAAAAGAGTTATAAATTATAACAGATAAACGGAACGAGCTCATAATGTTAACTAAAATAACGCGCTACCGGAAACTATCAGAAAGCAATCTATTATTGTAATTTTATTTATTGTATTTTATTAATTCATTTTGATAGGTAGGTACAACAAATTTATAAATAAAAATAGGAAAGGAACACAATCAACCATTCCGTGACAGTTTTTTTTACAATTTGCAACAATAAAAATAAAACAATTGAAATTACTGGCGTATATAACATAAGATGTTTACATAAGTAGTTTACAAAAATCATAATTTAAATGTTAAAATATACAAAAGATAACTGCCAGAAAAAAGACAAGAATTTATGAAGTGTTCTTCAAAATAAGTATATCTTTAAAACCTATCGAAATATAGTTAGACACACTCTATAGCTAAGCTTAATGGTGGATTTACAATAATCTGCATCCTTACTTCTTCAAAAAAGAAGGATACAACATATAAAAATCATACGCGTTCGATAGAGAGGGAAGATACAAATGAAGAACATCTTCATAAATCAAGATTATAGGAAATAGGAAAAATGAAGATGAAGATTATGGTGAAGACAAACATGTTCATCTTCATTATAGTATGTTCTTCTGCATTTCGAGGTTCCTATAATTTCTATAGTTCAGGCCAACAGTTTTTCTCGTTTTGACACCAATTTTTGAACTTTCATGCTCAAAATTGAAATTTTTGCTTGTGAATCCCATTCGCCTGAACTTCACAAAGCCAACAACTACAGCTGTCAAAGTTACTTTTTTATTTATGTTCCAAACAGCAAGGAAATGAAAAAAAATATCAAATATATAAAAGTAAGTAATAATAAATTATTATTATTAACTATTAATTACTAACTATTAATTACTAAACATTTTTTTATGAAGATGCAGAAGATAAACGTCCTTACGATGATCATTTTTCTGAAAGAACCCCTAGTGAATGGAGACGATGGTTTGTTTATTAAATTGTTTTTAGCATTTTAGATTTCTTAAGCTATTAGTCCCATGAAGAAGGCTGCGAATTGCATGCGGAATGAAAAGTTTAGTTAATCGCCGAACATGTGTACCAAATTTTGAGGACATTCCAATCCTTGTTCGTACTTCCACAGATTGTCATTGAAGGAACCAATAACAACCCAATTCATGTGATAGGCAAACAGAAAGATGTTAAACTCTTGAGCGAGAAGTCATTTGATTCCGACAAAAAACCTAAGGAATCAGTTAACAAGAAAAAGAGCCAACACCAACTCCGAAAATCTCTGCCTTGGTAAGTAATGAAGCTTTAAAATATATTTTTATTTTTAAATAAATCTACAAAACATTCTTCAAAGGACTCTTCCACAAAAAAAAATGTTCGATAACGACGATGATGATGAAGAAGAATCCCCATCTGATGCAAAGCAGTTGTTAGAAGACGATTCAGACCATGAAGAGGGTTCAATTGTCAACGACTTTGCTATGAAAGCTGAATTTGGACAATGAAACATTCCATTTGGTGAGGAAGATCTTCAGAGTAATGTATCAAAAAAATAATACCTGTAAGTACATTTTAATCCCTTGTTTATTTTCCTTGCGGTTGTTATTTTCATTTCCTTTTGATATTTCTTATTGCAGGCACCATTATGTTGCGTTTTTTCCATTTGTTCTTCGGTGGATGGGCTATTCAAGTGTATGTCTTTGGCAATTGGTACAGTGATTTCTTTATCACTAGTTTTGTTTTTTTTGTAGTGCGAACTTGTACAGTTACATCAAATGCAACTACGGTGCGAACCAAAACCTCAACACAGCAGCAACGGACTTCCTAAAAACCCAACTCTTTAAAAATGCTGTTGAAATAATAATTAAGCCAAGTGCTCAGCCCACGACCACTAAACCGACGGGTGTTGTCTAATACATTCCGTTTTGTAATAATTTTAATGACAAAATTAAATAAATAAAAACCTAGTTATCTATTATTAATAGTATATTTCTGTTTCTTAATTTACAAAATATTTGTTTAACTTTTTAAATAATATACAATACAATATATATGCATATATATATAGATCATCCTAGGAAATAGAATAATATGTATTTTTACTGTAATTTCTCTTTTGCGATAACTCGCTGAAATATCATGGTGTATCTCAACCGGTCTCTCTTCCTTCTTATGTGCCTTGATTGCTTCATACTTTTCTTCTAAAATTATGTATTTTGCTTTAATTTTTCGTGTAATTTCTTCAAAACATTCTCTTTAGTGTTGTCAATTGTCCAAACAAATTATATAAAATAAAAATATCTTATTGGACAGCCCAAAACTAGAACAAACCTTTTTATATTCGTTTCAATGAGTTTGCTTTCAAGACAAGATTGATGAAGTGCAATTTTGGTTTGTTCCTCCTGCATCAGTGATGTAGAGAGTTTCGCCTCTGGATACTTGTGATGTGATGCTTGGTACTCTGGTTGTATATTAATATCGCATTACATTCCTTATCAGTTAAGATCTGGCGGCAACAAACAGTCCCTGTTGGCGAAAAATCTTGGCCATCGCATTTTCCAGAATAAGAGATGAATGTTTGAGTTTGGCTTCGTATCAGATTCGATGACCTTCAGTTTGATATTTGGTGCATCTCATTTTTCTTTAGAAAAGTTGAAATAAAATTATGATTATTGAATACCATTGCTTGAGAACAAAAACGACGACGACGACGACAACGATGACGACGACAACAACACGACGAACGAACGAATAATTTTGGAGTAGAGAAAATTGTGAACATCCATTTTTCCGCGATCGCGATTTACTGGGATACACAACACTATATTTTCCTATTCCAGAACTTATTCAACAAAACAAATTTTAGACACGAAAATCAGAAACGGACAAAAGTTATTTTAAATTACTCACATCGTGTCTTTTCAATTGAAATATGTAATATTTGTTGACAACAAAATTTAATGACTTTGACTTCTGTCAAAGAGCTATAAAAAATTATAGCAAGGAAAACGATTGTGTATATTGTGTATTCTTTCACTCTCGTGTATAATCACGTATATCTCCCCCGCTTTACTTTTATTGAGAGGATGAAGATGTTGCAGAATAATGTTAATGTAAATCCACCATAACGCGATAGCTAGTGGCGAATGTCCAACAAAATAAATCATTCAATTAAATAAGTGAACAGAGAAAAATAGAAATTCAAAAAGAAATAGAAAGACGAAAGAATTTTTTTTTTTTATTTATTAGAATTTAAATATTTAATGAAAATAGGTGTTCAATTTGATTGTGATCGTGAGTAAAAAGCCATGATTTTATTCTGTGCAGGAAAAGAGACAACATTCTTATACTTCTAACAGAAAAAGGCAGTTTATTGAAGATTGAGGGAGCAACTACTGCAAAAAACCGTTTATAGTGCATTTTATTATGAGCAGGAATGTTAACCAGATTATTGAGATTTAATCGCAAATTATGCCGCGAATTTCTTCTTACAGACAGATAGCCACTCCTTATAAAAAACAGCTTAAGAACTTTAAAATAATAGAGATGTCTTAGTGGAAGAACCTTTAGTTCCTGAAACAAAACGAAACCATTTTGGAAGCGATTTTTCTTACAAATAATACGCACAATATGTTTCTGTAACACAAGAAGGGAATGAACTTTGTTCATGTAGGTTCCACCCCAACAGGTTATCCCATACTGAAGTTTGGAGTGAATAATGCCATAGTAAACCATAACTAATAATTTTTGTGAGCAGAATAAACTAAAATTATAGAATTGCCTAGAGCAACACAATAAGTACTTTTTCAAAGCACATGTATGATCTGCCCAACTCATCCTACTATCGAGTATTAAACCAAGGTAATTGAAGGACCTTACAAAATTCACCTGAAAACAGTTAGTTGAGCAGGGTTCATTGGGAAAAAACATATCATAATCATTCAATTTAAATTTTTGACATCCTGAAGAATGGTAAATAATATCACAATCATAATCAACCAGAGCAGGGGAACCAGACAGACTGAAGTGCATTAATTTGGTTTTATTGCTCAAGACCAATTTATTTAAAGTAAACCATCGTCTCAAGATATCCAAATCATAATTGATGTCAGAGATTAAGTCAAGCATAGATCTACAACCATAGGAAAATGCCATATCATCTGCAAAAGCTGTTATTGATCCTTTAAAATTTTGTTTGAAGATAGAGTTAATAAATATCAAGAAGAGCAATGGGCCCAGTACTGAACCTTGCGGAACACCAGCAGATATTTTGCGCAAAACACTTAGGCTACCATTTATTTTGACTAATTGTTTTCTATCTGTTAAGTAAGAAACTAACCAGTTATAAATAAAACCACGAAATCCTGCATTATATAGCTTTCCCAAGAGGATACTATGGTCAACTAAATCAAAAGCCTTGGTTAAGTCGATGAAAAGCCCAGCAGAAAAAAGATTGAGGTTTAGATTTTCATAAATCTCTCCACAAAATTTAAGCAACGCATCTTCGGTAGATCTATTAGCACGAAACCCATATTGAGACTCACTAAAAAAATTATTTTTATCTAAGAACCCCAAAAATCTACTTTTCATTGCCTTTTCAAATATTTTATAGCATACTGGTAGCAGGGATATTGGTCTGTAATTATTCATATCACAAGGATTAGACTTTTTTAGGAGTGGAATAACTTCTGCAACTTTTAGAGCGCTAGGAAAAATTCCACTATGAACACTTTTATTGTAAATATGTGCAAGTACATCAACAATATTGTAAGCAATTTGTTTAAAGATAATGCTACAGCAACCATCATTAGTAACCGAATTGGAAATTTTAAGTGATTTAATAATATTCAATAACTCTCCCGAAAAAATAGGGTCAAAAAATAAACTTTCCCTCACAATAGTGTCATTAACTAATCCCTCCGTACAAAAACAGTGACCCATGAACACATCAGAAGAAACATTTTTGGTTTCATTCAGAACCACAGAGGACCTAAAGGAGAGTGAAATCTTTCGTACGTATCACCATTGTATATATAAACTATAGTATTCCCACTTGAGGTGCGCCATCTATCGACGAAAAACTAAGCTCTAAAATACAATGGGAAGCAACAACAACAATTTCCACCATTTTAGTTGTTGTTGTTGCTTCCCATTTTATTTTAGAGCTTAGTTTTTCGTCGATAGATGGCGGAGCTCAAGTGGTAGTACTATAGTTTATATATACAATGGTATCACCCTCCGACACCCATTTCCGGTTTTTTTTTATTACTTGAAATCGTGTCTGTGAATAAATGCAAGAACAACAACACAAAATCATATCACACCAACTGTGCGTGTATGCGAGTTTTTACGCACACATTCGCAGATGGTATGATTTATCTGTCAAATCAGCTTGTAGGCAAAATCCCATTTCCAGCCCACATTAAACTCTCTTTCATATATCCTCTCTGTTCAGAACGTATCTAGACATAGGCGTTGGCTTTGCAAATGTCTATTGTCTTGGCTCGGCCATTCATTTTTCAACCTCTCTACATGTCACTTCGTTCTTAGTTCAACAAAAAGTCTTGAAGAAAATTCTGATAGAAATCAGAAAGTTACCAGAATCATCCTTAATATATATTTAAACGCGTGTGAAATAATATTTTCATTGATTTAATAGAAGCAGCAATTGCTAAAAGCAATTTTTACTTAAGGAATTTGTGCAATCACCCTTAATAGGTAAGACGTAATTTTTTTTGTCGGCCATATATTATATGGATGGCGACATAATTTTATTATTTTATACATGTTTCTTGAGGTTTTTCCTCAAAAGAAACATGTGTACATTATGAAAATAGTGATTTATAGTAGGTTTTTATTATTTTTCACTAGGGTCCTAGTGCTAGGCAGGGATTTCTGCCCGTCGAAAACAATTTCCATATATTGTAATATCATAACATTTGCCCCATGTAGTTGCTTAGTTTGTAATATCATAACATTTACCCCATGTAGATGCTTAGTTACTAATACCTTGGATGATCGAATCCAAGGTACATAAAGTAAGGGTAATATATTCCCGCTCATTTTTTTTTGACATCTGTCAAAACTTTTCAAAATGGCTGGTGCATGTGACCCTCATACATTTATTGTATCCTAATTCTTAACTTACATAATTGTGTGCGGATTATTTTCTTCCTAATCCATTAAAACTTTTATAAAAATTATAAATATGCGGTGTGCTATGTTCGGGTGTTGCGTAAATAATAAAAAAATAATAATGCTGACATTTCTTTCCACGCGTTCCCAAAAAACAGAAAATGTGCAAACAGTGGGTGTTCTTGTGCCATAGAAAGGATAAATTAAATACTAATACGGCTAGAATTTGCTCTAAGCATTTTAAGGAAAGTGATTTTGAAGTGATGAACCCCCCGTAGATGATTTGGAATCTCTACAATACGATGGACTCGAACATTTGGCGGGGTATATTTGTCATAGGATTAAAAAGCCGGATCTTGTTGTGAAAAGCCATCAGCAGGAATCTTCGCTTTCTTGGACGAATCAACTCACTGAAGGATTTCTTCAAAAACCAACAGACAAAATGACGGCAGAAATGATAAAGTTGGAGTCAATCTTTAAGGAATTAAACAAGGATGCTATCGTTTATTCACGCCATTATATAAAAAATTTCATTAGTGTATCTAATCATATTCCTTTGGACATAAAAGTTAAACAAATCTTTTTTCGATCCAGGATGTATTTCCGTATCAAACAGCTTAACACTGTTCAAGAAGAAAATTCCAGAAAAAGAAAGAAAAAAATCAATAAAACGATTTTATAAAATTATATGATGATTTTTTTATTCAATTTGCGAAAATATATATTAAACCTTAATTTCTTCTTAGATATTGTCGACTAGCAATAAAAGTATGTCTTTTAAAAATAGTCCATACGAAACCTTAGGCACTTTCATACAAAATATTTGATATGGTCCCTACCAGGATTTATAATAAATAAAAGGAAGAACTCCTTGACGACTACCGCATCGAATCACCTTTCACATAATGCTGTGTGATGGTACCTTTATTTGCCCATTTGAGCATCATTACCGATTTCACTGTGTCACTGTGAGATTGTTGTAAGTATCGATGAAGTGCTCTTGAATTAGATCATCGTATTGGTCTGCTTTTTGTTTTAGACGGACTTTGCTTTCGTTGCCTAAATGTTGTTCGAACTCACTGCGTCCGATAAGGAAGACCACTCGCACGGGATATCCATAATTGGAAGTGTCCTATGTGTAATGAATTTTGAATTAATCTAACAAATTGTAATTGGTGAACAACAAAGCTCTTACATTGAAATACTCTTTGTAACGATTAAAACTATCTGTTCTCTTGTCTAGGTAATGGCCATCCATTTCAGCATGCATCGCTCCAACCATGTTATAGTTGAATTCCGATTCATTTCCAAATGTTTCTCGTATGTTTTGCCTAGAAATAGAACGATGTTTAACTCTTAAAAATTTAGTTTTTGTGTTCTTTAACGGAAATACAGTGGTCCCTCGGTCATTTCTGCTGGATTCATGGAAAAACTTACGTCCACAAGGATCCATCGGTAAGATTTAACCAGAAGTTATTCGTAAGATCACATTTTTCACACTTCTAGCCAGTGGGCGAAATTTTTCTATCATTATTATATTGCCTGCTTCCCTATCTTTGCTATGCGTATGGCTGACTCGGCCGCAAGAATACCATCCACCGGCTGTTGAACAATTCATGGTTATTCAATACTTGAATAATAAAAGATTTCAGCCACCTTTGGCACCACAATAACATGGTATATGTCCTTGTTGGAACTATGCAGGCTTTTATTGTCAACGCCACCTTTGACACCGATAGCCAGAAGTGTTATCAGTTTTCAGCTCCTGAAACAAAAAAAAACTGAATTAAAAAACATTATACATACTTTATATACTTACCACTGCATACAACTATGCATAGAAGCATTTATAAGCTCAACTCAGTTCATTATTTTCTTTTAAAACAATTAAATTTGGTAAAATCAATATAATGTGTACTGGCGACAGTGCCTTGGGTCACATGAAGACGCCATTTTGATTTTTTTTTTGTTTACTTTTTTGACAGATGCGGAATATATTACCCTTACTTTATGTACCTTGATCGAATCGGGCTGTCAGAATAAAGAAAACAAGAAATATGCCATCAGCCAATGAGAGAGCTCGTTCTATCGTGCAATAGAAAAGCTCGTTCTATTTAGTTTGGATAAAAAATATAAAGAGATGAAAGAAGAAGCAGATGTTGTCTGTGGCGCGATATAGAGTCATTAAGAAATATTCTGTAAGACGAGACAGTTCGTATTGTCAAGTATAATCTGGAAAATATTTATATTAATAGAAAAGATACTTTAATAGAAAAGATACTTTGATTTGTAATAAATAATAAAGAATAATTAAATCAAAAAATATGTCTCCTTTCAACTCATATGTGGGGTATATTCACCAATTAAGCACCTTAATTAAAAAAAAAAACAATTTTATTACCCAATGGCTGACCCAGCAACAAGAAAACAAATCATGGACGCGCTAAAGGACGCAGGCATTAACGTGCCCGCAACCATCACCATACCTCAGCTTAAAAAGATGTATGGACACCTAGGTACCATAGCTGCTGGCCCTTCAACCGCTGCCGAGAGTCAGGACGACGCCGCTGCCCGCCCGACCTAAGAAAACAATGCCACTGACGACACTGATGCCCGACAAACAACGAAAGACAACGAACTATTCCGAAACCGAAGCCGAACCTGCTGCCACTGAGGAAACTGAAGCTGGACCTGCTGCCACTGAGGAAACTGAATCTGAACTTAAACACAAATTGGCGCTACTGCGCAAACGCCATGAAGTCATCGTTCTGCAGCAATCGATAGCTAAGTTGGAGCTAGACTTTCGTCTATGCCGTCCACTTCGTCAACATCTCGACTGACGTTTAGAGACATCGAACACACTATAGTGAAATTCGATGGCGAATCCAGAACCCATAATGTGCGCGATTTTTTAAGACATTTTGAGAGAGTCATGGACATGGTTGGTGCGGACAACTTATTCCGCTATACGTCCTTATGTAACTCGCTGGTTGGTAATGCCAGGCTGCTCCTTAATAAGGACGCACTTAGTTATGACGACTTGAAGACGATGTTACTGAAGGAGTTCGGCCGTGTAATAGGCCGCAATGAAATCTACCAGATGCTCACGAAACATAAATGGAACAAAAAAGACAACGTTCGCCGGTACGTGCTAGATATATTGACGAATTCGAACTAATAGGATTTATCATTGATGGGATGCAGGACACCACACCAGAGTCAGTGTCGATCAAGCGCTCGTCGTGTAAGGTTGCGTTGCTTCTGTGCGCGTGTGTCACCCAAAAAATAATATAACAAAAAAAAAAAACCAAACCAAATTAACATACCATAAATAGTGCAATAAATCTCAAGCCATAAATTAAATTCAGCCCAGAACTTGAAAAAAATAGATAGAATCAGTGCCAATTAAAAAGAAAAAGAAATACACCAAATACCTCGCTCGCATTCGCAGCACAGCATCCAACAATACCCATCCTCTCGACCCACACCACCCATAACTGTTGCTTTCTATGCAATGCAAGCCTCTTGTAAGGCTTATCGCAAGAGGTTTGCACTGGATAGGTGAGAAGCATTTGATGTATATTTCAATCGTGTTTTTTTTCTATATTAATTCCCGTTTGCAAATTGTTTTATGGGCATAACACCTAGGAGAGTTTGTTTATAATTGGAATCAATATGGGCCTATATTACACGGCTGAAATTTGTTTCGTCAAAGTTGAATTTTTTGTGTTTAGTTTTTCAAAATTGTAAGTGATTTTTGTGTTGTATATTCAAATGTTCGTGGGCTAAGAAAGAATTTCTTTTCTGTGTACGCCCATACTGTGCAATACAGGCCAGCTGTTTTGGCATTAAGTGAAACCCAGGTTGGACAGAATACTGATTTATCAGAATTTTGTTTGGTGGGCAAAATCGTATCGTCACCTCCAAGTGGTGCCTGCTGGATAGCCGAAAGGTGAACTAACGACGAACGTTGGATCCATCGGATCCATAGGTTGTAGATACCTGAGTTATCTTCTCAGGAACTAGGAGCAGGAAGAAAGAGATACGCTCTGAAGATCCAACCACCACAAAGATCTATGTCATGCACAGGCCTCACAAGCCGGTCATGAAAGGGAAACTCGATTGTGATGAAAACCGCAGAAAATGCCTCGGATGAAAGAACCAAAAATGTTGACGACCCCCCCCGCAAACGAAAAACGGACAACGATTTACGCATATGCACATGGAATGTGCGTACGCTAAACAGGCCGCGTAAAGCCGAGCAGCTAGCCGAGACCCTCGCCAGTCTCAACGCTGATATAACAGCCCTGCAGGAGATGCGATGGGATGGACCGGGCCTGAGAATTACGGAGGACTGTAATTTCTATTATGGGAAATGCCACCTTGATGGGAGATCGCGCTTGTTTGGGTGCGGATTCGCTGTCAGAGGAAGACTTAGGCAAAAGGTCTTGAGCTTTCGCGAAGTGAGCGAGAGAGTGACAACGATCCGCATTAAGGCCAAATTCCACCACATAAGCCTAATTAGCGCCCATGCCCCTACAGAAGAGAAAGACGACGCTACCAAAGAATGTTTCTACGAGCTCCTCGCCAAAACATATGAGCAGTGCCCAAAACATGACATTAAAATTCTTTTGGGAGACTTCAATGCCAAAATTGGGAGAGAGGACATCTTTGGTATGACGATCGGAAAACACAGCCTGCACGACACCACCTCCGACAACGGACTCAGGCTCATCGATTTTGCAGCGGGAAAAAACATGGTGCTGAGCAGCACGCGATTCCCACGTCCCGACATCCACAAGGGCACATGGCGATCCCCAGATGGTCGAACCTGCAACCAAATCGACCATGTTGTGATTGATGGAAGACACTCCTCCAGCATTATGAATGTCCGTACTTTCCGAGGAGCAAACATCGATTCGGACCACTACCTAGTCGGTGCAAAACTTAGGGTACGGATCTCCATGGAAGTTCTTAGGCGAACACCGACTACACCTAGGAAATTCAATGTTGGACGTCTTCAATCGGAAGAGACCGCCGCTGCCTATGCCGACCGCGTATCCCTTGAGCTTGCGAGAAATCCTTCGACTGATGACATGAACCCGGAAGACCAATGGCAGCTATGTCAACAAGCCATAAGAAGTGCTGCGTCAGAGGTATTGGGCTTCTCACATCCACCCCCCAGAAACCCCTGGTTCGACTCCGAATGTGCTCAGGCAAACAAAGCCAAAACGGAGGCATACAAGTCGTGGCTCCAGAGAGATACTAGAGCATCCAGAAATCTCTATGTTGAGCGAAGGAAAGTTGAGAAACGTCTACTCAGGAGAAAGAAAAAAGAACACCAGCAGCGCGAAGTCGAGGAGATGCAGAGATGTTTTTGCAGAAAAGAGGTGCGAAACTTCTATAAAAAGGTGAAACAGTCTACATCCGGTTTCACAAGCCGCCCTGGGCCCTGCAAAGATCAGGATGGAAATACCATAGTGGAAACGCAGGCGATGTTAGCCATCTGGAGAGACTACTTTAACCGGTTGCTAAATGGCGATGACAGCCAAGATCCCGCCCAAGATCAACTTGTTCCAGTTAATCTAGATGACGACCACGAACTACACCCGCCCGACCAAAATGAAATCAAAGTAGCCATCACCAGACTAAAGATGAATAAGGCAGCTGGATGTGATGGCCTTCAAGCGGAGCTTTTTAAACACGCTGGAGATGACCTGGTCAGGAGCATACACCAACTCATCTGCAAAGTATGGTCGGAGGAAAGTATGCCCGATGAGTGGAATCTCAGTACCATCTGCCCGATTCACAAAAAAGGAGACCGCCTCCTCTGCGCCAACTATAGAGGCATAAGCCTTTTAAACATCGCCTATAAGATCCTGTCCAGCGTTTTATGTGAACGTCTCAAGCCGTTTGCTGACGACCTGATAGGTCCTTACCAATGCGGCTTCAGACCTGGAAAATCTACCACCGACCAAATATTCACATTACGCCAGATCCTGGAGAAAACCCAAGAGTATAACATCGACACCCACCACCTGTTCGTCGATTTTAAAGCCGCCTACGACAGTGTTAATAGAGTCGAACTGTATCGTGCCATGTCTAACTTTAGAATCCCTGCTAAACTGATACGCCTTATCAGGATGACGTTGGAGAATGCTCGCTGTTCCGTCCAAGTTGGTAGAGACTCTACTGAAACCTTCGAAACCACCAGAGGGCTAAGACAAGGTGACGCACTGTCATGCAGCTGTTTTAATATTGTGCTTGAAAATGTAATACGGAGCACCCATGCCAGTACATCAGGCACCATTTTCAATAGATCGACACAATTACTTGGGTTTGCTGACGACATAGACGTGATAGGAAGAACAAAGCGAGCAGTAACCGGTGCTTTCACTACTATGGAGTCAGCAGCAAGCAGAATGGGGCTGAAAATAAACGAGGACAAGACGAAGTATATGCTTTCATCAACAAAAGTCCAATCCCACCACCGACTTGGTCAGAACGTAACCATTGATAGGTATAACTTCGAGGTAGTCAGTGAATTTGTCTACCTGGGCACTGCTGTAAACACAGGCAACAACATCAGCGCTGAAATCAAACGCAGACTAACTCTTGCTAATCGCTGTTTCTTTGGGCTGAGTAAGCAATTGAGGAGTAAAGCCCTATCGAGAAGAACCAAGGTGACACTGTATAAAACACTCATCATCCCGGTCCTGCTATATGGTGCAGAAGCATGGACCCTATCCCAATCGGATGAAAATTCACTTGGAGTCTTCGAGAGAAAAGTTCTGCGTACGATCTATGGTCCTGTCTGCGTAAATCGCGAAAACAACGTTTGGAGAAGAAGATATAACAATGAACTGTACGAGCTGTACAGCGACATAAGCCTAGCCAGAAAAATTCGAATCCAAAGACTAAAATGGCTGGGCCATGTAGAGCGAATGGACATCGACGCTCCAGCTCGTAAAGTCTTCAACGCCAAACCCGAGGGAGTCAGAAGCCAAGGTAGACCTCATCTTCGATGGAGTGACCAGGTAGAGGGAGACATCCGTCAACTTGGAATACGAAATTGGAGACAGCAGGCTAGAGATCGAGCCGGCTGGAGGGGCATTCTCAGCAAGGCCTTGGAGTACCACGCTCCAGTGGCGCCAACATAAGTAAAGTAAGTAAGTAAGTAAGGATATAACTTAGTTCCATTACTTTTTTCCCACCATGGTCTTGTCGTTTATGTTAGGAATGATATTGCTTGCCAGAGCCTTCCCCAATATGGGCATTGTTCTAATACGAACTTTAATTTCCTGTGGCTCAAATTCACTGTCCGCAAGCATATCATTCATTACTGTTTTCTTCACAGGAGTCCGAATCTTGACAGCATGTCTACTTGTGATGAGTTAGATGTTTTGTCAGATTCAATTTCCCGAGCTGGTTCCCATTGTCCTCACACTGAAGTCATGATTACGGGCGACTTCAATGTACACAATTCAAGTTGGCTCCGCTATTCTGGCCAGACAACACTCGAAGGAAGGTATACCGAGATCTTTGCGCTCATCTTCAGAGAAGGCGAATATGCTCGCAGCTAATTTTGCTGCAAGTTCTACGTTGCCTGCAAGCAACAATGCCCCTCCTGTACTTGACAACGTTAATTCTTCTATGGGACAGATATTTTTCCGAACTCGTACAGTAGCAAGAGTACCTCAAGATCTTGATATACACAAATCCGCTGGCCCGGATGGTATACCCCCTATTCTTCTGAAGAAGTGTTCTTCATCTCTGGCAAAACCACTGCGTAAGCTTTTTCATCGCTCCTATCGTTCAGGAATCTTTCCTAGTAGATGGAAAACAGCATTTGTCCAGCCCGTCCCAAAAAAGGTGACTTCTCCTCCCCCTCCTCCTACCGACCAATTGCACTTACGTCCCTTCTTTCCAAGGTCATGGAAACGCTGATAAATCGTCAGCTCAAGAAATATCTCGAAGATCGGGAGCTTTTAAATGACCGTTCCACTGGTGATCTGATGGCATATCTCACCGAACAGTGAAACAAATCTGTGCATCGCCTTGGCGAAAGCAAGATTATTGCGCTTGATATTTCAAAGGCATTTGATAGAGTTTGGCAAGGAGCTCTTTTATCGAAAATGCGTGCATTTGGTATCGATGATACTCTTATTCGTTGGATTAGAAGCTATATTCTGGACCGTTCAATACAAGTCGAATTAGACGGTTTCAAGTCTGATCTCCACAAAATAGAGCCTGGTGTGCCCCAGGGCTCCGTTCTGTCTCCGACTCTCTTTCTCATTTTTATAAATGATCTCTTGTCTGTGACTTCTAATCCATTAAATTGTTTTGCTGACGACTCAACCCTCAGCTTTTCGTATACGTTTGATAATTCACGGCCTTCGCCTTCTTACGTGTTATTACAACGACATCGTATGATAAGCTCGTTAAACTCCGATTTTAACAGCAATGTGAATTGGGGTACTAGAAATCGTGTGGAGTTTAATGCGTCGAAAACTCAATGCTGTCTTTTGTCGTTGAAGCTAAACATAGATCCTATGCCATTATCCATGAATGGTACTTGCATCGAAGAGGCCGAAAAGCTATCAGTACTCGGTATATGTATCAGTGGCAACCTTCGTTGGAATGATCATATACTTGAGATTGCTAAGAATGCTGCAAGATGCTAAGGCTTTCTTAATAGATGCAAAAAGTTTTTCACCCCTTCTGACCTGGCTACAATTTACAAAGCGTTTATACGCCCTAAACTCGAGTATTACTCCCATCTCTGGGCAGGTGCTTCTCAAACTTTTCTCCACCTGTTCGACAGAGTTCAGAAAAAAGCGTTAAAATTGATAGGAGAGAGAAACATTATGGAAACATTTCCGTCGCTCGAACATCGTTGAAATGTCTCATGTCTTGCCTTATTTTACAGATTCTTTTACAAAAAATGCTCACTCGAGGTAGCCAGCCGCGTTCCACCCCATAAACATTTCCCCCGTAATACCCGTCTTGCTAGGAACGCTCATCAGTTTACACTTGAGCCCAATTTCGGACGTACCGTGAAATATAGAGATTCTTTCCTTAGCCGTACAACACGAATGTGGAATGGATTGCCTGGCACAATTTTGTCTTGCCATTTTGGTCTTCAAACATTCAAGATCAATGTTCATCGACACCTCCTTTCCCTTCCTTCCTAACTTCCTATCGCTCCCGCTGTGACTTATCATTGAAAGGGCTATAACAAACCCCTTGAGCGCGTGTGCATTATAAAAAAAAAGTCACATTTGCTTATGAACGCCCGAACAATGGCTCAGGTCAAAGAGTCTTTGGATTTGTATGAACAGCGACGCTCTAATCGACTCGCTACCAAACCTGAAGTCACCGCCTCCCCAAGACAGAAGACACCGATGTCCCGAAGCAGCAATATGAGACCTGACGCAACTGATACAAAAGAAGTCCATTGCTACAACTGCACACAGATGGGTCATTACCAGAGCAAGTGCCCGTATGATAAAAGACCAGATAGTAGCTGCTTCCGCTGTTGGAAGACGGGACACGACCACTGTAGCTGTCCTAACCTGAAGAAAATATTGAAGCCAATCAGGAGTACCGCCTGCTGCTGTTGCCGATGCCACTGATGAACGGAGTTGCCCTAGTTACCACGGTGACACCGACGTAGAAGACATTGTAGATGCTGTAAATTTGGTAAGTGCTGCCTACTTTATTAACAAAGTTTAGCGCAGAGAAACAAATGTCAAACGAGTAGAGCGCACGTGTAATTTTTAGCTGCGGAAAATTTTATTATTTAATTTAAATAAATTGTCTTTCATCAAACTATTTTAAAAATAATTGCACTTTAGAATAAATTTGCGGTTTTTGTCGATTCTTGTGTTATAATTTAATCAATATGTCAATCACAAATGAAGAACTGGCTAAATGCATTAAAAAACTTGAAATGACATTGGATAGCCAAATGGTTGGCCTTAAAAAAGAAAAAGAAATGGCTGGATTTCAAAACACTTTTAAATAATAACATAACTAAATTAACAACAAAAGTCGACAGGTTCATCACTGATATGAATAGTGAATTAAATGAGTTGAAATCGGAAATCAAAAACAAAGTTTCTTATCAAAAATATACTTCCGATTCTAAGTTAATAAATGATAAAATCAACAAACTTGAAAACGAAGTGCGGAAGAGTGACCTTGTTTTAACTGGAATCCCTGCAACTCCCAACGAAAACCTAAGAGAAGTTTTCCAACAAATTTGCACTCACGACAAACACGAGGTTCTCCCATACGACATCTTTCGCCTTAAACCTAACCCAAATGAAGCGAAAACAGAGCAACGCAATTCAAGAAACACAAAAACTATAGGAGCAACTTTCAAAGAATTCACGCCACCTGTTCTGGTTAAATTCTCTTTTCCACACGAAAGGGTTAAGTTCCTACGTCTCTTTTTTGCGGCTGGCGCTGTCACCCTGAACCAGGTAGGGTTTACTTCCAAGAGAGCTATTGGTGCACTCGAGTGCCTCTCAAGTCATGCTCTAATGATCCGCAAAGCTGCAATGAAACTTAAAAATAGCAAAATCTTGCATTCTGTTCACTCATTCAATGGTATCATCTCAGTGAAAATCAAACCAACAGACAGTTTTATTAAAATTAGTTCCGTAGAGGACGTTAATAACCTGCCATCAGCTGGAAACACACGAGTCATATTAAACATATTTAATGGGCATTGACAAAAATGGTAGATATTCCTTGGGCAGTTCGGGTAGAAACATGGACCTATTGGCTAGATCATCTGCGAAGCCCACTGCATAAATGCCATGGGTTTCGAGTGATCTACAACGATGGACCATATAAGTGGCGAGAGGACTCCTCCTTGTGGGCAGCCTCTGGTTGTGAGTGCAGAAATTTCTATATCTTCGATTTTACTCTGGATAATTCTACAACTAAGCATGGACATGATCCATTTCCATACAACTTGTGTCACGTTGTGATACCTGAGTGCACGATCTGTTGACTCAAAAGTGGTGTTATTGAAGGCTCCCTCAATGTCAGGGAAAGCGACTACACAGATTTCCTTACTATGGATGGAAGATTCAATTTTTGTGACCAAATCATTCAGCGCTGTTTCAGTCGATTTTCCTGGTTGATATGCATATTGTGTTTTCGATAGAGGCGAGAGCGTTAGAGAGGTGTCACGAATGTGTCTGTCAATAACTTTCTCCATGCATTTGAGAATAAACGACATGAGGCTGATTGGGCGGAAGGATTTAGGACTTGGTTCCAGATCCCTTCCCGCCTTTGGTAGGTAAATTACTGTAACCTTACGCCAACTATCAGGCAAGTGCCCGAAAGCAAGGCTACAGCTAAATAGTTTTGAGAGAATAGGTGCTAGTACATTTGTTCCCTTTTGTAACAGAGCCGGAAATATGCCGTCTTCTCCTGATGCCTTAAACGGTTTCAGAGACGAGATTGCCCATTTGATGGCATTGGTGTTACAGATATGTCTAGCTGTTTTCCAGTCTCCAGTTGTTGGGATCCTTGACGGTTCCTGTTGTGGAGGTAGGTTTGTGGTTGGGGAGTCCAGAACAATTGATTCTGGAAAGTGGGTTTTTACAAGAAGCTCTAGAGTTTCCTTTTTGCTTTTTGTTTGAGTACCGTTCTCATTGGTAAGAGTACCTATGGTGGCGGGACAGCTAGAGGGAACGTCAGATATTCCCTCCACAAATCGTCTAAAAGACTCCTTTTTGGCTCTTTTTATTTCGCAGTTGTATTTGGTTAGAGCATTAGAGTAGGTTTGCCAGTCTTCATTGCGTTTGGCTTTATTGAAGAGTTTTCTTACTCTTGATCTTAGTTTTTTTAGATCGTTGTTCCACCAGCTGGTTTGTCTCTTGACTGTTTTAATTTTCAGGGGACAGTTGTTCTCAAAAGCAGAGATAATTGAGTTTTTTGCGTGTTCAGCAAAATACTCGAGTTTATCTTTGGTGTTTATGAGAGGGATTTTGTCTTCAAGAGAATAATTCAGGTCTGAACTATAAGCAGTCCAGTCTGTGTTTCTCTTAGGGCGGTAAGTTAGACGGACTGGAGTTTCTACATCTAGTTTAAACCGAATGTGCCTATGATCTGAGCATGATGGTTCCGAGGAGATATGCCAGTTATAGATTAAGTTACTAGTAAAGGTAGAGGACAGTGTTATGTCCAGAACCTCTTTTCTAGTTTTGGTAACGAAAGTGGGTTTCTTACAAATATTAAGTACATTCAAATTTTCTTTTGAAATAAAATCAATAAGTGACTCACCTCTTTTGTTGATGTCCGTACTACCCCATAGGGTATGATGAGCATTTGCATCACAGCCAAGGACAATATCTGTCTTGGTGTTACGCGCATGCTCGATCAATTTCATTTTTTTTTTTTTTTTTTTTTTAACGGCACACGCGCTCAAGGGGTTTGTTATAGCCCTTTTAATGAAAAGTCACAGCGCGAGCGATAGGAAGTTAGGGAGGAAGGGAAAGGAGGTGTCGATGAACATTGATCTTGAACGTTTGAAGATCAAAATGGCAAGGGAAAATTGTGCCAGGCATTCGTGTTGTACGGCTAAAGAAAGAATCCCTATATTTCACGGTACGTCCGAAATTGGGCTCAAGTGTAAACTGATGAGCGTTCCTAGCAAGACGAGTATTACGGGGGAAATGTTTAAGGGGTGGAACGCAACTGGCTACCTCGAGTGATCATTTTTTGTAAAAGAATCTGTAAAACAAGGAAAGACATGAAACATTTCGACGGTGTTCAAGGGATGGAAATGTTTCCATAATGCTTCTCTCTCCTATCAATTTTAACGCTTTTTTCTGAACTCTGTCGAGCAGGTGAAGAAAAGTTTGAGAAGCACCTGCCCAGAGATGGGAGTTATACTCGAGTTTAGGGCGTATAAACGCTTTGTAAATTGTAGCCAGATCAGAAGGGGTGAAAAACTTCTTGCATCTATTAAGAAAGCCTAAGCATCTTGCAGCATTCTTGGCAATCTCAAGTATATGATCATTCCAACGAAGATTGTCACTGATACACATACCGAGTACTGATAGCTTTTCGGCCTCCTCGATGCAAGTACCATTCATGGATAATGGCATAGGGGGTATGTTTAGCTTCAACGACAAAAGACAGCATTGAGTTTTCGACGCATTAAACTCCACACGATTTCTAGTACCCCAATTCACAATGCTGTTTAAATCGGAGTTTAATGAGCTTATCATACGATTTCGTTGTAATAACACGTCCGAAGGCGAAGGCCGTGAATTATCAAACGTATATGAAAAGCTGAGGGTTGAGTCGTCAGCAAAACAATTTAATGGATTAGAAGTCACAGACAAGAGATCATTTATAAAAATGAGAAAGAGAGTCGGAGACAGAACGGAGCCCTGGGGCACACCAGCATTTATTTTGTGGAGATCAGACTTGAAACCGTCTAATACAACTTGTATTGATCCGTTCAGAAGATAGCTTCTAATCCAACGAATAAGAGTACCATCGATACCAAATGCACGCATTTTCGATAAAAGAGCTTCATGCCAAACTCTATCAAATGCCTTTGAAATATCAAGCGCAATAATCTTGCTTTCGCCAAAGCGATGCACAGATTTGTTCCACTGTTCGGTGAGATATGCCATCAGATCACCAGGGGAACGATTGCTGCGAAAGCCGTATTGACGGTCATTTAAAAGCTCCCGATCTTCGAGATATTTCTTGAGCTGACGATTTATCAGCGTTTCCATGACCTTGGAAAGAAGGGACGTAAGTGCAATTGGTCGGTAGGAGGAGGGGGAGTAGGAGTCACCTTTTTTTGGGACGGGCTGGACAAATGCTGTTTTCCATCTACTAGGAAAGATTCCTGAACGATAGGAGCGATGGAAAAGCTTACGCAGTGGTTTTGCCAGCGATGAAGAACACCTCTTCAGAAGAATAGGGGGTATACCATCCGGGCCAGCGGATTTGTGTTTATCAAGATCTTGAAGAACTCTTGCTACTGTACGAGTGCGGAAAAATACCTGTCCCATAGAAAAATTAACGTTCTCAAGTACATGAGGGGCATTGTTGCTTGCAGGCAACGTAGAACTTGCAGCAAAATGAGCTGCGAGCATATTCGCCTTCTCTGAAGAGCTGAAAATTGGTTTATCGTCGACGATGAGCGTTGGAACTGATGATAACGTTGAGTTCTTGACGTTTTTTACAAATGATTACCTGAATGGGGGGACATGGTGCTTGGTCGTTTCCAGGGAAGTAGGCCGATGCTACTATAATGTCCTTGGAGTTGTCGATCCTTACTACCGCCGCTGTCAAGTCCTCTGAGATGAATTCTGTCAGGGGGAAGAAAGGTGTGTTATTATCAAATATGATACAAGTTCTAGGTCTATTGGACGAGGTAGAATATAACAGCCTACCTGTTGGTGTTTTTAGGCCTAGTATTTTCCCGCTCGTGCTGATCAAGGGTTCTTGCACGAGGGCGATGTTGAGACATTTCTGTCTCATGGTGTTTGTTAAGACCGCCGAAGCGGCCTTAGCATGTTGGAGGTTGATTTGAACAACCTCCATGTTTTTAAAGTTTTTGTTGAGAGGGAGCTTTTGAGTGGAAGCCCCCTCTGTTTCCACCACGTCCACTGTTTGTTAGCTGACGTTGTGGGTTGGTCGACTTTCCGCTGCTTGAGCTTGACATTGACTGTCCAGCTCTGTTTTTGGCAGGTTTTTGTGACGTAAAGTCGATGGTCTTATCAGACCTCGCAGCAGGAGCGAAACCGGGTCTATCCAGTTTGCTGGGCCTAATTTTATATTTCATCACCTGCTCAGGAGCGGACTTACCAGCTCCTGGTACAGGTTTTGAGGGATTAGGAATGGAAGTTCCACTTGGAGAAGATGCTTTGTCATCCGGAGGAGATGGTTTATCCGTCTCTTTGGGTAACGGGGCATCGGCTTTGCTGACCGTGGAGGTCACAGATTTCGGAGTGGCAGGGTTCTTCTTGATCCTGAACTGGACTCTGTTCATATTATAGAACGGTTGGCAGTTCATTTCCTCAAGAAGAGACACTGAGCGCTCGTCCATCGAAATGGTTAAGGCAAGACCCTGGGGGTTGGAAACTTTCCGAAGGATTTTCCATTCTCTTGTAGGAAGAACTTTGTTCTGAAGCCTCAGTAGCTTTAGGACATCTTCTACACTTGTTGAAGAGCCAGGGAAGTAAGCTGTGGCTACACATGGTTTCGGGAGATCATCTCCCTCCACCATCCGCAGTTTGGCATTCTCCCAAGGCGAAATTCCGCAGACTGTTTTCGCTAGCCAGTCTTTGGTGTTAGATTCGGCACAGTTCACCGTTAGCCATCCTGGTTTGTACGAGCAGCCCAGAAAACGAATCTGTGGGCCATCTTCTGCGAGCTTATGCAGTTCGCTGATGATGGCATTTTCCACTGCTTTTTGTTGTACTTCGTCTAGATGTCCAACGGGATAGTCGTCAGATACGACACCGACTTTTATCATCCCTGCAACCTCATTGAACAGCAGAGCATTGGATTTTGCCCTTTTGCTCGGTTCAGGGGTGATATTGTTTGAACTAGACCTCCTCCTTTTGGCAGTGGTCTCGTTAGCTGTTTGAGATGGACTGGAGAGAACCTCCTCAACTGCTTTATCGTAAGGCAGATTATCTGCCAGAAGTCTTCTCAAGTGCTTTTTTTAAGACTTTGTAAGTCGTCTCCGCTTGAGATTAAGTTTTTCAAGCTCAAGAATCTTTTCGGATTCACCTCCAGAAGCTTCACAGCTTCCGTAGTTTTCCACCGTCTGGACAGAGCTTCGACCACCGACGGATTCGAAGTCGCTGTCGGATTGAGCCACTACTGGACGGTCTATCCATCCAGCAGAGGCAGGAAGTTCAGCCATTGGCTGACAGATGGAGGAGCAGTCATCTGTTCCCCCATCAGAGTTGTTGGTATTAAAAATGTCTATTTTGAATCCCACGAGTAGCTAGGGAAGTAATGGGGTTCATCCACGCAGAGCCCCGCGTTACATGGATAAGGCTAGAATGATCCTGGAGTTCGCCGGTAAACCAGAATACACCGTTAGCAACTGAGCTATTTGATAAATGGGCCCTCAGCTTGGCAGATCATCGGCACGGTTCGGTTGACACCTTGATACCAGCCCATGGGAGAGAAGGTTGAGGAAATCAGGACAAAGGAAAATAGGAAAAGGGATAGGGATGGGAGGAGGAAGGTAGGGAACCTCGAATCTATGGTCAAGTTGCATTGAGGAGTGTTGAACTATTGATGAGTAAAGGAACAACTCAACAATTCAATCTGACCTTAGCTGATCCCCATCCTGACATCGCACAGGACAAATGTGGTGATCATTACCACTCGGCACCCCCTTGGAGGGTTTGAAACGAGGATTTTTGCCAAGCTAGTCCAACTAATTTTATACGGAAATCTGAGGTACCGTTGCCAGTTTGTATTTCGAATAATGCTGTCCAATCAAGATATACTGGTCTTGGAAAGCAAAAACTGATGACGTATGGAAGAATTAAAGCCGAGATAACATTCAAGAACATCAGTAAAAATGTAATTTTAAATGTAGTACCAAACGATACAATGAATATTCCATTAATCTTAGGCCGTAACTTCTTAGATACCTTCAGTATACACTTATGTCAATTGAGAAATGAATGTAAATCTTTAAGTTATTTCAATAAACATCCTTTCGATAAACAATTGCACTTCTGTGCGCTTAACTCAAACATTTTTGATAATATAAAAGTGGTAGGGTATCATTCAGTTATGGATGAAACAGTTGTCCAACCGAGTATACGGTTTGATGAGAATGGGTCCCAGGTCACCGCAGTATAGTCGGTGGAGGTTTGCATCGCGAATGATGAAGGCTTGAATGACATTATGTCAATCGAAACTGAAGCAGTGTCAACCGAGGCAGATGTTAATCCTGTTCTGGATAAGTTGTGCTTCGAGTCATTTAGAGATACAATTAGGGATAATTATTAAGAAGCAAAGCAGATTACTTTCAAACCATATGATTATGAAATGCATAAAAGTTTGACTAGCGATACGCCCTTTCATTCTTTACCACGCCACTTGTCGTATTATGAGAAGAAAGAGTTACGCAAAATTACAGATGATCTGTTAGCAAAGAATATTATTAGGCTAAGTGATTCTCCATATGCATCCGCCATAGTATTAGTGAAAAAGAAGAACGGTGAAATTTGGAAATGCGTGGACTATCGTCCGTTAAATAAGCTAACCATTAGAGATAACCATCCGTTGCCCCTGATTGAAGACTGTATAGAATATTTGGGTGGAAAAAATTACTTTTTAACCCTCGACCTACGAAACTGATTTTTGCATGTAAAAATGGCTCCTGTTCTATAAAATATACAGCTTTGGTCACACCTTACGCGGTCAATTCGAATATATGCGTATGCTCTTTGGTCTGAAGAATGCACCAGCGGTCTTTCAGAGGTATATCCATAACGTCTTTAGGGATTTGATTGATGATGGTCTTATTATCATCTATATGGATGATATCATCATAGGGACGGTTGATTTTGAATCACATTTGCAATTAGTAGCAAGGGTCTTCAAACGAACGAAAGAAAGTGGTTTAGAGCTTAGGTTGAGTAAGTGTAAATTTGGGGTCCAGGCTAATTCACTGTGCACAATTCACTGTGCACAATTCACTTTGGGGACAATTCACTGTCCACAATTCACTGTTGACACAATTCACTGTGGCGGACAATTCACTGTGGTAGACAATTAACTGTGCGCATTTCATTGTGGTGTACTATTCGCGCGCGCGAATACCGCGAATACCGCGCGCGCGAATAGTACACCACAATGAAATGCGCACAGTTAATTGTCCACCACAGTGAATTGTCCGCCACAGTGAATTGTGTCAACAGTGAATTGTGGACAGTGAATTGTCCCCACAGTGAATTGTGCACAGTGAATTGTGCACAGTGAATTAGCCTGGACCCCAAATTTACACTTACTCAACCTAAGCTCTAAACCACTCTTTCGTTCGTTTGAAGACCCTTGCTACTAATTGCAAATGCGATTCAAAATCAACCGTCCCTATGATGATATCATCCATATAGATGATAATAAGACCATCATCAATCAAATCCCTAAAGACGTTATGGATATACCTCTGAAAGACCGCTGGTGCATTCTTCAGACCAAAGAGCATACGCATATATTCGAATTGACCGCGTAAGGTGTGACCAAAGCTGTATATTTTATAGAACAGGAGCCATTTTTACATGCAAAAATCAGTTTCGTAGGTCGAGGGTTAAAAAGTAATTTTTTCCACCCAAATATTCTATACAGTCTTCAATCAGGGGCAACGGATGGTTATCTCTAATGGTTAGCTTATTTAACGGACGATAGTCCACGCATTTCCAAATTTCACCGTTCTTCTTTTTCACTAATACTATGGCGGATGCATATGGAGAATCACTTAGCCTAATAATATTCTTTGCTAACAGATCATCTGTAATTTTGCGTAACTCTTTCTTCTCATAAAACGACAAGTGGCGTGGTAAAGAATGAAAGGGCGTATCGCTAGTCAAACTTTTATGCATTTCATAATCATATGGTTTGAAACTAATCTGCTTTGCTTCTTAATAATTATCCCTAATTGTATCTCTAAATGACTCGAAGCACAACTTATCCAGAACAGGATTAACATCTGCCTCGGTTGACACTGCTTCAGTTTCGATTGACATAATGTCATTCAAGCCTTCATCATTCGCGATGCAAACCTCCACCGACTATACTGCGGTGACCTGGGACCCATTTCATCAAACCGTATACTCGGTTGGACAACTGTTTCATCCATAACTGAATGATACCCTACCACTTTTATATTATCAACAATGTTTGAGTTAAGCGCACAGAAGTGCAATTGTTTATCGAAAGGATGTTTATTGAAATAACTTAAAGATTTACATTCATTTCTCAATTGACATAAGTGTATACTGAAGGTATCTAAGAAGTTACGGCCTAAGATTAATGGAATATTCATTGTATCGTTTGGTACTAACGGGTGATTTTTTAAGAGGTTTAGAACTTTAAAAAAAAAAAAACACAAAAAATTCGAAAAAATGAATGAAATATTTATTTGAATCGATAGTTTGAACCTTGCAATTTAATGTTTAAAGATAATTTCATGCAAATGTTGACCGCGGCTACGTCTCAGGTAGCCCATCCGCTGAATCCAATTTTGGCATACTCTTTCACACATATCGGCCGGTATCTCACGAATGAATGCATGGATGTTGGCTTCCAGTGCGTCAATCGAAGCGGGCTTGTCCCTATAGACATTAGCCTTGACATACCCCACAAAAAATAGTCTAATGGTGTCCAATCGCACGATCTAGGCGGCCAATTGACCGGCCCGAAACGTGAAATTAACTGTTCACCAAACTCGCCTCGCAATTGCGCCATTGTTTCGCGTTCTGTGTGGCATGTGGCACCGTCTTGTTGAAACCACATATCATGCAAGTCAAGAACTTCCATTTCGGGCAAAAAAAAGTTTGTTATCATCGCTCGGTAGCGTTCACCATTGACAGTAACGCTGCGATTCGCATCATCTTTGAAGAAATATGGCCCAATAATGCCGCCGGCCCATAAACCGCACCAAACAGTGGCTTTTTCGGGATGCATTGGTAGCTGTTGCAATGCTTCTGGCTGATCTTCACTCCAAATGCGGCAATTTTGCTTATTTACGTACCCATTCAACCAAAAATGAGCCACATCGCTGAACACAATTTGAACAATTTGAACATTTCGAACCGAGCACGAATTTTGATAGTAAAATTCAATAATTTGCAAGCATTGTTCATTTGTAAGACGATCCATGGTTAAATTGCAAACCAAACTGAAGCTGTTTGACAGTGACACAAGGTACTAAACACACGTCAGCTGTCAAAACCAGTGTTGCCAAAACCAAACCAGCTAAAAAATCACCCGTTACATTTAAAATTACATTTTTACTGATGTTCTTGAATGTTATCTCGGCTTTAATTCTTCCATACGTCATCAGTTTTTGCTTTCCAAGACCAGTATATTTTGATTGGACAGCATTATTCGAAATACAAACTGGCAACGGTACCTCAGATTTCCGTATAAAATTAGTTGGACTACCGGTATCAAAAAGAAATAAACATTCCTAAGATTCATTTCATTTCATTTCATTTCATTTCATTTCATTTCATTTCATTTCATTTCATTTCATTTCATTTCATTTCATTTCATTTCATTTCATTTCATTTCATTTCATTTCATTTATTTATTCGGCAAGCCTTAAGATTGAGATCTTTTTTATGGCTTTAAAATTAACTATTCAATTACAATATAATGTCATACAAATAATATTATAATACAAAATAGTGTTACAACAATAAAGAGAAAAAAAAATTACATATAATAGGTATACAATTATCAAAATATTAATTAATTAATAAAAATAGAGTGGAGATGCAATGCTACGCTTTGGTTTTGGAGATGTTTAGATATGGAGGAGATGAAGTCATACAAATTAGGAATATTTTTAAATTCGGGAGGTATTGTATTCCAAATTCGAGCAGCTAAAACAAAAAAGGACCTTCTGGTTTGTAATGTCAACGCTTTCGGAATATTTCGATTTTTAGTACGCAGCGAAGTCGAAAACTGGAGCTTATCGAATAAATAGTGAGGTTTCTTTTCACGTATTAGGTTAAATGTAAACTTGCTTTCCACAACAAAGTGAGACATAAGCGGCATGCCGAAAATACTATTGGATAGATGAGACACATGGTCATATTTTTTCAAAAGAGTACACAAAACGTACACATGCATTGAAAGCTACATTTAACTTTTGTTTGCTAATAGAATCCATACCAGCCTAGAGAGGAGCCCCATAGGATATAATTGGTGCAAGTAAAGTTTTTGCCAGCAAAAGTCTACTTGATTGTGGTATGAAAAAAGAAACTCTCCACAAACGTCTAAGGCAACCATATATGACTTCAATAATTTTATTAACATGATTGTTCCAAGTAAGTGTTTTATTAAATAGAAAACCCAAGTTTAATACTGATGATTTAAAGGGAATAATATGACCATTAAGAGAAACTTTGGGAAAGTAGGATTCATCTAAACTTTTCTTATAAATTATAATGCTTTGAGATTTGCTCGGATTGATTGTTAAATTATTTTTCAAAGTCCATTGATAAATACTATTCAAGTCCTCATTAATGCTGTGCACCCCATCTTCAAGTATCCCTAATGGGAAAGGTAAATAAATTTGAAGATCATCCGCATAAAGATGACAAAAAGAAAATTTTACTACATCTACAATGTCATTTATGAATATACTGAAAAGAACAGGGCCTAATAAAGATCCTTGGGGAATTCCACACTTTAATTCCACAGGACTAGAAACGATTGAGCCAATAGAGACTGCTTGTTGGCGATCACTTAAGAAACTTTTAATCATATAAGTGGAACTTGAAGAGAAATCGTATCTGTACCTTAACTTTTCCAGCAAAATACTGTGATAAACTGATCCAAAAGCATTTGAAAAGTCTAGTAATGTCAAAATAGTTACTTTATCTTGATCAATAGCTTCCCTTTATCATCTGAAACTTTTAAAACAGTGGACACGCAGCTATGTTTTTTCCGAAAGCCGGATTGAAAAGGTGATAATAAGTTAAATGACTCAAGGTAATTGGATACTTGCATCAGCATGAGCTTTTCCAGACCTTTTGACAAAATGGGTAATATGCTAATAGGACGATAGTTTGATAGATTTTGCTCAGAACCTTTCTTTGGGATAGGGATTACTTTTGCAAATTTCCAAGCCTTTGGAAAGTAAGACCTCATTAAACAATCATTATAAATGTTGCATACACTAGGCATAATAGCAGGTAAGAGTAAACGTATAAATTTAGGCGAGATTTCATCCAAGGCTGTAGCATTAGATTTTATTGAAAAAAATGCATTTATACAATCTTCAATTGAGACACAATCGAAGTGAAAAGAATCATTGTAGCTATTGAATTCACGAGCAGTGATTGGATTGGATACACTGGAGGAAACAAAGTGATTATTTATATTATTTGCAAAAGAAAGATCAAAATTACTTAAATGATTTTGATTATAAGCTGCACATAACTTTTTTAAATTTGACCATATAATTTTTGTTGAATTTTTGGTGGTATCTAATAGATTGAAGTACATATTTTTTATTGTCTCTCTAATTGCTTTTGTTGTCAGGTTTCTACATGCCTTGTATCTTTCCCAATCCCCAATAGACCTCGTATTTTAAAAAATACTATACAAGAAGTTTCGTTCGCACAAAAGATTTTGAATGTAGGTTGAAAACCAGGGACAAGCTTTGTTTGTTATTTTCATTTTTATTGGAATATATTTATCGTACAAATACTTTATAATAGTATTTAAAAAATCAACTTTGAAATCAACACACGAAGAACAACATAAATGATGCATATCGATGCTGAAGAATTCAGAAAGCAGGTCATCTACATTGACATTTTTAAAATCACGGGAAAAATAAAAGCTTCTATTGTCAGTGCAGTTTACCTTAACATCATATATGAGGTATGTTAGATCATGATCCGCGGGACCATTAAGTTGGTTAAAAAACGAAACTTTCGTTAGGTTAGAGACTACAAATAAATCAAGACAAGTGGCACTATGACATGTTATCCGTGTTGGTAAGTAGCTTACAATGCTCAAACCGTGAGAGTCAAATATATCTTGTAAATTTGATGAAGAACTGTTAGAAACTGACATATCTATATTTAAATCTCTACAAAGTATAAAATGTTCGTAACAAGCGCTGTGTTTGCTCAAAAATATTTCAAATCCATTAAAAGGAAATCTGCTAGGATGTCTATAGATGCCACCGATTAAAACTTTTTCATAAGGTAAGTTGACTTCAATGAGAACACATTGAATATCGTCTAGATTAAGAAAATCCAAGCATCTTGCAGATATGCCTTCTCGAATATAGACAATAACACCACAGGCACGACCAGCACCATCCAATCTAAAAACTCTATAACCTTCCATTGAAATCATTCTGTTATCAATGCTATCGTTCAACCATGTTTCAGATAAACAAATCACATCTTTTCAACCATCGACCTACGAAACTGATTTTTGCATGTAAAAATGGCTCCTGTTCTATAAAATATACAGCTTTGGTCACACCTTACGCGGTTAATTCGAATATATGCGTATGCTCTTTGGTCTGAAGAATGCACCAGCGGTCTTTCAGAGGTATATCCATAACGTCTTTAGGGATTTGATTGATGATGGTCTTATTATCATCTATATGGATGATATCATCATATTGACGGTTGATTTTGAATCGCCTTTGCAATTAGTAGCAAGGGTCTTCAAACGAACGAAAGAAAGTGGTTTAGAGCTTAGGTTGAGTAAGTGTAAATTTGGGGTCTAGGCTAATTCACTGTGCACAATTCACTGTGCACAATTCACTGTGGGGACAATTCACTGTGCACAATTCACTGTTGACACAATTCACTGTGGCGGACAATTCACTGTGGTGGACAATTAACTGTGCGCATTTCATTGTGGTGTACTATTCGCGCGCGCGAATAGTACACCACAATGAAATGCACACAGTTAATTGACCACCACAGTGAACTGTCCCCAATGCCTAAATCTGAAAACAGTTTAGTATTATTCTTAACAAAGTTTTTTCATTAAATCAATAAACAGAGAACAAAAATCTAACAGATTTTGGTTCCGATTGTAATAATTTTTTCAGTTACTGAAACAAATTGAAACCAGGTCGAAAATTGTCAGATGTCGAAAACTTTAAATTTTTATTAGTTTCATAAGGTCATATTCTGAAAAAAAACGAACACAACATAAGGAAAATCATCTTCCATTTGATGTATTTCAATGTCTGCTCATCACTATAGAGGTGGAATTTATTCATCTTTTGCCACAGTGAATAACCCCACCACAGTTGTCAACCACTGTAAATTTATTGTCCATAACAGTTAATTGCCCGCCACAGGGAATTGCGTACCACAGTGAATTGTGCACAGTGAAGTGTCCCCACAGTGAATTGTGCATGGTGAATTGTGCACAGTGAATTAGCCGGCTTCGGTAAATTTGGTTATAATGACATAGAGTATTTGGGTTATCGCGTCAACTCCGAAGGGATATGTCCAAGCGATTCGCATGTAGAGGCCATTCGGGATTACCCAATACCGACGAACCAGAGGGAAGTTAAAGCATGCTTGGGGTAATTTTCTTATTTCAGAAAATTCATTCCGAATTATGCAAGGACTGCTAAGCCCTTGCAACAGTTAGTTCATGACGGGGCTCAGTTCATTTTCATTCAGGAATGCAAACGAACGTTTGACGAATTGAGAAGAAGATTGTCTTTGACGCCAGTTCTCTCCATATATGACCCAAAGAAGGAAACTGAATTGCATTGTGATGCAAGTTCTGCTGGTTTTGGCGCCATGCTCTTTCAGCGTCAATCGGATGGAAAACTACATCCGGTAATGTACTTCTCCAAGGCCAAAACCGCCTCCAAAGCACGATGTCACGATGACATTGGCGGTCATATACGCCTTGCGACGCTTTGACGTTTATCTAGATATGATTCCGTTTAAGATTGTTACTGATTGCAACTCGCTGATAATGACGCTAAATAAAAAACAACTTAATCGGAAAATAGGTCGGTGGGCGTTAGAACAAGAGAATTATAACTACACCATCCAGCATCGAGGCGGTATAAATATGGGACATGTCGACGCATTGAGCCGTTGCCACATCGCAGGAACTGGCCATCCCGCGGGATCCCTATGTGGTGTCGTAAATGAAGAGCTTAAGATGCCAAGTCGCCAACTTGGCAGTAAGACAACTGCGGGAACGACTGGAAAAAGAATGGGGAATAGGCTATGATCTAGTAGATGGGTTGGTTTTTAGAAACAGTGACGCTGGAATACTGCAGTTATTTGTCCCGAGTGAGATGGAAAGCAATGTGATAAGATTAATTCATGAAAAAATTGGTCACCTAGGCGTTGGAAAGACATGCGATCAACTGAAAAAGAATTATTGGTTCCCAAAAATGGTAGAAAAGGTTGAGAAGTTTATACGAAATTGTATTCGTTGCATAATGTCTTCGGCTCCTGCTCGTATCAACGAGCGCAATCTGTATAGCATCCCCAAGGAGCCAGTTCCGTTTGACACCATACACTTGGATCATTTTGGTCCCTTGCCGTCCATAGTTTCAAAGCGTAAACACATCTTAGCGGTCATTGATGCCTTAACGAAATATGTGCGGTTATATGCGGTTAACTCCACGAGTACCAAAGAAGTCAGAGCGTGTCTGGACAAATACTTTAGTTTTCTTAGTCGTCCGAGACGCATTATAACTGACCGAGGCTCATGTTTTACATCCCTTGAGTTTGATGCCTACCTCCTGGAGCGTAAGATTACGCATGTTAAGGTAGATTTGGCAAGCGAACGGCCAGGTAGAAAGAGTAAACAGGGTCATTAAGGCTATGCTTAGTAAAATAAGTGAACCTGTCAGTCATGCCGATTGGTCTAATCTGTTAGGTAGTGTTAAGTTAATTAAATCGAGGTCGATTTTATTTCAGATCGGCCAAGTTGTAATATCATAACATTTGCCCCATGTAGATGCTTAGTTTGTAATATCATAACATTTGCCCCATGTAGATGCTTAGTTACTAATTCAATACCTTGGACGATCGAATCGAGCTGTCAGAATAAAGAAAACAAGAAATAGGCCATCAGCCAATGAGAGAGCTCGTTCTATCGTCCAATAGGAAAGCTCGTTCTATTTAGTTTGGATGAAAAATATAAAGAGATGAAAGAAGATGCAGATGTTGTCTGTGGCGTGATATAGAGTCATTAAGAAATATTCTGTAAGACGAGGCAGTTCGTATTGTCAAGTATAATCTGGAAAATATTTATATTAATAGAAAAGATACTTTAATAGAAAAGATACTTTGATCTGTAATAAATAATAAAGAATAATTAAATCCAAAAATTTGTCTCCTTTCAATATCCTAATTATAAATGGATGCAACTATAGTAAAACCACGATGGATTCATATCAATCAGATCTATATAATGTGGATCGCCAATAGCTTATGAGCTACAGACAACATTATCTCCCAAATCAGGAGCAACGAGGGAAGTACAGACCCATATCGCTATTTCGAAAAACGTGGACATGATAGATCCGCATGGTATTCCGTCTGCTCAACATCTTTAGTTACCTGAGCGCATTTTTTCGCGTTTTTCTTTTTAAAATAAAGATTAGAAGAACGTACATATTTCTTGCCAATCCAACAAGATGGCCACCAGGTAAAACTTTATATATATATATATATATATATATATATATATTAAAACGAATTGGTTCTCACATAAGTGAAGACATACGTATGGACTTTGGCGCCAAAGAACGCCCAGCCAAAAGATTCTATGATCCAGAAAACATCCAATTTGAAGAATTATCATATTTGCTCAGAGAAGCACTACATATTAACGCTAACGGACGGTGGTGACGTATCACGTCGTCGTCGACATATTCGCCTGCATTTGGCAAAACTTATCCTTTATCATTATATACTTTTATATATTATCCTAGTTAATTTTAAGAAGACTTACTTTTTATTATTATATAAGTGAATTTACATTTTTGAAGATTGATTCCTATAAAGAAAAATTGAATGCTTACCATAATTATTTTCATGTGTTGTCCTCAAAATTTTGTGTTAGTGATTATCCAAGAAGATTAAGATTTAAAGATTCTTATAGTATACTTACCAAGTCTACTTGGAAGTTTTGTTAAAGTTTTTCTTTTGTGAATACAAATAATAGAATTTGAGTTTTCGTTCGTTCGTTACAGTCGTGGATCGATTTGATTCCATAGTTCGATCGGAAGAATATTCCTTTTCCGCGAGTTAATGAAACTCTTTATGTTTATTTTCGTTGCTAGTTTTCTGATTAGAATCTAGTCAATTTTCTCACTCAAACACTTTACGTGTCACGTCCTTTCGACTTTATTAAGTCGTCATTTTTATGACACTTTCAGTTGTCTACAATTGAGTAGAGACATCATATACACTCGTCCTTTGGACAAAACACTTCGTTAGTTTTGTTTTACATCGTTATTTGCTTTTTATTTTCACTCATTTCTCTCTGATTATTCTTGGCATAGACCCAAGGTATTTGAACCTTAGCGTTCACAATTACTCATACTTTAAATACTAAGTTATGGTTATATGAACAATACTTTGGATTGGACTTTACGTCACGTTCATGAAGACTTATTCTTCGGTTGGTAAACCAACCCCCAAATCATCTGTGTATGTTAACACAAGATCACGTATATGTATGTATGTTCTATCTGTCTGTTTATTTGAGAGTTGTACTCAAAGATACATTGTGACTAGAGATATAGATTGACTCTATTGGTAGTTAACTCTGCTGGAGAATACCCTCGAGTGAGTGTCTGTTAGAACAAAGATAAAGATTGTTCTGAGTAACGATATTATTATCAAGTTTCAGAAGATTCTTAATAGTATTCAATTAGTGGTATAATAATGTTCAAACGTACAACCTTTACCTATTAATTTTTGTTTCAGCGTCTGGATCTAGTGGTGCATTTCTGCGTTCCCTACGTTTTGATTTGAAATTATACTTGAGTAAACTTTGTTATATTTTGATACTATATTACTTTAAACTATATTTGGAAAACTATATTGATAATCTTTCTACTATATCTTTCTATCATCCCCTGAATCTCCTTCAATTTAAATAAACCCATGGGCTAACGTCCCATATTTTTCTTATGGTTTTCGATAAAGTCACTACACCCGTTCGATACTTTGATTGTATATTTGTGAGTTTAGTCATTGTTTCTTGTTTAGTCCGTGTTTGAACACTTTTGTTTTATTCTCAAAAATATAGAAATATTCAATGTGAGAAAACAATCTATAAAGTCTTACAGTCAACTTTACATTATTTTTAAGCTAGTCAGGAGTATCGATATGGAGATATACGCTTCTTCCTGTACGATTTAATACTTTCGATTAAGATTACAACTATTTCTCTTGATTTTCTTGGAGACATTTAAAATCGTCATTAACGATAAGCTTATACTTTGTAAGCTCGATATAGAATAAAAGATACAGAAGTAGAATCATTTAATAAGGAAATCACTTATAAGATTTAAGTACATAGATACTTGACATTAGGAAGATTTAAGCATCTAAATAGATAATAAATTTTGAATAGGTTTAAGAAGATTTAATAAAATAAGACAAGTTTTAAAGTGTTGAAGAAAATTTAATTCAGTTTTTCTTGCTGTCGATGGGCAGTAGTTTCTTCTGTAGTTGGACATTTAAATTTTCAGGTATGGAGATGTTGCAGTAAGTTACGTCGGGAGGAGTGAACAGTTTCCAGCAGGAATGGATGGGATAGTAAAGGTTAAGAGTTGATAGGAATGAAGAGTTAGTTTTTCTTATTTCTGTGAAGTAGGTTGTGTGTGTGTTTCTTTAAGATGGTATGATTCGTATTTGATGGTATGTAAGATGTGAGTAGGCTTTAGGCCTACTTCTTCTTTTCATTAAGGGGTCTTATAAAAGATATTGCCGAGTTTCTTTCCGTAGGCAGTTTGGGACAATTGGTGAAAGTCTTCTGAGACGAACAGATACTTTCTCTTAGGTGGGTAAAAAGATACCAGAGGAATCGGAAACATCTAAGATCTCCCCCCCCTTTATAAGTGGTACTGTGTTAGTCACAAGCCACTGGTAAACCAAGTGTGATAATTTTAGCGGAAAGCGGGTTAACCGAGCCACAGAGGCGCACATATTCATGAACATCTGTGAATATATTTATAGGCTCGCTTGTCGTGTATCCTTTCTATTTATGTTACTTATTCGTAACTTATAGTAACAAATGATTTTCAATCTTTCTATTCTTCCAAGGATGTAGTTGATCAGGCCCCAGCGATTAATATTTAAATATTTTCTTTTTGAGTTTTTACCACCTAAACTCAGCAATTTTGCAGTAATAAATAATGTGACAACGCTAGTAGATCCCAGAGCAAAAACTTACGACCCAAACTGAGCTAGAGTGTGGCGTAGGCCTGCGAACCGATTGCGATGGTAGATCTCAGCCCTCCCTTTGATCTCTTCCTAAGCTATCTCATCTAACTGAGACTGTAGAGAGGGTTCTCTATAGTTGAGGTTAAGATGGTCTAGAAGGAGATTAGTCCTTCCGCTTTGGACTCCCTGAGGAGATGATTGGACATTTCTCTTTCAGGTATGCAGTTTCTAAAGTAAGTGCGTAGGGAGGAGTGGACAGCTCTCGTGTGTGATGGATTATAAGATAACATTTTGAAGGTTGTTAAGAATGAAAGATATGGTTTTTCTTTATTCCTGAAGTAAGATATTGCGAGTATTTTTAAAAAGGGAATAGCTATGTCGGGTATGTGATGTTGTATTAGGGAGTAAGTAGATTTCATTGTCTGCTTGTCCGTTTTTGGGGGTCCTTAAAAAGATATTTTATGGAATCTCTTTCTATATGGCAACCTAGGACTTAAGGTGAAAGTTATCATAAGGTGGTTAGATACTTTAGGGTGGGTAACTGGTGCCAAAAGGGGTCATTTAACAGCTTAGACCCCTCCTGTTTATAAAAGTGAGTGTATGTGATGATACATGTCACTGGTCAACGGAGCTTCTTGTATAAGCGTACTGCTAGTTGACCGAGCCAAGTTACGCGATATTCTCGTTCATCTAAATATAGGTTTGAGGCTCACTTGTCGTGTCATTCTCTATGCAGCAACGCTTATAGGTTACTATAAGTAACCCACAATTTTCAATCTTTCTTCGATCTTAAAAGGCGTAGTTGATCAGGCCCCTGCAAGAAATACTTATGTTTTCTTTTTGAGTTTTCAAGAGCTAAACTCAATAGGTTCGCAGTATTAAATAATGTGACAACGTTATTAGATCCCGGAGCAAGAACTTACGACCCAACTGAGCTAGTTAGTGGCGTACTTCTGCGAAGCAACTGCGATGGTCGATCTCAACCCCCCTTTAATCTCCTACTCGACTATTTAGTTGGACCAAAGCTAAAGAGAGAGTTCTCTATAGTCAAAATTAAATTGGTTTTAGTGGAGATTTGACCTTCCGGTTTGAATTTTCTTTTTTTTTATATAGAATTTACGTGCACTCAAGGGGTTATTAATGCCCTTAACATGAATTAACACAGTGCGCGCGGTTAGGAAAGAAGGATAGGAGATAAAAGGAGATACCCATGCACATTGGTTTTGAATGTCTGTATATTACAATAGGAGGGAAAAATTGAGCCGGGTCAATCATTCCACATTCTTGTAGTGCGGCTAAAAAAAAAGTCTCTATACTTGACAGTACGTCCGAAAATAGGCTCAAGGGTAAATTAATGGGCATTCCTAGCAATGCGAGTGTTGCGGGGAAATTGTTTAAGGGAAGGAATGCATCTGGCTATTTCGCTGGAGCACTGTTTGTGGAAGTAGCGATAAAACAAGGTTAGACAAGAAACATTACGGCGATGTTCAAGTGAAACAAAAGTTTCGGTAATGGTTCTTTCTCCCATCAATTTTAAGGCCCTTCTTTTGATCCCATCCAGGAGACGCAAGTGAGTGACGTTGCATTTCCACGTCCGAAGAACATGGACGTGAATCTGGAAACGAATATGAGAAGCTGAGAGTACCGTCGTCAGCAAAACAATTTAGTGGATTGGAAGTATTAGACAAAAGATCATTAAGGAAGATTAGAAAGAGTGTTGGAGACAGAACGGAGCCTTGGGGCACACCAGCATTTATTTTGTGGGTAGCAGACTGAAAACCATCCAAAACAACGCGAATTGAACGGTCAGAAAGGTGATTTCTAATCCATCGAAGAAGGGGTTCATCGATGCCAAATGCACGCATTTTCGATAAGAGAGCAAATGCTTTAGAAATGTCGAGTGCAATAATCTTACTTTCTCCAAAACGATATAAAGATTCCACTGTTCGGTGAGATATACCATCATATCACCAGTGGACCTATTGCTAAGAAAGAAGTTTCCGTTTCTCAAGATATTTCTTGATCTGAAAGTTTATCAGATTTTCCATGACCTTGGAAAGAAGGGAAGTCAGTGCAATTGGTCGGTAATTTGAGGGGGATGAAGATACGCCTTTTTTTGGAACGGGCTGGACAAACGCTGTTTTCCATCCACTCGGAAAGAGACCTGTAGAGTAGGACAGATGGAAAAGCTTACTCAGTGGTTTTGCCAGCGTGGAAGCACACCTCTTCAGAACAATTGGGGAGATACTATCCGGGCCAGCATATTTGTGTAAATCGAGATCGTTAAGAACTCTTGCAACTGAACGAATGCGAAAGGAGATTTGTCCTATAAAACCATTTACGCTCTCAAGAACAGGAGGAGTCATGTCACTCTGTGGTAGTGTCGAATTGGCAGCGAACTTTGCTGCAAATAAATCAGCCTTTGCTTGAGAGCTTACCACAGGAGTGTCGTTATCGACCAGCGTCGGAACCGAGGACGAAGTGGAGTTTCGTACGTTTTTTACAAATGACCAAAAATTTTTACTACCTTTGGACATTGCAGTATTTTTTGCCTTAATTGTTCATCTAAAAACAAGTCGAACCATGAATTCTCTTTTGGTTTGATACTTTTTGTCCTACTCGGAACAAAATTTCTCATTCCGCAGAGAATAATGTTTGTAATCATATCAGCGCTGGAGTCTACGTCACTATCGAGGAAACATAGTGACCAGTTAAAGTTTCCGAAGAATTTATTGAGACCGTCCCAGTTGGCTTTCTCGTATTGCCATACGGTTCTCCTTGGAATTTTTTTTTAACTGGACTGTTGGAGTACGAGAAAAAAACTGAAATGATGCAGTGGTCCAACGTGCCTAGAGGCGATAATACATCGATAGTGTTTTTATCGGGATGAGATATTAGAAACAAATCAAGGGTGTTTGGCGTGTGACCTGCAATGTCAGGGATTCTTGTTGGCTTGTCAACTAGCTAAGTTAAGTTGCTTACCTCAGCGAAAATCTCGGCATACTTTCCTTCGGGTGTTGTCTGGCCAGAATATCGAAGCCACGTAGAATTGTGTACATTGAAATCGCTCGTTACAACGATTTCAGTGCGAGGATAATGGGAAACAATTCTTTGCATTGAATCCGACAGCGCATCGAATTTGTTAAAAGTCGAGACACTGTTTAGACCTGGGCTTCTATAAATAAAACATATATGGATGATTTGCTTTTGACGGTGAATTTAAACCACATGAAATTAAAGTCAGTGTTTGAACACTGACCATATTTTGGTAGAAGCTGGTAAACAACACCATTTCTTACGTATACAGCTAGGCCGTGATAAGCGAAGAATAATGGCACTAAGTTGTACCCGTGTAGATTAAATTCCAACGGATCAGAATTTTCACCTATTTGGGTTTCACTTAATACCAAAACAGCTGGCCTGTTTTTTTCCCACGATCGTTGCTATAGTCAACACAAAATTTTCCTACTATTATAAAAAACAAACATTAAAAAACAAAACCAACTTATACGAACAAAATTCAATATTTTCTCAAATCCCCAATATGAACTTTTCAATAACACATTTCATTAAATTATTCCAACTTTAAACACTCGTTCCAACTTTTCTCTTTCATCCTTTCCATTTTACATTTCATTCTTTCTTTAATTATTACATTTAGGATAAATAAATTTGAACTCTGTGAAATCATAAACTATCGCTAGCTTATAAGATTTATCTTACTGTGTTAGTATTTACCCGAAATAAATAAATAAATACATTTCCATCAGTGACTGCCCTTCTTGGAAATGTGCCTTGATCGGCTCCTGGATTAAAGTGTAAAATAGAGAACTTTACGTAAAACGTTAACTTAGATTAAGCATTACCTTGCAAACAAGTTTGACTCAGCATATTTATTGCCTAAGATAGTTTGATAATTTTAATTCACTTAATGCACTATTGGATATGGACTTTTTATTTTTTTTGGGGTAATTTTTTTTGGCTATTATTATTTTTTTAATTTTAAATTGGGGGTGGCGGGCACAATAAAAACGAGCGAGTATGCTTAACTTCCGACAGACGACCGAGATAATGATTTAATATCTCTAGAGAGATATTCGCTCATGTGTCCATGGCGACCGAGATAATCATGTTTATCTAGGAGAGTTTGGTTTATGCTTTTGGCATTGTTTTGGGTTTTGTTGTAAGCACAAGGTAGTGTTGGACAAGCAATAAGAGCAACGCTTGTTGATTACGAGAAGAGAGTACCTGACGATACTCTCGATCAGAGGTCTGAATTAAATCTCAACCTTTTGAAAGGTTCTTAAATATCTCTCACTTGTTGATATTTTCAACACCGATCACTTAAAAACCGGTTTTCTATCATAGTACTTTTGTCGGTTTCGGTCAGAGATAAACTTTTATTTTTGTGGTTTTTAGGTTATGGTCAACCAGTGACCATTTATTGCTGAGAGAAAAAAATAAAACTCATCTTGATATTTTCAATTAGTACAGTCCGTTATTGATAGTTTTTCCTTTAGAAAGTTGGCAAGTAGTATAATACATGTGGAATTACATTTTAATATGTTTGATTAGTTGTTGGCCAATTTTTAACTCAACACTATTTTTCAAATAGAACAACAATTCGTCAATTCCTCGAGAAGAAAATGCAACGCTAAGCCACGACATTTCAACAGGTTCAAGACGTCCATCTTACGATGCCGATGACTCGCTTCTATGTATGTATTTAAATAATATTGAACAACGAGAACAGAATACACAACAAAGGTGTAATGCCAGAAATAATGCATCAAAAATATACACAGATGTTGAAAATTTTGAATCTATATACCTACCCTCGTTTGCCGTTGGATTCCAATATTCTTTCATTTTTTGACAAACTTAAACTTGAATCTCCTGATATTTTTGAACTGCAATGGTTGTGCTTGGCGTGCCAGCGACACAAGTAACAGTGGAAAGAGCATTTTCATCTCTAAATTTTATTTTAAGCGAAAAAAGATATAACTTAAGTTCAAAAACTCTTCAGAGATTACTTTGAGTAAAACTTTATACTTGAATGAAATGTATATTGAAATGTACATACACACAATAATTTCTTAAAATCTTTTCAAACGATAATAGTTATTATAAGAAGAGCTTTGAACACTTAAATAAATATGTAAATGTATATTTTTAGATTTATTTTATTAATGTTACCAAATAAATATCAAAACTTTGAATTCCAAACATTAACCATTTATTATTTATTTTCGACGAAACTGGTTTTAGGTCGATCATCTCCAGTAATGAAATATGAAAAAAGTCAACCATTGAGAGATATATTTTAAAGTAAAAAATAAATCTCAAGCAAACACCTAAAAAGTCAGCACATAAAAATAAATCTCAGACCAAAACCAAAATGTCACAATCTGAATGTAGTAACTCTTAGTAATAAACCAACTGAAAATAAAGGTTGAGAGTTATTTCTGATCTCTGCTCTCGATGCATTCTAACGCATGTCCCTTCTGAAGTTAATGAAGAATAGGATGTGGTAGGGGGATGTGGTATAGAAAAGGGCAAGTAAAGTGGTTCTGTATAAGTGGAAGGATAATTATGGTAATGTTTTATGAAGAAGAAGATTCTCTTACTCCTCAAGAGATAGTTACTGCTACGGTAAAATTACGCCGAGAAGAGGATAGACGTTTTATGACAGACGAAGTACCTCAAAGCCAAGCGTTACTTTTCGAGCAATTGACAACCCTTTTTCAAACTCTACCTCCTTCTTCTAACAACCAACCTTCTACTTCACGAAACCTTGCACCTAGACAGAAAACTAGTCAGAATCAGACTAGGGTAAGAATAGCTGATGTTCCAAACGGAACAACTGCAGGAAATCCTGCAACTCAACATGCTAACTTAACTAGAAATTTTGAATCTTATCCAACGCCGAACGTTGAACCAGCAACTACATTGAATGTTCCTACAGGACATTTAGTAAACATGGCTTGGGGTTCGAATATAGATGGTTTTCTCACGCGTATGAACGCGTTTACTTTAGATGGTTCTCCAGAAGCTTCATCGCCACGGAGATAAGTACCTTCTAACGCCACGTCATATATTAGATTTCCACAATACCACAAGTGGGGTATTAAATTTGACGGTCAAAACATGTCTGTAGACGACTTTTTGTTTCGTCTCGATTGCGTTAGGTACAGTTATGCTGTTCCATGGGATGAGCTGACGGTGAATTTTCATCATTTTGTATCTGGACAAGCGGAGTCATGGTATTGGATGTACCTGAAGGGTAATCGACATACTTCTTGGAGTTCGCTTCAGTCAGGTCTAATCGACCAATTTCGAAGTCTTGAGACAGACTCTGAGTTGTCACGAAAGCTTTCAGACCGAAAGCAACAATCAAGTGAATCATATAATGATATTTATGACGCTTTAATGTCAATTAATTCGAGGATGCGTATTCCGAAGTCGGAAACAGAACTAATCGAAATTATAAAGATGAATGTGAAGAGGCAAATGGGTGAGTTGCTCACTACCTTCAGTACACATAGTTTGTGACAGATGACATATGTATGTCGAACAATCGAAAAGTTTCTTGACCGACAGAAGAGCACGCGACCCTCTTTTGTGCCGAACACGCACCGAATTCCGACAAAACGTTTTGTGAACGAAGTTGTGGAAGAATCAAGTGATTTAACCGTAATTTTACCTGCAAGTGTAGAAGCTGTACATAACTTACATAAAGAAGTGAACGAAAGAAAGTTTTGTTTCCGTTGTGGATTAGGTGAGGTTAGGTTAAGGTGGCTGTCAGTCAACGACTGACACAGTTAGACCAGATAGTAGGTCCATGGTGATACCACATATGAAAGTAAGGCACAATTTTAAAACCAATTGGAACTTTTAATAAAGCTATGGAGACAGAGTGTATGTCTGCCTGAGTTAGATCGTTGAGGAAGAATTCTTCCAAATGTAATTATCGTCTTTGTGAGAGAGCAGGGCATGAACAAAGAAGATGAGTTATAGTCTCTTCTTCTTCCTCGTCCATGCAACTTCTGCAGAAGTCGTTCGAGAAGACACCGAGGGGTGTAAGATAAAGAAGAATGTTTAAGGCAGGTGAAGGTGTCATACGCAGTGCTCCAGTGACACATAGACACGCTGATCTTTGGACTTTGCTTAGGTGGTCCCGGTAGGGCACTTTATCCATACTGTTATCCCATAAGTGAGTATCGGTCTTATGACCGCTGTATACAGCCAGTGGGTAATTTCTGAGGATAAACCCCATTTATTCCCTATTGCTTTTTTGCAAGAAAAGAAAGCCACCGTGGCCTTTTTTACTCTTTTCTGAATGTTGGGTGTCCATGTGAGCTTCTTTCTAAAACGAGGCTAAATATCTAATAGCTTCATTTAAGAAAATAAGTGGAGTTCCATTGATGGACGGAGCATTTAGTTGTGGAATTTTATATTTCCTTGTGAAGAGGACCAGTTCAGTTTTGTGAGGGTTTACTCCTAACCCACATTTACCTGTCCATTTAAGAAGCTTGTTAAGTGCTGTTTGCATTAGCTCAATAAGAATTAGAGCATGTTTTCCCGATATCGCAATAGCGACGTCATCAGCGTATCGTATCAGCAATCGCCTTGAATCCCTCAGCTTCCAGGTCAGCTAGAAGTTCATTGACAACTAACTTCCTTAGAAGAGGGGATAGGACTTCACCTTGTGGTTTACCTCTGCTGACTGATCTTCTTAAGGAGACACCTCCTAGGGTTGAGTTGATTAGCCTACTTTTTAGCATAAGATTTATTAGCTCACTCAGGGATCTGTCCACTTTAAGATTGTCTAGTGCCGTTGTGATTGCCTGGTTGCTGACGTTGTTGAAAGCACCCTCGATATCAAGGAATGCTACCAGAGTATACTCTTTGTGATGTAGGGAATATTCGATAGCGCTAACTAAGGTATGTGAGGCAGTATCTACCGATTTTCCTTTGCAGTAAGCGTGTTGTGCTGTAGGCGCTACAGTTGGGTCTATGGCATTCCGCAAATGGATATCAATCAGACGTTCTAAAGTTTTAAGAAGGAACGATGATAGACTTATAGGTCTGAGGTATTTTGGATACACTTGAGACCATTTTCCCGCTTTGGGAATGAACACAACTTTTACTTCCCTCCATAATGAAGGAATGTACTTTAACTCTTAACATCCGTTCAGTACTACTTCCAGGATAGGGATAATAATATCCGTACACTGTTGAAGTTCTGCTGATATTATACCGTCAGGTCCAGCAGATTTATATGGATTGAAGCTGTTGTTGCCCATTTTAGTTTTTTCCTAGTGATCAGACGAAATTTACTAGTTTTATTATTGAATGATCCCATTGGACTACAATCAAGGTTTGCTATGTTAAGCTAGCTACCTGGGAAATGGGTGCCAAGTATCAAGTTAAGCGATTCTTCGCAGGTATTTGTCCATGAGCCGTCTGCTTTTTTAAAGAAGCTAGGCATTGTATAATTGGTAGAGAGGATTTTCCTTAATCTAGAGGCCTCTGAAGTATCTTCTATTTTACCACAGAAGTTCCTCCAGGGGGCTCTTTTATTTTCCTCAGCTCTTTTTTATATAATTTCAGGGATTCTTTATAGGAATCCCAGTCGAAATTTCTTCGGAGTATTTAGCTCGGTTGAAGGACTTTCCACAAGTTTTCATGAGTTGTTCTAGCCCCGAATCCCACCAAGGTGGCTTCCGTTTTCCTCTTATGCGAGTAAGAGGGCAGGAAGCTGACATTGATTTGTTTAGGGCTGCTGTTAGATCATTGTCTTTTCTGTCAAGTTTGTTTATATTAGAAGGGATTTTCAAAAGATCGGCTTTGATTAAACTTTTTAGAGTTTCCCTGTATTTTTGCCAATCAGTCTTTCGATAATTACGGAAGGCTGGTTGTTTATTAGTGTCATCAATAAGTTTAAATTGAATGTATCTGTGATCAGAGAATGAGTGCTCTGCAGACACCCTCCAATTCGTGATCCTATGATGAATCGAATCGGAGACAAGAGTTATGTGCAAGACTTCTTGTCTGTTTCTGGTTATGAATGTAGGTTTATTCCCAGTATTTGTTACGATTAGGTTAGTACTAAGAATATAATCAAAAAGAGACTCACCTCTATCATTTATATTTGTACTCCCCCAGACTGTATGGTGTAGTGGCGTCACATCCAATTAGGAGGCACATATTTAGCCGCTCTGTTTCCCCTATAATTCTCCTCAGAATGTCGCTGGAGAGAGGGCTGAGATGATCGTGGCCAAGGTATGCTGAGGCAATCCAGTATACGCCTTTGTTGGTCTGCAATCTGACTGTTATTATATAATTAATTGGATAATTAAAGTACATATTAAGTTCTTCATTCATTATTTGTTTATTTTTGTTATATTTGTCACAGACTGGCACAATTTCACAACAAACAACAAAATAACAAATTATTTCTCATCTGACGTTTGACAGAAAAGTATTCAGATCGATTCTCCCAACCCATCAGAGATGCATTCTTTCGTGTTGAGAATCGATCTTGAATTGCACTTTTTGAGTGAATGAAACTCTCAAAAGTAAAAAAGATCAAAACTTTTGACAGAAAGAGCAATTCTTTTCGTGAATGAAACGCGCTATTAATAAAGGATGTTTTAAATTGCTGAAAGCAATTATTCTACGGAATTCTTGGAGTTTACCCTAAAAAGGTAAGGGATTCATTTTGTTGTATGTCAGCCATGTATTCCCATGTGCACGACTTAGTTTTTTTTGTGTGCACGTCTTCCTAATTCTACAGGGAGCGTGCAATGTAAAAGGAAGAGTATAGTGATTTCATAAGTATCTTTTTTATTCACTAGGGTCCTTATATGAGGCAACAATTGTATGCTAAGAATTATTCAGAAATCTGCAAGGGAAGTCTGCCTTTGTCGCAGCATGGAAACCTATCCACGTGTTCCAATTGGAACTTATCCAGATACCCACATTTCCTAAATTGGAATTCTTCACCTCACTCATTATCAGCAGAGACGCTGCCGCCTACGTTCCTGATACATTTATCTATATACATAGTTGGAGCAACGAGGGATTCCTCAACAACACACGTTCTAACCGCATGGTTACAGGAGGTTCATTTAGAACCGCATGGTCCTCGATCGCTTTGGCCAATCGATATATTCATGTGCTAGTCACATTACATCCTTGTAAGATTCTACAAATATATTTTATCGTCTCCATACCATATGGTATGTGGTATCTCAGGTAACCTTGTACTTTATTATTGAAAAGTGAAAGCACCTCTTTTAAGAGGAATCAAACTTGAGTCCGGCGACAAAGAACGCCAATCCAAGAAACAAATACATACTCCAGATTAAAACATACGTTATTCAGTTTTGACGCGACGTCCTAACGCCTACGGACGGTGGTGTCCTTCACAATTTATCTTTTGTTTGTATTTTTATCACTAAACACTCACTTTATCCTTATATTATTTTTTGCTGTGTTTTATACTTACTTCAAAAAAAGGAAATCATGAAATCATAAAAACAGAGTGAACTTAAAATTAATTATTTTAGCTGCAGTGTATTTATATGCGTTTTCTGTTTATTTCAAGTGATCATTTCAAAGCAAATCTGAGAATCATTTCAAAAATACTTTTTTTTTGGTATAATTACAATCCGTTTCCCGGAAGATTCCTGAAAGTTTTTTTTTTATTTTACACTCGATAACGTTCGTACTATATTCGCGCTCGTGTATAAAATTTTGTCTCGTCTTTCGATCGGAAGAATATTCCTTTTCACGGGTTTCGTGACACACATAAGTCCTTTGAGCTAGATTGCTCTTTCTAGTAGAAGAATTCAGTTGATTCTTCCCCTCAGATACTTTACGTATCCCGTCCTTTATGGTTTGCTATTTAAACTTAGTCACTTCGGATCATTGTCTATTAGGCTATCATATTTTTTTGTATTTGTATTTTAATTTCGTTTTGTATACTGGTCATAGACCGACATTTTTGAACCTTCGTGTTCACCACTTCTTATTGTTTCTTTTGCTATTAGGTACTATTCCTGTGTAATGCCACAGAAGAAGACTTCGGGTCTTATTTTGAACCCTCATTTTCGGGATTCGTTGTCTTGAGGATTGAGTCGTGTTCTTTGTATAGGTGTGTCTACATGCACCCGATCACTTAATTGTTTGTTCGTCGAAAACTTTTTTTTTCATGTACACGCGTTCTGAGTTTTGAAAATACTCAACTACTTGAGCTATAGTGAGACTTGTGTGTAGTACGTTCGTTTAATGGATTAAATTGACAATTGTCAACAATATTAAATTTTTGTCGTTCTTAAACTCCGAAAATGTTACAATGTGTAACACTCTCGACGTTCGTTTATGCACAATTAAGTTACATTTTGTAACAATATCCAACTCGGCGCAGGGCCAAAAGTCCACAGGCTAAAAGTCAACAATGGACTTTTGACCCACTTGGGTGGGTCAAAAGTGCACAAATATATAATGGACTTTTGGCCCACCCTAGTGAGCCAAAAGTGCACAAGGAACTAGGCCACAAGTTCATACAATTTAGAGAAAAGTGGGTCACAAGTCCATATTGAAGAAAAAAAATTAAGAATTATTCTTTTTATTTTTAAAGAAAATAACAACACATGAAAAAAAAACAAAATAAACGACAATTCAATATAATCAAATACAAAATCGCGCGATTTTTTATTTGATTATACTAATATTTACTTCAATAATCAATTAAATAATCGCAGTGACTTAAATTAAAGCTTTTCAGTATTTACTGTACCTATTATTTATTTTTTAATTGATCAAATAAATACTAAAAATCTTTTATTTAAATCACTGCTATTTTTTAATTGATTACTGTATTAATTATTAATATAATCAATTAAAAAATCGCGCGATTTTTTAATTGATTATATTAATAATTAATACATTAATCAATTAAAAAATAGCAGTGATTTAAAAATCGCGCGATTTTTTAATTGATTATATTAATAATTAATACAGTAATCAATTAAAAAATAGCAGTGATTTAAATAAAAGATTTTCACTATTTATTTGATCAATTAAAAAATAAATAATAGGTACAGTAAATACTGAAAAGCTTTAATTAAAGTCACTGCGATTGTTTTATTGATTATTGAAGTAAATATCAATATAATCAAATAAAAAATCGCTCGACTTTTTATTTGATTATATTGATATTTACTTCAATAATCAATTAAAAAATCGCAGTGACTTAAATTAAAGCTTTTTACTTCTGTAAATGACAGACAACTTGGACAACTCGTTTGCATTGATTGTTTCAAAGCATTTACCGATATAATCTTTAAATGAGAATATTAACACCATTGCTCTTCACAGCTGGTTACAGGGTGTACCGATATTTTTTTGAATCACCTTAGTTTTATTTTTTAAATAAACTAGGAGATGAAATTATTATGGATAGTGAATGAATTTTACAAAAAAAAATAAATTGCGTACGCTAAAGAAGCTTAGACGTTAGAATGCTTCAATGATCGTTTTTCAATATCCTAAGATTATAATTTAACTTTTTGAGTTTGCTCCAAGCATTATGATAACCCTTTGTAGACTACAATACAGAACTGTGACTCATTTTAGTCACAAAAAGTAAAAGATTGAGAGCTGTACACCATTATGGACTATTGGCTCACCTGAGTGGGTCAAAAGTCCATAATCGATGTGCCAAAAGTCCACAGGGATTTCTTGTGTACTTTTGGCTCAATATAGTGGGCCAAGAGTCCATAGTATATTTGTGCACTTCTGACCCACCCAAGTGGGTCAAAAGTCCATTGTGGACTTTTGGCCTGTGGACTTTTGACCCTGCGCCATCTCCTCCACATAATTTGACAGTGTTGATGTGTCAAAAGTAGAAAAGGGTAGAATTTGTTTACAAATTGAACATGATTCTTTAGGTTGCGAGAGATTTTAAATTGTTTTAGTATATTTTTATACATGTATTATTTAAAAAAAAATTAAAATTAAAAAGGAATAAATATCGGTTCGATCAGAAAAAAAGGTAAAATGTTTGTGCAAGAAAGTTCGGTCGTATGAATTAATAGGTCCAATGGTAAAAAAGTGATTCGTTTATATTTTAATGTGAATCCTCTTTGCATTGTTTGTGTTTTTTTTAAGAAAAGTGTGTTGACTGAATTCATTTGCTTTTTATAAAATTACAAACACAATTTCAACACTTGTCGTTCTTAAACGAAATTGTTACAATCCTAACAATCTCTAACATGACACTTCAACACTTATTATTGTCATAACTACAATCTCGAGAAAACGACCGCACTTCTGTAGTTCTCATTAAATGAAAGAAGCATACATGGTAGATATTCTTCAATAGTTGAAGATAGCTTCAGTACACTCTTTGCGGAATTACTATCTGCTAACTGTAGAGCAGTGTGGTAATACTTGGTATAGTTATTTTGCAATCATTAATCTTTGATTAACCCCGTTCTCTTTCAGTGTCTGATTCCAGCAGTGCACTACTGATTACTTTCGTTTGCCTTAACTATATTAATTGATTCATTACATTACATACTTTATTGAATGAAACATAACAAATAACTATATTAATATCATATTTACTCTCTATCTCTATCTATCCTACCCTTGCCGTCTCCTTCAAAAGCATAAACCCTTGGGCTAACGTCCCATGATTTTTTTTGGGTTACCTAGAAACAGATTCTTAAAAAGTGTCGCGTTTGTTTCGTCAGTAAAGTCAGTTTTGTTTATGTCGCGTTTCGATTAAATCCATCTCATTTCTTTAGTCGTAAAATCAATTAATCAGTTGAAATCAGTAGATACAGAAAACGACCTTTTGAAATTTTGAACCAAAAAGAATTTCTATTTTTTTTTTTTGATCGCTTCAATCAAGCGAAACGAGTCAAGAGTGATGATATAAATTCATGCATTACCTCTTTGGCGAATATTTTTTTTTTTAAGAATAACGAGTAATTTCAAGATAAATTCTTAAACATTCAGAAACATATTCAAACAAAAGAAATCATTTTAGAGATTTTGAATAATAAGATCAAACAATATAATTTGTTTGAGATAAGGAAGTTTCTTTCTTTCTTGTTTATATCAAGAAGATATAAGGTCACTCCACAGTTTAATAAAGATTTTGTACAATATAGAGTTACAGATATTTTTAGAGTTATAGATACATTATAGATAAGCAGGGCCCGACAAGCTATACGTGCAAGCGGTGCAAATGAGCAGGGCGCTGCAATCAATGGGCTCCTTGGGCGAGCGCTTAAATAGTCACCTCGTAACCACTACCTTCTTTTTTAATTCTCATTTATTTTTGTAGCTCACACCAATATTGATATTCATTATATAACTAACAGCTAATTTGAATTTAATGACTATACAATTATATACATAATATCTACTATTCCAAAAATTATTTCATGTTTACCTTCTTATTCACACCCACCCCACAGTCCCACAGTAAAAAAAAAACTTTATCAACCAAGTTAACTTCAATAGATACCTTCCTACCTAGCTATATGCTATTTTTTTCTTTATAAGGCATCACCACGTATGAGAAATTTTATTTTATTTTCATAACCCACCCCTATGGAGTGTAACATAAAAAAAAATGTCAACAGCATAAATACAGATAATTAACAGTGTGCATGTTGGTAACATGCATCGTGCGCAGTCAGTACTTCTATATGAAATCAAAGTGAGCAATGTTACTCAAGAGAAATTGTGAGGTACAAAATTCATACTCATGTACACAACAGTGTGCAAAATTAAAAATTGCACCTATGAATTTAAACTCTTTCGGTTGAGTGTTTTTTGTACTATGTTTAAGTTTGTCATTGGCTTCTCTTTATGAGTGGAATCTTATCACTCGTCTGGAGAGATGAGAGATGACAAAGGGTTGAGTTGAAATTTAAATATGGAAATAATGAGTGATGACTGATGATGAAGCGATGACTAATGATGAGGTTTGTCGTTTGTCGTTATTGAGTGAATCTTTTTGTTGAATTTTCTTTTTCTCTTTTTTTGTTCTTGCCTGCCAGTCATTGTTTCCATTAAAAAAAGAATTTTTTGAATAATACAGGGTAATCGGTGTTAGCAAATATAACAAAAAATACTTGTTGTATTATTTTTGGTGTGAGGTTGTTTAAAGAGATACAGCGAGTAGGTTGAGTTGAAACAAGAAAAAAATCGTATGGAAGGGGGTCTATTCATCTTCGTTTAGCCAGGAGGCGCAATTTTCTAAAAACATGACTTAAATTGGAAAAAAAATAATTAAAAAATAACGGTAACTCCTACAATGCCATGCCATATCTTTTTGTAAAGTCAGAAATCTCCTCCTTTTTAGTGTTTTTAAATAAAGCTATTTTAGTGATTAGTTTTCAAAATATTAACTTTCAAACTCAAAATTATGGCAACAAAAAAATAGAAACAAATTTCCAACTAATTTTTTTCAAAATTTGTTGTAGGTTTTCAAGTATTATTTTTGTTGTCAAAACTCAATGCTCTTATTAGTTTTGGGTCAGACACTGAAAACCGTATGGCTCTATGACTTTTTGTTGCCAAGCTATTCAAAAATATCCGAACCTTCTTGTTCATAAAAAACACACAAAAATTTGCATTACTTGTGCCATCTCGTAAGACTAGATTTTCGTGTTTTTATGCAGAAATAGGTTCTTTTATTTTTGAATAGCTTGGCGACAAGAAATCCTAGAGACATACAGTTTTTTATGTTGGACTTGAATCAAATAAGAGCATTGAATTTTGGCAAAAAATACTAAATAAGGTAAAATTTTGAAATAAAATTAGTTTGAAAATTTGATTTTAACTTTTTTTTTTATTTTGAGTTTGAAAATTAATATTTAGAAAAAAAATTTCACTAAAATAAATATTTTTCAAAACAAAATAGGTAAAAGAAAAGGTTTTTGGCCTTAAAAAATGGCATAGCATGGCGTTGTAGAAGTTATCTTGTTATTTTTTAATAATTTTTGTTTCCAATTTAAGTCATGTTTTAATAAAATCGACCCTCTCAGCCAAACGGAAGGGAATAGACCCCCCTCCCACATGAGTTTTTCTTGTTCCAACTCAACCTACTCGCTCTAGCTGTTTGGCACACCTTTAGTGAATCAGCCTTCATAAGCTTTCGCTTATGAAAATTCGCAAACTGTACGTTACGCAACCTACCTCAAATATATCTTGTATATCTCCTATAGTTTTCAGATATATTTTTTGACTTAAATTTACAATTATTTTTGTATTCTTCAGTTACTATTATTTTTTGATATATCGAATAGGCCTGTTGGGGATACCTCGTTCCTCGTTAAAAAAAAACCCCCATTGCAAAGTCTACATCTTGGGTAATGAGGAAACGACTTCTTCCAAAAATCACCGCAATTGAGGGTGCCAATGATAAAGCTTGCGCAGGGCGCTAATTTAGCTCGGGCCGGCCCTGTAGATAAGATTTAGATTTAAGAACATTTAAATTAATAGAAATTTTTATAACGATTTGAAAAGAAAGATTTGAAGTGTTTTCAATGCTGTTAGTTAGCAGTGGTTATACCAGAAGTTGGACATTTCTCTTTCAGGTATGCAGTTTCTAAAGTAAGTGCGTAGGGAGGAGTGGACAGCTCTCGTGTGTGATGGATTATAAGATATTATTATTATTATTATTATTACAACAACTCCGTCGATGAATCGAACGGAGTAGACACACTTACAAGCACTGGCAACTTAGGCCTTCGGCTCAAGACAACACACAGTAATACGACAGAGAGAGACAGACAGAACAGAAGATAGAAGAACACACAAACGAATGCCAACAGCTCGCAGTTATTAGTTTGACGGTCCCCCATCTTACTACTAACCACGCGCAATGATGCTTGATTCCGCTGATCTATTGGGAAGCGATGCTTTATCAGAGCCAAGGCCGTTGACGGATTATAAGATAACATGGTGAAGGTTGTTAGGAATGAAAGACATGGTTTCTCTTTATTCCTGAAGTAAGTTATTTCGGGTATTTCTAAAAAGGGAATATGTCGGGTATGTGATGTTGTATTAGGGAGTAAGTAGATTTCATTGTCTGCTTGTCCGTTTTTGGGGGTCCTTAAAAAGATATTTTATGGAATCTCTTTCTATATGGCAACCTAGGACCAAAGGTGAAAGTTATCATAAGGTGGTTAGATACTTTAGGGTGGGTAACTGGTGCCAAGAGGGGTCATTTAACAGCTGAGATCGCTCCTGTTTATAAGAGTGAGTGTATGTGATGATACATGTCACTGATCAACGGAGCTTCTTGTATAAGCGTACTGCTAGTTGACCGAGCCAAGTTACGCGATATTCTCGTTCATCTAAATATATGTTTGAGGCTCACTTGTCGTGTCATTCTCTATGCGGCAACGCTTATAGGTTACTATAAGTAACCCAAAATTTTCAATCTTTCTTCGATCTTAAAAGGCGTAGTTGATCAGGCCCCTGAAAGAAATATTTATGTTTTCTTTTTAAGTTTTCAAGATCTAAACTCAATAGGTTTGCAGTATTAAATAATGTGACAACGTTGTTAGATCCCAGAGCAAGAGCTTACGACCCAACTGAGCTAGTTAGTGGCGTACTTCTGCAAACCGACTGCGATGGTCGATCTCAACCTCCCCTTAATCTCCTACTTGACTATTTAGTTGGACCAAAGCTATAGAGAAGGTTCTCCATAGTCAAAGTAAAATTGGTCTGAATATAGATTTGTCCTTCCGCTTTGAATTCTCTAGAGAGATATTAGATCATGTGTCTATGGCGACCGAGATAATCATGTTTATCTAGGAGAGTTTGGTTTATGCTTTTGGCATTGTTTTGGGTTTTGTTGTAAGCACAAGGTAGTGTTGGACAAGCAATAAGAGCAACGCTTGTTGGTTATGAGTAGTGTAGTGGCGAAGAGAGTACCTGACGATACTCTCGATGCATTCTTATGCATGTCCTTTCTGGAATTAATGAAGAATAGGATGTGGTAAGGGGATCACAGTGTGGTATCGAAAATTGTAAGTAAAGTTATTCTGTAAGTGGAAGGATAATTATGGTAATGTTTTCTGCTAGATGTGTTTGCGCCACGGAAGGCACTCGTATGGAGAGTTCAGTTTCGTTCTCTCGGTGGGTAGCTTGAAATGGTGGATGCGTCTGAGGTTTATTATCATCAATTATAAGGGAATACTTATTCATTAATACGTTACAGATACAGCGCCCAACGTGGGGCTCGAATTTAGTCACACGGAAGGTGGCTTGAAGTTTCGTAGAAATTTAAGGTTTATACGTTACAGGGGGTTACCCTCCAAAAGGTCGGGTAGTTCTAAATTTTTGATATGTTATATCGTATGGCTGGTAGATGAAAACTCCAAATTTCCACAACCACGCCCCCTCCAACCCAAATGCAAATTTGTAGTTTACAGAATTTCCTATAAATTTAGTATGAGAAGTATTTTTGTACAACCACTCCGAACGGCGCTATGAAGCTTCCAAAATTTTGTAAGATTTTCAGTTTCCTCCCTCTTTAAAGCGCAATAACTCCTTAACCGTCAAGTTTAGGTCAATTTTGTTTGATTCAATCTTGTAGATAATTTTATTGGCTACCGACTGCATGCAAGTTTTTTATTTCGTGACCAATACAATCGGGTGAGGATTGAGATAGTGTTTTGTTAAAATATTCTCACTAACTCATTTTTTCTCTGTATGTCTGTTTGGTTGCTGCGATTTTGAACTAATTTTCAGATAAGCCAGAGACCCAACCGTGTGCATGCCAGTCCCTGCACCCCTTTTTTTTTCTTTAGTCCGTTTCATGCACTCTGTCAAGGCCGTAATCAGGATGCCAATCATGATGGAGGGGGGTAAAATCATTCAAAAATTAATATTAGTATACAATGATCCCAGTTTCTTTATCAACTTTTATCCAACAGCAACAATTATACAAAATAGATATACATAGCTATTGAAAAATGTGTTCAATACGTACCTGTAGAGCCTGAGTCTTGGATGTATTTTAATAATAAAAACGATAAAATAATAACCGCAAAGTCCACAAATCATTAATATTAAAGAATAAAAACACCTTAAATGACTTTGCCAATTTAAATTTCTTTTATTTGAAAGATTAAACAAAATTAATTAATTTTCGGATGCATTTCGACTATTTGTCATCCTCAGCGAGCACGTTGTACTAAGCTTAAGCTGTCATGGGCTAGGTACAAGTGAGAAAATGTTCAAAACAAAATTCAAATTAAAAACAATAACAAGAAATTAAAACGTCAACCTGTAGGTTGTTCGATGCATTTGAACAGTGGGGAGCATATTGGGGCTTCCATCGTGTTCATTAATATGCTTCTGTTTAAGAACATATAAATGCTTTCATAGGCATCCAGTTTAGTTGCATTGTTTACTTGTTTCTTCAAATTGACGTTGTCCATATCCCACAGTGTGTGATGGTCATGTTCAAGTGCATGAAGTGCGACAGCTGATTTTGTTGCTTGATGTTTTTGAATGCTGGACAAATGTTCTTTCATTCTCACTTCTATGTTCCTTTTTGTTTGGCCAATATATTTTTCTTCGCAATCATTGCATGAGATTTCATAAATACCAGATTTTTGTAGGACGTTGGTTTTATCTTTTAAATTGACAATTAGATTTTGTAATTTGTTGTTGCACAACACGTTCACGCTTTTACTAAGCTTAAATCCAAAATACGATGTCTAAAAATGGATATTTTCTTTTTGAAACAATGCAAGTATGAAAAGGTTTTTCCAAATTTTATTAAAATCAAGTGCGCTGTGACAAATTCTCGAACAAATAATGTTGTTAAAATCGCAAAGTCATCATGGTTAAATTTAGAATTAAAATATTTATACGGAAAATTAAGTTGTGTTGAGCTAGAGACATACGAACTTTATTTACGTTTAGCAAAAGCAATGAAAAAAGAAGATTTTGATTATCTTTTAAGTAAGCTCCACGATGAAATCGACTTTAAAATTACAAATAAAAGAAAAAAGTTAAATAAAAAATTCGATTTCTTGAAAAATAAAAAATATACCAATGAAAAGAATAACAGGGAAAAAACTACATGTAGCACTACGATTGAACCTAGGAATTTTGTCACGAACTTATCTCAACAATTGTTTACAAATGAAGAAATGTCTTTGCTACAAAAGGGTTTAAAGTTCACCCCAAAACCAGGAAAACCAGCAATAATTGACTTGATAGCAGGTATTGAAACTGGCATAAAATATAAAAAGGAAATCACGAAACAAGACATCAGATCCACAACAATATCTATAATAAACAAAAAATCTTCACGTAGAAATATAAAACCATCGAACTCAAAAAAATATCGCCAAGTTTTAACTAATTTGAAAAATAAAGATTGTTTATACATGAAGTCCGACAAGGGAAGAGACATTGTCATCATGGACAAATCACAATATAAGGAAAAAGTAACTGAAACGATCAACTCTGGTAGTTTTCAATTACTCTTAAGGAATCCCTTACCGAAAATGATTCGGAATGCAAATATTTCTTTGAAAGAGGTTGAAAGAGTGTTTGACCCCAAAACCAAATGGAGTCTTTTGACATCAAATCCGTGTGTACCAAAAATGTATTGCTTACCAAAAACTCATAAAGATATCACAAACCTCAAAATGCGCCCGATAGTTTCTAACTGCAATGCACCAACTGAAAAAATTGCAAAATGGTTAGTAAAAAAGTTCAACGAATACCCAAAACCAAAAGGCTTATTTGTTGAAAATAGCTATGAATTTTGTGACAAAATGAAAAATGTTGTAGTTAAAGCAAATGAATGTTTAGTATCGTTTGATGTAGAGTCTCTTTTTCCGAGCATACCGATCCCGGAAACACTCATCATACTTGAAGACTGGCTTACAATACATGAACCAGAGAAAGAAAAGAGACAATTATTTATTAATCTAACAAAACTATGCATGGATCAAAATATTTGCCAATATGATGGAAAATTCTATCAGATCACAAAAGGTACTTGCATGGGAAACGCCCTATCACCTTTCATTGCCAATCTTTTTATGTGAAATTTTGAAACCAAAATGAAATATACAGGAAAGTTACCAACAACTTGGTGGAGATACGTTGACGATGTTGCAGCAATAATTGAAAAAGGAAAAGAAGGAGAAATTTTATCGTATTTAAATACACAATGGCCAACGATTAATTTCACGATAGAAATGGAGGAGAATTCATCTTTACCCTTCCTAGATGTACGTTTGACGCGAAGAATTGACGGCACCATCGAGTTTTCTGTATATAGAAAACCATCAAACACACCATTCTACATTCCATCAGACTCGCACTGCCCAATGTCTCACAAAAAAGCTGCATTTCATAGCATGGTACACCGACTTTGCAGACTTCCGCTTAACATCAAAAATTATATGGAAGAATTAAAGTACATCAAGTACGCTGCTTTGTTAAATGGTTATATGGAAGAAATGATAGACAATTTAGTTGCACTTCATTCAAAAAAGATCAAAATACGAGGCAGCACCACATTATCTATTGAAAAAGAACAACCAAAGAGAATATCTTTACCATATATACCTGACTTCACAAATAAAATGAAACAAGTCTTCAAAAAACATAATTTAGAAATTGTACACAGCAGCAACAACAAATTACAAAATCTAATTGTCAATTTAAAAGATAAAACCAACGTCCTACAAAAATCTGGTATTAATGAAATCTCATGCAATGATTGCGAAGAAAAATATATTGGCCAAACAAAAAGGAACATAGAAGTGAGAATGAAAGAACATTTGTCCAGCATTCAAAAACATCAAGCAACAAAATCAGCTGTCGCACTTCATGCACTTGAACATGACCATCACACACTGTGGGATATGGACAACGTCAAATTGAAGAAACAAGTAAACGATGCAACTCAACTGGATGCCTATGAAAGCATTTATGTGTTCTTAAACAGAAGCATATTAATGAACACGATGGAAGCCCCAATATGCTCCCCACTGTTCAAATGCATCGAACAACCTACAGGTTGACGTTTTAATTTCTTGTTATTGTTTTTAATTTGAATTTTGTTTTGATTTTTTTCTCACTTGTACCTAGCCCATGACAGCTTAAGCTTAGTATAACGTGCTCGCTGAGGATGACAAATAGTCGAAATGCATCCGAAAATTAATTAATTTTGTTTAATCTTTTAAATAAAAGAAATTTAAATTGGCAAAGTCATTTAAGGTGTTTTTATTCTTTAATATTAATGCTGAGTCTTAGAGCTCTATACTTGAGTGGAAAATATAAAACGCCCAGGGAAAATTTATCAACAAAATTTAGATACATATTTTGAAATTAATAATTTGATTCTTTTCATTTGATTTTTTATTGAATAATTAAATAATTTCCTTTATATTTTTTTATAAATAACGAAAAGGTAAAAAAATCTCAAGATTACATAAGTCGTATTGAAAACATGTCAGATAGTTGAGAAAAAGTTTGTTGCGAGTCAGGGTTCCACGGGGGACTTACTTTGGGAAAGTAGAAGGGCGGCGGCACGCTTGTCGTTGCACGGCTATGCTCGACGGAAATGGGGGTGGTTCTTTGCCGCTTCCACTTATCCCTCCTGCTCGATAATTAAAATTATCGTGCCAGAAAAAGAAGAAAGGTATAGGAAAGGAAGAGGAGTTTGGACAAGGAACGATGCTACGTTAAAAGGTTAGAAAATTTACCACAAATCGAAGGACTTTGACGCTACCTGAAGGAACATGTGAGTATAGTGCTTTTGAAAGTAAACTAACCTAACAAAACCTACCTAAAATTCAAAATAATAAAAAAAAATAAAATTTCCACCACCAAAATGATAATATAAAATCCCATCACCAAAAATAATAAAAATGAAATCACCTCCACCAAAGTTAACTTATAAACAACTTAAATTTACCTCAATCTAAACCCTAAAACTAAAGCACTTTACTTTTTTATCTCCCTCCAGATATCGTACTACTGAATTCCAAGCGCTCGCCTGATGGTATTGACGAAGGCCTGGCCAACCCATCCAAGTATCTGAAAGATACTTCCGAACGTTACTTAATAGGCCGATGCTCGGAAGCAACCCCTTAAATGACCAACCAAACGCAAACTGTCGGTAGCGTACAGTCAGTTGGTCATGTCATCATGTCATACTACTGGAAGTCTTGCATCAGGACGGCTCTGTCCGCCTCCACACACTTTTAGCTGAAAAAACTAGCAATTCATAATACTAAAATTTCAAGTAACTTTATAATTTTTATTCAAAAAGTTCATTAAAACTGAGCTCTCCAGCTCTAATAAAACTATTAATTAAAAATAATAAAAACTCAAATTTTACGTTAAAAAAAAACAAAAAGTAATAAAAAGATTAACTAACCTACCAGAAAAAAAGTGAAAAATTATAGGTATTGTATTTGACCTTTTTGAACTTTATGTCGTTAAACTTAGGACTTACAGATTCTTGGTCCCTCGTTGTCCTGCCGGCAGCACTCCGAAAAACTGTTGTCGCTGTAGTTTCAATATGTTTTTTTTTCTTAACCCAATTATTACTTTTTAACACAATTCAAGATTTCACTTTTTTTTCACTGAAGAATTTAAAAACTAAAAAAAAAATAAGTTTACTCAAAAAAATATAATTGGAGAACTTAATCCTTTACATAAAAAAAACTGCTAAATGAATTCTGGGTATCTTGATTCTTCACTTTGGATATGCTTTACAAAAAAAATAATCTTGAGTTTATTCAAGCTCAGCGAAGCTTTCTTTTTTTTCTTTCTCACAACACCACAATGCAATAGTTTGTATCCTCTTGGTATTCAGTAGTACGGTATCTGAAGGAAATAGAAAAGTAAAGTGCTTTAGTTTTAGGGTCTAGATTAAGGTAGTTTTAAGAGATTATATAAGTTCAAATTCGTACCAACGAATTTGACTGTGGTGGAGGCGGTTTTATTTAATTTTTATTATTATTTTTGGTGATGGGAAATTTAATTTTTTTTATTATTTTGAATTTTAGGTAGGTTTAGTTAGGTAAGTTTATTTTCAAAAGCACTATACTTACATGTTCCTTCAGGTAGCGTCAAAGTCTTTCGATTTGTGATAACGTTTCAAACCTTTTAACGTAGCTTCATTCCTTTCCAAACTCCTCTTCCTTTCCTGTAACTTTCTTTTTTTCTGGCACGATAATTTTGATTGTCGAGCAGGAGGGATAAGTGGAAGCGGCAAAGAACCACCCCCATTTCCGTTGAGCATAGCCGTGCAACGACAAGCATGCCGCCGCCCTTCTACTTTCCCAAAGTAAGTCCCCCATGGAACCCTGACTCGCTACAATGGCTCCCAACGTGGGGACCTGAGACAAGGTGATGGAAATCTGCGAACAGCTGCTCATCACTCAGTCCGCTCTTCTTTTGAAGAGTTTCCACTCGAAAGAGGAAACTTTCAACCGACAAACCCTTCGACGATCCATCGAATTTGATCCCCCACTTATGAACATCAACCCTACGATTGATGTTCACAAATGAGGACTGATTCGACGGATGTGGCAAAGGTTGAGTCGGCTGAACCATTTCCGAGTGGAAAGTCCGTCTAGTCGTTGGGTTGTAGTTTATGTCGTGTACAGGATTTTGTCTTTTAGTTGGTTCGTACATATTGTCTTGTCTGTATGTAGTGTTTTGTTTAATTGTATTGTTAAAGTTTTGTTGGTACGAACCTGCCGTAGTGTTTTGTGTAAAAGTTGTATTTTGTCTAGGTGGTTGTTTTAATGTAGTTTTTCGTTCAAATGTTGAGTCTAGTCGTGGGTCGTGTTTGACTTTAATGTTTGGTCTCGTTGTATTGTTAATGTCTTGTTGAGAGTATGGATTGTAACAGTTGTCTTGTTGAAAAGTTGTGTCTTGTCCGATTTCTCGTTTAAATGTATTGTCCCCGTGACTTGCCATAGAGCGTTCCAAAGTATTTAGCTTGGAATGTACTGCTTGCATATTCTTGTCGACAAGCTTCATGACGTCGGTTAAACCCTCTGCCAGAATTCCAAGCGTCTTGGTTTGACTCTCTCTGACACTCACAGAGGCAATTTGTTGCATCCGATCATAAAAATCTTCTGTAGACAGAGAGAAGGATGTGGAAGGTCTGTGAGACATTCCACCTCTATCCTCTCCAGCTACAGAATGATGCATGTCTCTGTCTTGTTGTTGTCTTAGTAGTCGGTCTCGTTCTCGTTGAAGTTCTTGTGTTTCTTGTAGTAATTTGTCGTGTTCGTTGGTAAATGTTTCTGTATGGTAGGTTCTGTTTTCGTTGTCATAGTTTTGTAAGTGTGAGTCATCAAATAACTCTGTTCTTGCAGCGTTTGTATCAGTGTGAGTAGTGTGATGTAAGTGTGTATTTCTATTGTCCGTTACGCTCATGTTTCGTATTATTTTCGTAATCTCTTCGTATGTCTTGTTCATGTCGTTTACTTGAGCGTTTTGTGTTGAGCAGAGGCTCACAGACTTCGGTATGGTACCAGAATTTTTGCTACCCTCTGCCATTTCTTCTCGTAAAAAGGTTTTGAGAAAAATTAAAAAATAAAAAAAAAATAAGAAAAATTGTTGCTTGGTCAACAAAAGAAAACTTCGCTTGAGCAGCAAAAAAAGCAATTCCTCTAAAGTGAAGCGAAAGTAAAATTTAAAAAAATATGTTTTTAAATTAATGTTCAAAAACAAAAGAAATGTGAAAAAAAACTGATAAAAATGCAATAGAAAATATGTAAAAAAAAAGGAAAAATAGTAGCAAAAAAAAAATATTAAGAAAAATTTAAAAATAAAAAAAAATAATGATAAACAAAATAAAAAAGGATTGGAAAATTGAATAAAAAAAATGTTAAAAAAGATATAAAAAAAGTTGTTTTCCAAAGAAAAGATATATAAAAAATTAAGAAGAATAAAAAAAACGTTGGAAAAGTTAAAAAAAAAATGAAAATAATATTTGTATTAATACGCTAAGGTGTGTGAATTCGGCAAAGTTTTCCTTTCGCTTAGCACCTCCGGTAGTTGTCCTAGTAAATCGTTTGTTTTGTCTGTCTATATTGCGACTGGTGCGCCTGAAATTCAGTGTGTGCTTTGGTTAATCCCTCTCCCATAACCACATCTTACTACCTGGCGTATAGCCTGATAGAAGGATGGCTATGAATTAAAAAAAAAATCCACACGAACAAAGTTTTCAGACTCAGAACTTCTACCTCACAAAGAGTCTGGTCAACCTAACTCTATGGGCAGCAAAAGCCTGAAATCCTACGACTTTGTTCCACTTCTGGTGTTATCACAAATCTCGGACTACCTCACAAGATCTTCTGGCTAAGGCCTGAAGATTGGACAGCCGTTCAAGATCCGTGACACTACCAAAAGTGCGTCCTTGATTTGTGTTAAAAGATAGAAAAGTAAAAAAAAATAAAAATAAAAAAAAATAAAAAACGCGGGAGGCCAAAACAAGTCCAAGACGACGACCTTCAAAAAGAAAATCGTCTCCTTGAAGTTATTTTGGACCTCGAATCCGTAAGGTCTCGTTGGGTGCCATTGTTGCGAGTCAGGGTTCCACGGGGGACTTACTTTGGGAAAGTAGAAGGGCGGCGGCACGCTTGTCGTTGCACGGCTATGCTCGACGGAAATGGGGGTGGTTCTTTGCCGCTTCCACTTATCTCTCCTGCTCGACAATCAAAATTATCGTGCCAGAAAAAGAAGAAAGTTATAGGAAAGGACAATTCAAAGCTAACAAGCGTGACCATGAAATACTCAGGGCAATCATGGATAGAAAGCAGCAATCCCACGAGACATTCGATGAATTCTACGTGGATATAAGGGGGTTGACGTTGCAAATGCAAAGCAGACCTGCAGAAAGCGATTTAATTTCAATGGTACGGGCGAACATTAAAGATAGGGTTGCAACGTTAATTTTCGGGTGCAATATTGGTAGTTTAAGAGATTTAAGAGATGAGTGTAAAAGAGCAGAGGAATATATAGCTGTAAGAGATGTGGAGAGGAAGAGGTTCGTCCACGAAATAGATGATACTGATGTGCAATATAGAGTAGGAAGTCAGTTAGGGGATGAAGGTTTAGGGAAAAATGCAATAGATTTTCGCGACCTTTCTCTAGCGGAAGCACAACAGATGGAGAAAATCAAGTTACTGTTTCCCTCCTTTGCTACACTTGGGCTGGGTAAGACAAGCCTAGAAAAGCACATAATTTAAGTGGATGACGAACAAATTCCCATTAAGCAAAGGCACTACCCCGTTTCGCCAGTCGTACAGAAGCTCTTGCACGAAGAACTTGACAGAATGTTGGCACTGGGTGTAATAGAGGAGAGTAACAGTGCTTTTAGTTCTACAGTAGTTTTAGTGAGAAAAGGTGGCAAAAGCAGACTGTGCCTAGATTCACGGAAGGTTAATGCTAGGACGAAGAAGTTTGCTTATCCTCTTCCTCATAATGAGGGGATAATAAGCCGACTTCAGGATACTAAATTTATCTCCATTATCGACTTGAAGGATGCGTTTTGGCAGATCCCTCTGGAGGAGAAATCAAGAGAGATGACAGCTTTTACAGTCCCTGGTCGACCGTTATACCAATTCACGGTTATGCCGTTTGGATTGTGTAACGCTGCCCAGAGAATGTCTAAGCTTATGGACAAAGTCATTCCTGGTCGTCTTCGACAGAATGTCTTTGTCTATCTCGATGACCTTTTAATTTGTTCTCCAGACTTCCAAACGCATGTTCAAGTACTGGAGGAAGTTGCCGTATGCTTTAGCCAAGCTGGCTTCAAGGAAATTAAATATTTAGGTTATGTTGTTGGAGACGGCTGCATACGGACTGACAAGGACAAAGTGTCGGCGGTGAAAGGGTTTCCAGTGCCCAAGACACCGAAACAACTCCGAAGGTTCCTTGGCATGACGGGGTGGTATAGGCGATTTATGCCAAACTATGCCACTATTGCTGCCCCTATGACCGATTGCTTGAAGAAAGGATAGACTTTTGAAATGACTGACGAAGCACTGACTTAATATCAACTACTCAAAAAGAGTTTAGTTACAGCTCCCATACTGACAAATCCAGACTTTTCTAAACATTTCTATATACAATATGACGCTTCAACTTCAGGTGTAGGGAGTGTGATCTTTCAGATGGACGAAGAGAAAAATGAACGACAAATAGCATTCATGTCTCAGAAGCTGAATTCCGCTCAGCGGAATTACACAGTGACTGAACTAGAATGCTATGCAGGCGTTTTATCGGTAAAGAAGTTCAGGGCTTATGTGGAGGGCCTCCCCTTTACTATCATTACCGATCACGCAAGTTTAAAGTGGCTTATGACGCAAAAAGACCATGGAGGACGTTTAGCCCGTTGGAGTTTTAAGCTCCAAGGTTTTGACTTCGTGATCGAGCATAGAAAAAGTGTCCAAAATGTCCCTGATACTCTCTCAAGAATACATATGGAAGAGATCACGACGGAAGATTTAACACCAGAAGTTCACTTTAACTCAACATATTTCTCTTCTGAGGAATATGTTGAGCTAAAAAAAATAATTGAACGCGACCAAGACAGACTTCCTAATATTTGTATATCAGACGGATTTGTTTATAAACTAACAGAAATACGAACGGGCGATGCAATACAAGACGACCGAGCATGGAAGCTATGGGTTCCTAAAGAGTTGTGTGAAGGGCTGTTGATAGCAGCACACGATTCAACTGCGTCGGGACATGGTGGTATATCGAAAACCCTGTCGAAATATCGGCAAAAAATATTTTTGGCCGGGGATGGCCACCGATGTTCACAAGTGGCTACGATTGTGTTACACCTGCAAAAGTAGTAAGTCTGTCAACATAACGACTTGATCGCCGATGGGACAACAGACAATTACAGAACGACCATTCCAACGCCTATATATTGATTTCCTTGGACCGTATCCAAGAACAAAACAGGGCAACACGCATATCTTTATTGCTTTAGATCATTTTAGTAAGTTTGTATTTTTAAAAGCCATACGAAAAGCAACGTCATCTGAGGTAGTGAAATTCCTCGAAGAAAATATGTTTCATGTATTTGGTGTTCCAGAATATGTTCATTCTGATAACGGAAAACAGTTCGTTTCGGAATTGTTTTCAAGTTTCTTGAAGCAATATGGTGTTAATCATGTTCGCACTGCTTTTTATTCACCTCAAGCCAACGCTTCCGAAAGTGTGAATCAATCCGTTCTATCGAAAATTCGATCCTACCTTGGTAGTGACCAAAAATATTGGTATCAACACGTAAGCAACGTTGCATGTTCACTGCGAAGTGTTGTGCATGATGCAATAAGTGTTGAGCCTTTCTACGCTGTTTTTGGAACTCCCATGATCCAACACGCAAAGACGTATGATCTCTTGCGAAAATTGAATCTATTCAAAGATTCAAGAATCAAAATTCTTAACAAAAAAGATCGCTTAGAGCTCATTCGAGCAAAAATATTTGAAAATTTAAAAATTGCACATGAAAAAAGTAAAAAGGTATATAATACCAGAAGTAGGGATGTGCAATACAAAACTGGACAGGTAGTTTTCCGCAGAAACTTTAAGCAAAGCAGCAAAGCGGAAAACTATAAAGCTAAATTAGGAAAAAAGTTCCTAAAATCAATAATTTTAAGACCAGTTGGGAATTCCCTCTAAGTGGTAGGTAACCTCAATGGTGAAAAAGTAGGAACCTTTCACGCAAAAGACCTACATATCTAATTTTGTGTTGAAAAGTGACGCACTCAGATGATGTTGCTTTCGACAAACTGTGATATTAGGTTAGTGTATTAAATGCTAGTATAGTACAGTGTATACTAAGTATTATTTGTAGTCACAGTTTGTTAATTTGTTTAATAGCTTTAATTATTTCTCTTATCTTATTTTTATCTGTGATATTTTTATCTTTGGTTTAAGTTTAGTTTATCCATTTATATTTATTTATCTGTGATATTTGTATGCTCAGTTTAAGCATATAGTATATTTATTTATTTATCTTAATCTGTGATATTTTTGATGAGTCAAAAGTACCTGATTTAGTTTAAGCATAGTTTATTTATTGATCTTCTTTTATCTGTGATATTTATCTTTAGTTTCAGAATAGTTTGTATATTTACGTTTATATATATCTGTGATATTTTAACTTAGATTAAGCATAGCATATTTATTTTTCTTTATCTGTGATACCTTTAACTTAGTTAAGTATAGTTTATTTATTCATTTTATGTTATGTGTAAAATTTTGGTTATCTATTTTTTTTGGGAATTTTTGTGTTAGTTAAGATGTGCTAGCTACTTCTACTTTCCTCACATTCATGTCCGAAAAAAAGGTGTAATTAGAATGACAAAGTTTCTTGACGTAAGAAAACTCTGTGCAATATAAGAACAGAGCATGAGACAAAAAAATCTCATGTAGTGGGCTCAGCCACACGTACCGAGGACCACAAAAAAAAACGAGGCATCGCTAGCTTTGCAAGTCCACTTTTTTTTACAGCGTAAGTGACCTCACGGCCACTCAGCAACTTCCACCGAGCCTGTTACGCGGCTTTTCAAAGCAAGCTTACCTGGTGTGGTGTTCATAGGCTTGTCGCTGGACGGTTGCCGCGGCGTCAAAGAGAAAAAACACCAGTTCTTTTGATCGTTTTTTTTTCTTGATTTTTTCTTCTTCTGGGTGGCTTATTGGGTGGCTTCCTTTACATTTTCGGCTTCCAGATTATTCGGGTTTCCTAAAAGGAATTATATTAGTTAATTGGCTTTTGAAAATAAAGATAAAGAAATGCAAATAAATAAATTATTGTGTTCTGAAAAAACTCCCAGTGACAACACGGACATTTTTCAGAACCAATATACAATGTAAAAACATTGGCAATTTCCAAAATTATTATTCCTAAATGTTCTCAATACGTAAAAGAACAAATTGGAATAATAATTTTGGAAATTGTAACACTTTAAATTAATACAATTAAACAATTTATACTCACCTTCTTCAATTTGCTGCATCCCTCGTTGTTTACGTTTTGTTATTTGTTTTTTGACAGTTCTTATTTTATTTGTGAGATTATTGTTTACCTCTTTAGGTGCGCATGCGAAAGTCGATATCTTTCTTGATCGCACCTGAAGGAAAGGGGTCTGGTAAAACAAAAGTGAATTCGCTCAGTTGTAAAGTCAAATCAAAATCAATTTTAGTGTTCGCAGATGGGGCGAATTTAAGGGAAATTTCCTGATTTACACTTAGACTTGTTTAATGTGAGGAAATTAGGTGGTTTTGTTTAAAATATGTATTAAGTTTATGCTTATTTAATGTATGGTGGAAAACATCATTACTAGTGCAATATGTAGGTATGTAAGTTAGATTTTAAGTGGACCAGGGGTAATTGCAATTTGATGATAGGGATAGGAGATGCTACCTATTATTTTTTTTATATAAATCTGAATTGAAATAGTTATCTCGCTCAGATGTAGAGGTAACTATTTACTTATATGGAAATGAAGACTGAGGTTGACCTTTAAGAGATTTCATGGTCATAGAAGATTTGATGGGAATACGAATTACAAAGTAAACGGCCATTGAGAATTTCAAATTCAAATTTCAAGCCATTTCTTTTAGAATTATCTATATTCGAAAAACTTGAGAGAAAAGGATTCGAGAGTATACTTAAAGTAATTTTACAAGCAATAAATGAGAATTTCGGAACTGATACTCCAAGAAGGTGAATCCTTGAAATAGTAGGAATTTGAGAAAAATAAATACCAGACAATCGTTTTGCAGGATGGCTGGGTGCTGTATGAATAGGGTAGACCCTGATTGGTATCAACATGGCAATGCCCAGCGTTGCAACTGTCTCATACGCATCAATTGTGCTTATTTTACCTCCAAGTGGTAGCCATCGGGTACTGGTCTTGTCCACCCGGACTTGACTTGCTGAACTTATAAGCGCGAGTGTTGATCACAGAAAAATAGCAACACTATAATTGCCCTGCCATAAAGCTCCTCTGTTTCTCTTGTTGGGTAGCAGTTTATTCTGTACGAACCCCTCAGAAAGCAAGCGAGCGGCGGATGAGCTTCCAATTAAGTGAACCAACGGCGACGCTTACAGACAATATGGTAGGCACCCCATTGAGCTACTTCGACATATTCGGAGCTCAGGTCTTTGGGTCCTTTCACTACTATTAATTAGGGTAGTGAAGTAGAGAAGGTTTCGGATGAGCCCATATAGGACCAACGGCAGCTCTCACATCCCCGTAGTGGGTTACTGACTCTGGATTTCTCCAGCTCCTTTTGTCCAAGGAGAGCACCATAGGGCCTGGTCCCCCAGGTTGGGGGTTGTGCGTCGGGGTAACTTCCCTACCACGTAAAAAACCTCTTGTTCCGAAACAACCAACTGCCTCGGATATGGATGACCCTACTGATGACGACCCTAGCAAACGAAACAAGGACAACGAATTTCGGTTCTGCACGTGGAATGTCCGGACCCTTAACAGACCACGTGCAGCCGAACAATTAGTGGAAGCCCTAGATGGTGTCACAGCCGACATCACAGCCTTCCAAGAAGTGCGATGGGATGGTGAAGGCACAAGGAATATGAAAAACTGTGACATCTACTACGGCAAGTGCTACAGGACAAGGAAACAGCGGCTATTTGGATGCGGATTTGTGATAAGAGGAAGGCTTAGGCAAGAAGTCTTGGGGTTTCGTGGCATAAGCGAACGCATTGTCACAATCCGCATTAAATCCAAATTCAGCAACATCTCGCTGATCTGCGTCCACGCCCCCACGGAGGAAAAAGATGACACGACCAAAGAAGAATTCTACGATCTTCTCGAGAAGACGTATGATGAATGCCCGAAGCACGACACTAAATTTATTCTTGGTGACTTCAACGCCAAAATCGGAAAGGAGGGGACCTGGCGGTCGCCTGATCAAAATACCGTCAGCCAAATTGATCACATTGCGATTGATAGCAGACATGCGTCCAGTGTTATGGATGTCCGCACTTTCCGAGGGCAAACATAGACTCGGACCACTACCTTGTTGTAGCTAAAGTGCGAATGCGGATCTCCACCAGACCGCAGAATCGAACATCCACTGTGAAAAAGTTTGATGTTGCGAAGTGACCTCACGTAAGTGACCTCACGTAAGTGACCTAACGGCCACTCAGCCACTTCCACCGAGCCTGTTACGCGGCTTTTCAAAGCAAGCTTACCTGGTGTGGTGTTCATAGGCTTATCGCTGGACGGTTGCCGCGGCGTCAAAGAGAAAAAAACACCAGTTCTTTTGATCGTTTTTTTTTCTTGATTTTTTCTTCTTCTGGGTGGCTTATTGGGTGGCTTCCTTTACCTTTCCGGCTTCCAGATTATTCGGGTTTCCTAAAAGGAATTTTATTAGTTAATTGGCTTTTGAAAATAAAGATAAAGAAATGCAAATAAATAAATTATTGTGTTCTGAAAAAACTCCCAGTGACAACACGGACATTTTTCAGAACCAATATACAATGTAAAAACATTGGCAATTTCCAAAATTATTATTCCTAAATGTTCTCAATACGTAAAAGAACAAATTGGAATAATAATTTTGGAAATTGTAACACTTTAAATTAATACAATTAAACAATTTATACTCACCTTCTTCAATTTGCTGCATCCCTCGTTGTTTACGTTTTGTTATTTGTTTTTTGACAGTTCTTATTTTATTTGTGAGATTATTGTTTACCTCTTTAGGTGCGCATGCGAAAGTCGATATCTTTCTTGATCGCACCTGAAGGAAAGGGGTCTGGTAAAACAAAAGTGAATTCGCTCAGTTGTAAAGTCAAATCAAAATTAATTTTAGTGTTCGCAGATGGGGCGAATTTAAGGGAAATTTCCTGATTTACACTTAGACTTGTTTAATGTGAGGAAATTAGGTGGTTTTGTTTAAAATATGTATTAAGTTTATGCTTATTTAATGTATGGTGGAAAACATCATTACTAGTGCAATATGTAGGTATGTAAGTTAGATTTTAAGTGGACCAGGGGTAATTGCAATTTGATGATAGGGATAGGAGATGCTACCTATTATTTTTTTTATATAAATCTGAATTGAAATAGTTATCTCGCTCAGATGTAGAGGTAACTATTTACTTATATGGAAATGAAGACTGAGGTTGACCTTTAAGAGATTTCATGGTCATAGAAGATTTGATGGGAATACGAATTACAAAGTAAACGGCCATTGAGAATTTCAAATTCAAATTTCAAGCCATTTCTTTTAGAATTATCTATATTCGAAAAACTTGAGAGAAAAGGATTCGAGAGTATACTTAAAGTAATTTTACAAGCAATAAATGAGAATTTCGGAACTGATACTCCAAGAAGGTGAATCCTTGAAATAGTAGGAATTTGAGAAAAATAAATACCAGACAATCGTTTTGCAGGATGGCTGGGTGCTGTATGAATAGGGTAGACCCTGATTGGTATCAACATGGCAATGCCCAGCGTTGCAACTGTCTCATACGCATCAATTGTGCTTATTTTACCTCCAAGTGGTAGCCATCGGGTACTGGTCTTGTCCACCCGGACTTGACTTGCTGAACTTATAAGCGGGAGTGTTGATCACAGAAAAATAGCAACACTATAATTGCCCTGCCATAAAGCTCCTCTGTTTCTCTTGTTGAGTAGCAGTTTATTCTGTACGAACCCCTCAGAAAGCAAGCGAGCGGCGGATGAGCTTCCAATTAAGTGAACCAACGGCGACGCTTACAGACAATATGGTAGGCACCCCATTGAGCTACTTCGACATATTCGGAGCTCAGGTCTTTGGGTCCTTTCACTACTATTAGTCAGGGTAGTGAAGTAGAGAAGGTGGCGGATGAGCCCATATAGGACCAACGGCAGCTCTCACATCCCCGTAGTGGGTTACTGACTCTGGATTTCTCCAGCTCCTTTTGTCCAAGGAGAGCACCATAGGGCCTGGTCCCCCAGGTTGGGGGTTGTGCGTCGGGGTAACTTCCCTACCACGTAAAAAACCTCTTGTTCCGAAACAACCAACTGCCTCGGATATGGATGACCCTACTGATGACGACCCTAGCAAACGAAACAAGGACAACGAATTTCGGTTCTGCACGTGGAATGTCCGGACCCTTAACAGACCACGTGCAGCCGAACAATTAGTGGAAGCCCTAGATGGTGTCAAAGCCGACATCACAGCCATCCAAGAAGTGCGATGGGATGGTGAATGCACAAGGAATATGAAAAACTGTGACATCTACTACGGCAAGTGCTACAGGACAAGGAAACAGCGGCTATTTGGATGCGGATTTGTGATAAGAGGAAGGCTTAGGCAAGAAGTCTTGGGGTTTCGTGGCATAAGCGAACGCATTGTCACAATCCGCATTAAATCCAAATTCAGCAACATCTCGCTGATCTGCGTCCACGCCCCCACGGAGGAAAAAGATGACACGACCAAAGGAGAATTCTACGATCTTCTCGAGAAGACGTATGATGAATGCCCGAAGCACGACACTAAATTTATTCTTGGTGACTTCAACGCCAAAATCGGAAAGGAGGGGACCTGGCGGTCTCCTGATCAAAATACCGTCAACCAAATTGATCACATTGCGATTGATAGCAGACATGCGTCCAGTGTCATGGATGTCCGCACTTTCCGAGGGCAAACATAGACTCGGACCACTACCTTGTTGTAGCTAAAGTGCAAATGCGGATCTCCACCAGACCGCAGAATCGAACATCCACTGTGAAAAAGTTTGATGTTGCGAAAATGCAATCGCAAGAGACCGCCACAACCTTTGCCAATCATGTCTCCTCTTATCTCTTGACAAGCCCGGCGCCTGCGCCAAACCCAGAGGCCCAGTGGCAACATTGCAAAATGGCCATCAAAACCGCTGCCACGGATGTTTTGGGTTTCATTAGGCGACCACAACGAAACACCTGGTTTGATGATGAGTGCAGGCTCGCACACTTGGCCAAAGACGAAGCCTATCATGCAGTTCTGAATGCCAGAACTAGAGCTGCCAAGAGCGCTTTCCGTGCGGTGTACAAGCAAAAGAGGAAAGAGGAACATCGGCTTTTCAGAAGAAAAAAAAGAGAACTGGAAAAACGAATGCTTGAATCTATTGAGGGGTGCTACGGCAGGAGCAATGTTCGAAAGTTCTACCAAAGGGTAAAGCATTCGTCCAAGGGTTACAAAGCCCGAGCGGAAGCATGTAGAGACGAGGGTGGGAATGTCGTTGTAGATACACAGTCGGTGCTGAGAATTTGGAAAGAACACTTCTGCAGACTGTTAAACAGCGAAGACAACCAACTAATCGCTGTCAGGCAGAATGATCCATTCGATTTGGATGATGATGAACAAAATTTCCGTCCTCCCGACCAAGAAGAAGTTCGGATAGCAATATCTAAACTAAAGTCCAACAAGGCTGCTGGAGCTGATGGCCTTACGGCTGAACTCTTCAAAGCAGCGGGAGATGACTTGGTGAGGAGCATACACCAACTCATCTGTACAATCTGGTCGGATGAAAGTATGCCTGACGAATGGAACCTCAGCATTGTGTGCCCTATCCACAAGAAAGGAGATACTCTAAGCTGCGCCAACTACAGAGGTATAAGTCTCCTAAATGTCGCCTCTAAAATCTTGTCGGCCATTCTGTGTGAACGTCTGAACCCTTTCGCACGTGAACTGATTGGCCCCTATCAGTGTGGTTTCAGGCCCGGTAAGTCAACCGTCGACCAAATTTTCACACTTCGGCAGATTTTGGAAAAGACCCAAGAATTCCAAATCGATACTCACCATCTCTTTATCGATTTTAAAGTCGCCTATGACAGCGTAAACAGGAACGAGCTATAGAGAGCCATGTCGCTTCTTGGCATCCCTGCCAAACTCGTTCGATTGTGCAGGATGACTATGGAGAACTCGCGCTGCTCCGTCAAGAATGGTAAGAACACCACCGACTCATTTAATGTCGAGAAAGGCTTACGACAGGGTGACGCGCTGTCATGTAACCTCTTCAACATCATTCTTGAGGCAATCGTACGCAACTCGCATGTCAACACCAGCGGTACGATTTTTTTTAGATCCGTTCAATTACTTGGGTATGCTGATGATATTGACATTATTGGAAGAACGAAGCGCGCTGTCAGTGGAGCATTCGCAAGTATTGAAGTGGAAGCGGCTCGAATGGGTCTGGCTGTAAATGAAGATAAAACAAAGTATATGCTGTCCTCGGGTGAAGTAGATCATCACCGTAGGCTCGGACAAAACGTCACAATGGACAGATATAACTTTGTGGTTGTCAAGGACTTTGTCTATTTGGGTTCCACTATAACCTCTCAGAACAACATCAGTGAAGAGATCAGTCGAAGAATCACTCTTGCCAATCGCTGTTTCTTCGAGCTAAGAAGGCATCTTAGTAGTAAAGCCCTCTCTCAAAGGACCAAGGAGACACTATACAAGACCCTTATCATCCCAGTCCTGCTGTATGGGGCAGAAGCGTGGACACTGACACAATCGGATGAATACAGGCTGGGGTGCCTTGAGAGAAAGATTCTTCGGGTGATATTCGGGCCTGTATGTATCAATGGAGTATGGAGGAGAAGATTCAATGACGAACTATACGGGCTATACAGCGACATTGACTTGGTTAAGAAGGTGCAAATTCAGCGGCTTAGATGGCTGGGTCATGTGGAGCGTATGGACGAAAACGCTCCTGCCCGACGAGTCTTCAATTCCAACCCGGAGGGCCGACGCAGTTCTGGAAGACCCCATCTAAGGTGGCGCGATCAAGTGGTAAACGACCTCAACGAACTTGGTGTGCGCAACTGGAGGCCACTGGCTAGGGACCGGCCTAGCTGGCGAGGATTGTTGGTTGAGGCCGTGGTCCACAATGGACTGTCTGCGCCACCTTAAGTAAGTAATCGTTTTGCAGAGGTGCGGGTACTACTTCCTTGAACTGTCCGAGACCTTATCAGCGGTCCTGAGCCTCTGCCAGTTTTTTTGAAAAAACAACATCAGTGGAGTCATCTTTAAGGAAATCTTGCTTTTGATAACTCTAAAAGCAAAGACTTTTTGCGGCGCAGAATCAAAGTGTCCTCGATTTTTGTATACATACCAAAGTATATATATATATATAAATCCAGAGAGGATATATTTGAATATTTTTTATGTGTGCAAAAAAGAAGCTTCACTGAGTCCTTCCAAGTGAAAAATTGAATTTCTTAAATTAGTTAAATACCTACCTAGTGATTTTTTATTTTGTTTTGTGTACAGAATTCAGTTCTCCAAATTTTCTTTTAGTACTTTTTGTAAATTGAAAGTGACTTCGTTTGCGGTTGCTGATATTTAATAATTTCATCTTCTTAAAAACAACGCTGAAACTACAACAGTTCTTCGAAGTGCTGCCGGCAGGAAACCGAGGGACCATTCAAAGTAGTAAATCATACATATTGAGACCAGAAGGTCATTTAAAAATCGTTTAAATCAGTAACAGCAATCGTAATCTTATCGATCTAGGTTAATTTTTTTTTATTATTATTTTTTTTTTTAGTCTTAAGATTTTGAATTTACATTTTTTTTAGTTAATAGTTTTCTTTTGAGCTGGAGAGCTAAATTTTAAATAAAAATTTATTTAAATAAAAATTATAAAGTCATATGAAAATTTTCTGGTTATGAATTGCTAGTTTTTTTAGCTAAAGGTGTGTGGAGGCGGACAAAGCCATCCTGATGTAGTTTCCTGTAGTATGACATGACCAACTGACTGTACACTACAGACAGTTTGCGACTGGTTGGTCATTTTAGGGGTTGTTTCCGAACATCGGCCATGGAAATAACATCAGGAAGTATCTTTCAGAAACTTGGGTGGGTTGGCCAGGCCTTCGTCAATACCATCAGACGAGCGCTTGGGATTCAGTAGTACGGTATCTGAAGGAAATGGAAAAGTAAAGTGCTTTAGTTTTAGGGTTTAGATTAAGGTAGTTTTAAGAGATTATATAAGTTCAAATTCGTTTCAACGAATTTGACTTTGGTGGGGGCGGTTTTATTTCATTTTTATTATTATTTTTGGTGATGGGAAATTTCATTTTTTTTATTATTTTGAATTTTAGGTAAGTTTAGTTAGGTTAGTTTATTTTCAAAAGCACTATACTTACATGTTCCTTCAAGTAGAGTCAAAGTCCTTCGATTTGTGATTACGTTTCAAACCTTTTAACGTAGCTTCATTCCTTTCCAAACTCCTCTTCCTTTCCTGTAACTTTCTTCTTTTCTGGCCCGATAATTTTGATTGTCGAGCAGGAGGGATAAGTGGAAGCGTCAAAGAACCACCCCCATTTCCGTCGAGCATAGACGTGCAACGACGCGCGTGCCGCCACCCTTCTACTTTCCCAAAGTAAGTCCAGCGTGGAACCCTGACTCGCAACAAGTTAAGTTAAATGAGCTTATCAAATACTAAGAGTAAATATTAACACTCTCGTTCGCTTAGAGTATGTACGTATGTATGAGTACGTATGAGTATGAGTGGAGTACAATAAGAGTGAGTAGAAGGGAGTGGAGTAGGAGGGGATATAGTAATAGGCTGTTGAGTAGAAGGGTGTTTAATAAGAGGGTATTTTCCGTCGCTCGAGTCTTCAGCATTCTGCATCGAAATAATTGTATATTCGTCATTGGCATCTTCATATAAAATGCCATCAGGGCGGTTTGCTCAAGAATGACCACAACAAAATTTGCACAAGCTGCAGCATTTTAAGCCAGCCTTTCTGCAGCCACAAGCAAGCTCCTATGCAGCCAGTCACACATTTACATGATACCGTTTTTAGCAATTTGTGGGGAGCAGCATCCTGAGTATTTTTAATGGGTTGCAAGCCTTTGGTCCCTTTCGTCCAGCCAAAATCCAGAGGATTTTTTTTACTCCCATAAGTCTTGAGGAAATGAAAATATGCAGCATTTGTTGTAGACGGCAGCTTGGATAAATTAATTTTGGTTGAACTGCTTATAAACTTGTAAAAGCGTAACAAACTAAGCGATTTACCATGGTTCCCACCATATAAAGAAACCAAAATACGTTCTCCTGCCTCTGTAATTTCCTGAACCCTGGCATTTGGATCATACTCATACGTAGTGCACCTGATCATAGTCCACCTTCTTCTAAGCGCACGAGAGTGTAAATATTTTACTCTTTGTATTTGATAAGCTCATTTAACTTAACTTTTTCTCAATTATCTGACATGTTGTCAATACGACTTATGTAATATTGAGATTTTATTTAACTTTTCAATATTTATAAAAAAATATAAAGAAAATTATTTAATTATTCAAAAAAAATTAAATGAAAAGAATCAATTTATTAATTTCAAAATCTGTTGATATCTTAATTTAGTTGATGAATCTTCCCTAGGCATTTTATATTGTCCACTCAAGTATAGAGCTCTAAAACTTAGGCTCTACAGGTACGTACTGAACACATTTTTCAAAAGCTATTGTTACGGAGCCAGCAAGACAAGATAAAACTTAACTGGCAAATTCCTGAACACAATCAACCCCTTAGGTTGATTGCAGCAAATTTTGGAAAAAAAAATCCAATACGCTTGCCGCGGTGATGGAAATACGCGCTGCGATGGGCAAGTTTTTTTTCCAAGCCAGGTTCTCCTTTTTATTTTTGGGGTGGCTTCTTTGCCATCCTGCAATATTCATTATAATTTCTGTTAAAGAAAATATAATAGTTTAATTTTAATAGTAAATTCCTTAGAAGTAAATTTGGCAAAAGAACAAATTTCGGTGTTTTAAAAAAATTTCCATGTGCAAGCACAGGAATTTTTCCAATCCACCGTCTAATCTGTATTTGAGATATATTCCCAGGACTATTGCTGAAAAATGTTCTCAATACTTTAAAGAACAAATTTCAGTAATAATACTGGAAATATAGATATTTAAAAGCACTAAAATTCAAGATTATTTACTTACCTTTTTCAATTTTCAAGAGCAAAGTTTAACACAAACGGCCAAATCATACATTCAAATTCAAATTCAAAGTGAATTCCTTTGTGGAAATTGAAATATTGTAATAGGTTTTGGAAATCCACTCATTAAAGCTTGAACTGGGAAGTTCAGGGCTTATGTGGAAGGCCTTCCCCTTACTATCATTACCGATCACGCAAGTTTAAAGTGGCTTATGACGCAAAAAGACCTTGGAGGACGTTTAGCCCGTTGGAGTTTTAAGCTCCAAGGTTTTGACTTCGTGATCGAGCATAGAAAGGGTGTCCAAAATGTCCCTGATACTCTCTCAAGAATACATATGGAAGAGATCACGACCGAAGATTTAACACCAGAAGTTCACTTTAACTCACCATATTTCTCTTCTGAGCAATATGTTGAGCTAAATAAAATAATTGAACGCGACCAAGACAAACTTCCTAATATTTGTATATCAGACGGATTTGTTTATAAACTAACAGACATACGGGCGACGCAATACAAGACGACCGAGCATGGAAGCTATGGGTTCCTAAAGAGTTGTGTGAAGGGCTGTTGATAGCAGCACACGATTCAACTGCGTCGGGACATGGTGGTATATCGAAAACCCTGTCGAAATTACGGCAAAAATATTTTTGGCCGGGGATGGCCACCGATGTTCACAAGTAGGTACGATCGTGTGACACCTGCAAAAGTAGTTAGTCTGTCAACATAACGACTCGGCCGCTGATGGGACAACAGACAATTACAGAACGACCATTCCAACGCCTATATATTGATTTCCTTGGACCGTATCCAAGAACAAAACAGGGCAACACGCATATCTTTATTGCTTTAGATCATTTTAGTAAGTTTGTATTTTTAAAAGCCATACGAAAAGCAACGTCATCTGAGGTAGTGAAATTCCTCGAAGATAATGTGTTTCATGTATTTGGTGTTCCAGAATATGTTGATTCTGATAACGGAAAACAGTTCGTTTCGGAATTGTTTTCAAGTTTCTTGAAGTAATATGGTGTTAATCATGTTCGCACTGCTTTTTATTCACCTCAAGCAAACGCTTCCGAAAGTGTGAATCAATCCGTTCTATCGAAAATTCGATTCTACCTTGGTAGTGACCAAAAATATTGGGATCAACACGTAAGCAATGTTGCATGTTCACTGCGAAGTTTTGTGCATGATGCAATAAGTGTTGCGCCTTTCTACGCTGTTTTTGGAACTAGAAAATTGAATCTAGTCAAAGATTCAAGAATCAAAATTCTTAACAAAGAAGATCGCTTAGAGCTCATTCGAGCAAAAATATTTGAAAATTTAAAAATTGCACATGAAAAAAGTAAAAAGGTATATAATACCAGAAGTAGGGATGTGCAATACAAAACTGGACAGGTAGTTTTCCGCAGAAACTTTAAGCAAAGTAGCAAAGCGGAAAACTATAAAGCTAAATTAGGAAAAAAATTCCTAAAATCAATAATTTTAAGACCAGTTGGGAATTCCCTCTAAGTGGTAGGTAACCTCAATGGTGAAAAAGTAGGAACTTTTCACGCAAAAGACCTACATATCTAATTTTGTGTTGAAAAGTGACGCACTCAGATGATGTTGCTTTCGACAAACTGTGATATTAGGTTAGTGTATTAAATGTTAGTATAGTACAGTGTATACTAAGTATTATTTGTAGTCACAGTTTGTTAATTTGTTTAATAGCTTTAATTATTTCTCTTATCTTATTTTTATCTGTGATATTTTTATCTTTGGTTTAAGTATAGTTTATCTATTTATATTTATTTATCTGTGATATTTTTATCCTTAGTTTAGGCATATAGTATATTTATTTATTTATCTTAATCTGTGATATTTTTGATGAGTCAAAAGTACCTGATTTAGCTTAAGCATAGTTTATTTATTGATCTTCTTTTATCTGTGATATTTATCTTTAGTTCCAGAATAGTTTGTTTATTTACGTTTATATATATCTGTGATATTTTAACTTAGATTAAGCATAGCATATTTATTTTTCTTTATCTGTGATACCTTTAACTTAGTTAAGTATAGTTTATTTATTCATTTTATGTAATGTGTTAAATTTTGGTTATCTATTTTTTTAGGTATTTTTGTGTTACTTAAGATGTGCTAGCTACTTCTACTTTCCTCACATTCATGTCCGAAAAGAAGGTGTAATTAGAATGACAAAGTTTCTTCATGTAAGAAAACTCTGTGCAGTATAAGAACAGAGCATGAGACAAAAAAATCTCATGTAGTGGGCTCAGCCACACGTACTGAGGACCACAAAATAAAACGAGGCATCGCTAGCTTTGCAAGTCCACTTTTTTTTACAGCGTAAGTGACCTCACGGCCACTCAGCCACTTCCACCGAGCCTGTTACGCGGCTTTTCAAAGCAAGCTTACCTGATGTGCTGTTCATAGACTTGTCGCTGGCAGTTGCCGCGGCGTCAAAGAGAAAAAAAACACCAGTCCTTTTGATAGTTTTTTTTTCTTGATTTTTTTTCTTCTGGGTGGCTTCCTTTACCTTTCCGGCTTCCAGATTATTCGGGCTTCCTAAAAGGAATTATAATTGTTAATTGGCTTTTGAAAATAAAGATAAAGAAATGCCAATAACTAAATTATTGTGTTCTGAAAAAACTCCAAGTGACAACACGGACATTTTTCAGAACCAATATACAATGTAAAATCATTGGCATTTTCCAAAATTATTATTCCTAAATGTTCTCAATACGTTAAAGAACAAATTGGAATAATAATTTTGGAAATTTTAACACTTTAAATTAATACAATTAAACAATTTATACTCACCTTCTTCAATTTGCTACATCCCTCGTTGTTTACGTTTTGTTATTTGTTTTTTGACAGTTCTTATTTTATTTTTGATTATTGTTTACCTCTTCAGGTGCGCATGTGAAAGTCGATATCTTTCTTGCTCGCACCAGAAGGAAAGGGGGTCTGGTCAAACAAAAGTGAATTCGCTCAGTTGTAAAGTCAAATCAAAATGAATTTTAGTGTTCGCAGATGGGGCGAATTTAAAGGAAATTTCCTGATTTACACTTAGACTTGTTTAATGTGAGGAAATAAGGTGGTTTTGTTAAAAATATGTATTAAGTTTATTTAATGTATGGTGGAAAACATCATTATAAGTGCAATATGTAGGTATGTAAGTTAGATTTTCAGTGGACCAGGGGTAATTGCAATTTGATGATAGGGATAGGAGATGCTACCTTTTATTTTTTTTATATAAATCTGAATTGAAATAGTTATCTCGCTCAGATGTAGAGGTAACTATTTACTTATATGGAAATGAAGACTTTTAAGAGATTTCATGGTCATAGAAGATTCGATCGGAATACGAATTACAGAGTAAACGGCCATTGAGAATTTCAAATTCAAATTTCAAGCCATTTCTTTTAGAATTATCTATATTCGAAAAACTTGAGAGAAAAGGATTCGAGAGTATACTTAAAGTGATTTTACAAGTAATAAATGTGAATTTCGGAACTGATACTCCAAGAAGGTGAATCCTTGAAATAGTAGGAATTTGAGAAAAATAAATACCAGACAATCGTTTTGCAGAGGTTCGGGTACTACTTCCTTGAACTGTCCGAGACCTTATCGGCGGTCCTGAGCCTCTGCCAGTTTTTTTTTCAAACAACATCAGTGGAGTCATCTTTAAGGAAAGCTTGCTTTTGATAACTCTAAAAGCAAAGACTTTTTGCGGCGCAGAATCAAAGTGTCCTCGATTTTTGTATACAAACCAAAGTATATACATATATAAATCCAGAGAGGATATATTTGAATTTTTTTTTTATGTGTGCAAAGAAGAAGCTTCACTGAGTCCCTTCAAGTGAAAAATTGAATTTCTAAAATTAGTTAAATAGTGATTTTTTATTTTGTTTTGTGTACAGAATTCAGTTCTCCAAATTTTCTTTTAGTAATTTTTGTAAATTGAAAGTGATTTCGTTTGTGGTTGCTGATATTTAATAGTTTCATCTTCTTAAAAGCAACGCTGAAACTACAACAGTTCTTCGAAGTGCTGCCGGCAGGACACCGAGGGACCATTCAAAGTAGTAAGTCATACATATTGAGACCAGAAGGTCATTTAAAAATTGTTTAAATCAGTAACAGCAATCGTTATCTTATCGATCTAGGTTAATTTTTTTTTATTATTATATTTTTTTTTTTAGTCTTAAGATTTTGAATTTACATTTTTTTTTAGTTAATAGTTTTCTTTTGAGCTGGAGAGCTAAATTTTAAATGAAAATTTATTTAAATAAAAATTATAAAGTCATATGAAAATTTTCTGGTTATGAATTGCTAGTTTTTTCAGCTAAAGGTGTGTGGAGGCGGACAGTAGTATGACATGACCAACTGATTGTACACTACAGACAGTTTGCGACTGGTTGGTCATTTTAGGGGTTGTTTCCGAACATCGGCCATGGAAATAACATCAGGAAGTATCTTTCAGATACTTGGGTGGGTTGGCCAGGCCTTCGTCAATACCATCAGACGAGCGCTTGGGATTCAGTAGCATGGTATCTGAAGGAAATAGAAAAGTAAAGTGCTTTAGTTTTAGGGTTTAGATGAAGGTAGTTTTAAGAGATTATATAAGTTCAAATTCGTTTCAATGAATTTGACTTTGGTGGAGGCGGTTTTATTTCATTTTTATTATTATTTTTGGTGATGGAAAATTTAATGTTTTCTATTATTTTGAATTTTAGGTAGGTTTAGTTAGGTTAGTTTATTTTCAAAAGCACTATACTTACATGTTCCTTCAGGTAACGTCAAAGTCCTTCGATTTGTGGTAACTTTTCATTCCTTTTAACTTAGCTTCATTCCTTTCCAAACTCCTCTACCTTTCCTTTAACTTTCTTCTCTTTCGGGCACGATAATTTTGATTGTCGAGCAGGAGGGATAAGTGGAAGCGGCAAAGAACCATCCCCATTTCCGTCGAGCATTGCAACGACAAGCGTGCCGCCACCCTTCTACTTTCCCAAAGTAAGTCCCCCGTGGAACCCTGACTCGCAACAATGGCGCCAAACGAGACATTACGGATTCGAGACCTAAAATAACTTCAAAGAGACGATTTTATTTTTGAAGGTCGTCGCTGTGGACTTGTTTTGGCCTCCCGCGTTTTTATTTTAATTTTTTTTACTTTCCTATCTTTTTACACAAATCAAGGACGCACTCTTGGTAGCGTCACAGATCTTGAACGGCTGTCCAATCTTCAGGCCTTAGCCAGAAGATCTTGTGAGGTAGTCCAAGATTTGTGATAACGCCGGAAGTGGAACAAAGTCGTAGGACTTCAGGCTTTTGCTGCCCAATAGAGTCAGGTTTAACCAAACTCTTTGTGAAGTAGAAGTTCTGGATCTGAAAACTTTGTTCGTGTGGAGGTTTTTTTGAACTCATAGCCATCCTTCTATCAGGCTATATGCCAGGTAGTAAGATGTGGTTATGGGAGAGGGATTAACCAAAGCACACACTGAATTTCAGGCGCACCAGTCGCAATATCGACAGACAAAACAAACGATTTACTAGGACAACTACCGGAGGTGCTAAGCGAAAGGAAAACTTTGCCGAATTCACACACCTTAGCGTATTAATACAAATATTATTTTCATTTTTTTTAACTTTTAAAACGTTTTTTTATTCTTCTTAATTTTTTTTATATATCTTTTCTTTGGAAAACTATTTTTTTTAATATTTTTTTATCATTTTTTTTATTCAATTTTTCAATTTTTTTATCATTTTTTTTATCATTATTTTTTTTAATTTTTAAAATTTTATTCTATATTTCTCTTACTGAATTTGATCAACTATTTTTTTTTGAAATTCAGTTTTCTTCGATTTTGTTTGAACATTTATTTCAAAACAGTTTTTTTTAATTATACATTTTTTTAGTTTTTTTTCTCGTTGCTCTAGCGAAGTTTTTTTTATATCTTTTTTAATCGATTTTTTTTAAATTTCGTTAGTTAGTTTTGTTTAGTTTTTTTTTTTTTGAAAAACAAATGGCAGAGGGTGGAAAGAAAACAGGGAACATCCAGAAGTCTGCGAACCTCTGTTCAACGCAAAACGCTCTTCAAGACGAGAACGAAAACAACATGGACAGGACATACTCCGACATAACAAACATTATACGAAACATAACAATACACAGAACTGAAAACAGAAATACCCACTTGTATCACACTACTCACACTGATACCAACTCGACAAGGACGGAGTCATTTGATGACTCACACTTACGAGACTCTAATAACGAACATAGATTACATACAACAGAAACATTAACGAACTAGCACGACAAATTACTACAAGAAACACAAGAACTTCAACGAGAACGAGACCGACTACTAAGACAACAACAAGACAGAGACATGCATCATTCTGTAGTTGGAGAGGATAGAGGTGGAATGTCTCAAGGACCTTCCACATCTTTCTCTCTGACTACAGAAGATTTTTATGATCGGATGCAACAAATTGCCTCTGTGACTGTTAGGGAGAATCAAACCAAGACGCTTGGAATTCTGGCGGAGGGTTTAACCGATGTCATGAAGCTTGTCGACAAGAATATGCAAGGAGTTCATTCCAAGCTAAATACTTTGGAACTCTCCATGTCAAGTCACGGGGACAATACATTTAAACGAGACATCGGACAAGACACAACTTTTCAACAAGATAACTTTTACAACCCACACTCTCAACAAGACATAAACAGTCTCTCAAGACGGAACATAAGAGTCAAGAACGACCCACGACAAGACTCAACATTTGAACGAAACACTACATTCAAACCACAACCAAGACAAAATACAACTTTACACAAAACACAATGGCCGGTTCGTACCAACAAAACTTTAACAATGCAATATAACAAAACACTACATACAGACAAGACAATATGTACGAACCAACTTACGGACAAAATCCGGTACATGACATACACAATAACAACAAACCGACAAGACGAACTTTCTACTCGGAGGTGGTTCAGCCGACTCAGCCTTTGCCACATTCGTCGAATCGGTCCTCTTTTGTGAACATCAATCGTAGGGTTGATGTTCATAAGTGCGGGATCAAATTCGATGGATCGTCGAAGGGTTTGTCGGTTGAAAGTTTCCTCTTTCGAGTGGAATCTCTTCAAAAGAAGAGCGGACTGAGTGATGAGCAGCTGTTCGCAGATTTCCATCACCTTGTCTCAGGTTCCGCTGATTTGTAGTTTTGGCAGTTTTTGGAGGAGAACTAGGGCGATTATATGCTAAATTATTTTGATTTAAAAACTGAACTTATTCGTCGATTTAAAAATGGCAAGGGAGACCATGAAATCCTGCGGGCTATCATGGATCGAAAACAGTTGCCCCATGAGACATTCGATGAGTTTTATGCAGATATCAGGGGTTTGATTCTGCAGATGCAATCAAGACCAACCGAAATTGACTTAGTTTCAATGGTGAGAGCAAACATAAGAGATAGGGTTGCAACTTTGATTTTCGGCTGAGATCTAAGAGAGCAATGCAGAAGAGCAGAGGAACATTTAGCCGGAAGAGATTTAAAAATGAAAAGGTTTGTTCATGAGGTGGAGCTAAATAGTGAGGGGATATCTCATAGTAGAAATAGTTTTGATAGTGAGTTTGAGGGTGATTTAGGGGTTGAGGAAATAGGACAAAATAGACTAGAGAGAAGGACATATGACAAACGATACAAAACTTACACTGACCAGGGAAAGAGTACGGATCTTTCAGGAAAGACTCGGCAAGGTCCAGGTGTTTGCCCTTCAACGTTTCATACGTCGAAATGTTTTTGTTGTGGACAGGGGAACATCACCTTCCGGTGTGCGGCCTGTCAGGAAAACTTGAAGGTCGGCAGTGCATCCGGGAGGCAACCGCCGACAACGAAGACTGTCCCGGAGGATCAAAGACAAAGCCAGGATCCGAACCTAAAACAGTAAAAATTTTAGTAAGAGAGAATAAGACTGACGAACCAAAGACTTACCAAGATCCTAGACCAATAAAAAGTCTTCACCAGAGACAACTGGATTATCAGGAGGCCAGGAAAAGGATTTTTGGTGAGGAACTTGCCCCTTTAACTAAGAAAAGTAGGAATTATTTAAGAATATTAAGGCTAAGGGAGAAATGTGCAATATTTAGACGAAGAAAGAATCAGATTGAATCTTCAATTGTGACGATTTCGGATGACAATAGGCCATACATTAAAGTGCAATTGGGGGGTGTAGAATTTTTAGGTTTGTTAGATAGTGGAGCGTCAGTTACATGTTTAGGGAATGGGGCAATAGATTTTATAAACAAGAATAATATTAAGCTTTCATAAATGAACAACCAGATTAGAAATGCAGATGGAAACCATCAGAAGATAGAGGGTAGTTTCACATCGATTATCTCGTGGGGTGGCAAATCCCATGAATTGTAAATTTTCGTTGTCCCTAGTCTTCAACAACCTCTATATCTGGGTGTAGATTTTTGGAGTAGGTTTAAAATAGCTCCCAATATCGTCAGCAAGATTGCCGTACCTCCGCCATCGAAAGAGCAGCCTGCTTTTCGCAACCTTTCTCTAGCAGAAGCACAACAGATGATGAAAATCAGGTTACTGTTTCCCTCCTTTGCTACACTTGGGCTGGGTAAGACAAGCCTAGAAGAGCATATAATTGAAGTGGATGACGAACAAATTCCCATTAAACAAAGGCACTACCCAGTTTCGCCAGTCGTACAGAAGCTCTTGTACGAAGAACTAGACAGAATGTTGGCACTGGGTGTAATAGAGGAGAGTAACAGTGCTTGGAGTTCTCCAGTAGATTAAGTGACAAAAGGTGGCAAAAGCAGACTGTGAGTAGATTCACGGAAGGTTAATGCTATGACGAAGAAGTTTGCTTATCCTCTTCCTCATATTGAGGGGATAATAAGCTGACTTCAGGATACTAAATTTATCTCCAGTATCGACTTGAAGGATGCGTTTTGGTAGATCCCTCTGGAGGGGAAATCAAGAGAGAAGACGGCTTTTACAGTCCCTGGTCGACCGTTATATCAATTCACGGTTATGCCGTTTGGGTTGTGTAACGCTGCCCAGAGAATGTCTAAGCTTATGGACAAAGTCATTCCTGGTCGTCTTCGGCAGAATGTTTTTGTCTATCTCGATGACCTCTTGATTTGTTCTCCAGATTTCCAAACGCATATTCAAGTACTGGAGGAAGTTGCCGTATGCTTGCGTCAAGCTGGCTTGACGATAAACGTCGAAAAGAGTAAGTTCTGTTTCAAGGAAATCAAATATTTAGGTTACGTTGTTGGGGATGGTTGTATACGGACTGACAAGGACAAAGTATCGGCGGTCGAAGAGTTTCCAGTGCCCAAGATACCGAAACAACTCCGAAATTTCCTTGGCATGACGGGTTGGTATAGGCGATTTATGCCAAACTGTTCCACTATTGCTGCCCCTATGACCGATTGCTTAAAGAAAGGACAGACTTTTGAAATGACTGACGAAGCACTGACTGCATTTCAACTACTCAAAAAGAGTTTAGTTACAGCTCCCATACTGACAAATCCAGACTTTTCTAAACATTTCTACATACAATGTGACGCTTCAACTTCAGGTGTAGGGAGTGTGATCTTTCAGATGGACGATGAGAAAAATGAACGACCCATAGCATTCATGTCTCAGAAGCCGAATTCCGCTCAGCGGAATTACACAGTGACTGAACTTAAATGCTATGCATCCGTTTTATCGGTAAAGAAGTTCAGGGCTTATGTGGAGGGCCTAAACTTCACTATCATTACCGATCACGCAAGTTTAAAGTGACTTATGACGCAAAAAGACCTTTTAGGACGTTTAGCCCGTTGGAGTTTTAAGCAACAAGGTTTTGACTTCGTGATCGAGCATAGAAAGGGTGCCCAAAATGTAGTCCCTGATACTCTCTCAAGAATACATATGGAAGAGATCACGACCGAAGATTTAGTACCAGAATTTGACTTTAACTCACCATATATCTCTTCTGAGGAATATGTTGAGTTAAAGAAAATAATAGAACGCGACCAAGATAGACTTCCTGATATTTGTATATCAGACGGATTTGTTTATAAACGAACAGACATAAGAACAGGCGACAGTAAGAGACGACCGAGCATGGAAGCTATGGGTTCCTAAAGAGTTGTGTGAAGGGCTGTTGATAGCAGCACACGATTCACCTGCGTCAGGACATGGTGGTATATCGAAAACACTGTCAAAATTACGGCAAAAATATTGTTGGCCGGGGATGGCCACCGATGTTCAGAAGTGGGTACGATCGTGTGACACATGCAAAACAAGTAAGTCTGTCAACATAACAACTCGGCTGCCGATGGGACAACAGACAATTACAGAACGACCATTCCAACGCCTATATATTGATTTCCTTGGACCGTATCTAAGAACAAAACAGGGCAACAGGTATATCTTTATTGTATTAGATCATTTTAGTAAGTATGTATTTTTGAAAGCAATACGAAAAGCAACTTCATCTCAGGTAGTGAAATTTCTAGAAGAAAATGTGTTTCATGTATTTGGTGTTCCAGAATATGTTTATTCTGACAACGGAAAACAGTTCGTTTCGGAATTGTTTTCAAGTTTCTTGAAGCGATATGGTGTTAATCATCTTCGCACTGCTTTTTATTCACCTCAAGCAAACGCTTCCGAAAGGGTGAATCAATCCGTTCTATCGAAAATTCGATCCTACCTTGGTAGTGATCAAAAACATTGGGATCAACACGCAAGTAACGTTGCATTTTCATTGCGAAGTGTTGTGAACGATGCTATAACTGTTGAGCCTTACTACGCTGTCTTTGGAACTCCTGTGATCCAACACGCAAAGACGTATGATCTCTTGAGAAAGCTAAATCTAGTCAAAGATTCAAGAGTCGAGATTCTAAACAAAGAAGATCGTCTAGAACTCATTCGAGCAAAAATATTCGAAATCTTAAAAATTGCACATGAAAAAAGCAAAAAGGTATATAATACCAGAAGAAGGGATGTGCAATACAAAACTGGACAGGTAGTTTTCTGCAGAAACTTTAAACAAAGTAGCAAAGCGGAAAACTACAACGCAAAACTAGAAAAAATAAAATGCACGACTGGGTCGCACGAACTTGCTCTAATGTGTGACAGTGGTCTTGGGGCTTGGGATTTTGATAAAAATAAATTTTTCAAAATTCTTAAATAAATACTTAAACTTATTTGAGCTGAAAAAAAAGTACTCCATTTTATTTCTTTTATAAATTTGAATTTATTAGAATAAATTTATAAAAATCTGTGAAGCGGTTTTTGAGAAAAAAAGTTTTTTTTTGAAAAACTTTTTGAAAAAATTTTTCAAAAAAAATTCAAAAACGCCAGTTCATAGGTATTCAGCAAATACATTTATTTAAAATTTTTAGAAAAAAATTTTATAAGCAGTTTTCAAAATATTAATTTTTTAATTTTTAAAAATACAAAAAAATATTTTTCAAAAATATTGGTATGCAATACAAATTGAGCTACCTACAGATATATGTGTGTGAAATTTCGAAAGAATCGGTTAAGTCGTTTTCGAGTTAGTCGAAAGCAAAAAAAACGGTCCTATGGAAAGTACCGTTCTTAGCCATTTCTTAAAACTTTTTTTTCAGCCATATGATTGGTCGTACCTAAAAAGCAACACTGATTTTTTTAAATAAAAATCGTTAGAGCCGTTTTTGAGAAAAATAAGCTTTAAAATAACGGTTGTATGGCAGGTACCGTTATTTTTTGAGCTAAAAAAAAATTTAAATTTCCCCTCTGTACAATACCTAAAAAAGTCTATATACCAAGTTTGAAGCAATTCGGCCCACCCGTTAGGGCTGTAGGTCTACATACAGACAGACAGACAGACAGACAGACAGACAGACAGACATACAGACGGACAGAATGTTTATACCATCTTTTTTCGTCTTCGCTATGATAGTAATGTCATGTTTGATTGTTATCTCAAAACTTTTTTTTCGACGAATGCATAACTTGCCTTATAGTACCTATAATCGCAAGTAAAAAATTCTTAAAATCAATAATTTTAAAACCGGTTGGGAATTCCCTCTACGTGGTAGGTAACCTTAATGGTGAAAAAGTAGGAACCTTTCACGCAAAAGACCTACATGACGAATTTTTGTGTTGAAATGTGACGCACTCAGATGATGTTGCTTTCGACAAACTGTGATATTAGGTTAGTGCATTATATGTTTGTATAGTTAGTGTATATTAAGTATTATTTGAAGTCACAGTTTGTTTAGTTGTTTAATAGCTTTATTTATGTATTTATTTATTTTATCTGTGATATTTTTATCTTTAGTTTAAGCATAGTCTATATATTTATTTATCTTATTCTGTGATAGTTAATTTTCTTTTATCTGTGATATTTTATTTAGTTTAAGTAGGTATAGCTTATTAATTTATTTATATACTAGCTTTTGCCCGCTACTTCGTACGCGTGGATTTTAGAATAAAGTAGGTATCTCAGTATATTTTTGTTTTTGCACAACCGGTTCAAAATGGGAGGTATGCGTGGTATGAAAGCTACAAAGCTTACCAACTCTACAGCCGTAAGATTTTTGGCTTCTGTATAGTATTATTTCGAAGTATCATAACGGTTTAAATTGCAAAGTTGGAGGGTTAAGTTCTGAAGAAATATACGAATATACCTAATTGGAATGCCCACTTTCAAAACGATGCTGCGCGCCGATACTGCTATTTATGGCAGCTCCGCTTCATCAGTTTTGGGCGTAAGTATTGCTCGTTCACCGTTCTTTATGATTACATTATTTTTCGATTTCTGCTTTCGCTGAATAAGGCATTGTCTATATGGTGGTAAATAGCGCCATCTATGATGTTTTGGATGTAACTTATATTCAGAACGACTAACTTATTTCTATTCATGTATACGTAGGTAAGTGTGGCACTATTTTACTATGTAATATTATGCTAACTTCCTTAAAATCTTTTAATTTTGTGTTAAGTTCATTGAATAATGTTCGATTTCAGTAATTTTAAGAAAACAACCAGAATTATATATTTTCCTGCGATAAAATGTAGCCTATATTTTAAGTTGGCGTACTACCAATAAATCTGCGAAAACCGCATTCAATTCCATGCAGTAGTTTTTGCGTGATGCGCGTACAAACATACAGACAGACAGACAGACAGACAGACAAAAATTTTAAAAACGGTTGTTTTCACTTCTGTGGGTCTAATAGAGACTCCCCATATTAGTTTTGCATCTATATCTTCAATGTACAGACATCGACCCGTTACAATTTTATTATATGTATAGATATTTTATTTCTGTGGTGTTAGACTATTTATTTTTCTCTATTAATTGCTTTCAGTGTACCTGTTTATTTATGTATAATAATGTATGTACATATGTAAAATTTTTTTTATTCGGAATATTCCTCACATCCTAACAAAATGATAACTCTAAGCCCGACAAATATATGAGACTGTCTCAGTGGTGCGTTCGTTTTCTCCACATTGTTTTTATGTCAAAAATAAGTGTTGAAGTGTCATGTTAGAGATTGTTACGATTGTAACAATTTCATTTAAGAACGACTTCTGTTGTTCTGTCAAATGAAATTTATAATAATAAAAAAAGCAAAAAATCACACTTGAGTTCGACCAAACTCACATGGAGCTCACGTTTTTCGCGATGTTTTCATTTATTAATTTTGTGAAATAGTTTTCAACAAGAAAGTTGTCTTGATCTCAAACAATTATTAGCTAATAAACCACATTTTACTTCAATTAACAAAATGTTCAAAAAGATAATGTGCCTTTATTTTTATCTGTCCTCAAGTTTTGATTTTATTACTTTATGCAACAAAAATGTTCGAAGCACGCCTCCTTTCTGCTATCACACTGAAGAACGTTCTTGATGCCATCAAGGATCTCCTTAATGAAGGAACTTTCAAATGCACTTATTCTGGAATTGAAATAAGTTCATGACTTCCTTTAATTGTGTTTTTAATAAAATGTTTCCCACCATTTCAGCTGCTAGCGATGACAACTCCCACGTCTTCTTAGTGTGTCTTAGTCTTCGCTCAGATGGTTTTGACAAATATCGCTGTGACCGAAACATCTCAATGGGAATGAATCTCGGCAGCATGGCTAAAATCCTTAAATGTGCAAACAATGAGGACAACGTAACGGTTAAGGCTCAGGACAACGCCGACACAGTCACAGAATCAAGAAAAGTTTCCAACTATGAGATGAAACTCATGAATCTAGATCAGGAGCAGTTAGGAATTCCAGAAACTGAATACAGTTGTGTGGTGCGAATGCCTTCAATGGAATTTGCTCGCATTTGCAGAGATTTGGCGCAATTTGGTGAATCTGTGGTCATCTGCTGCACCAAAGAAGGTGTCAAATTCTCAGCTTCAGGCGATGTTGGATCGGCTAACGTCAAGTTGGCACAAACATCAAATGTTGACAAGGAAGAAGATGCCTTCACAATTGAAATGTACGAACCAGTAACGCTTACATTTGCTTGCCGCTACCTGAACGCATTCACAAAGGCGACTCCTTTGTCAAACCAGGTGTAGATGTCGATGTCAGCAGATGTTCCCCTTGTAGTTGAATATCGTATTCCCGATTTGGGACACATCCGCTACTACCTGGCGCCAAAGATCTAAAACGATGAGAGCTTAGTCGAGGGGACGCTATCTTCTGTTATAATTCATGTTTATCTAGATTTACACAATTTTTTTTCTATAAATCCTCTATTTTTGATACCTACACTGTATGTAATGTAAATCCGTAAGAATAAAAAAAGGAAAAACAATACTTTGTATATGTGAGTTAAAGAACACAAACGAAGTAATTTTTTATTTAATTTAACACTATTATAGGTTTATTCTTTACATTATTTATTTTTAACAACTTATTATATAATACTGCCTCAATTGGGAGCCAAAACGAAGTCCAACCCCCCGCATAATGTATGTAACTTGTCGGGCTACTTCATATTCCTGCTACATTTTAGAAAAAATTGCCTGCCTTGATTTGACTTGAATTGGGTGTAGGAGATTCTGAGGATCTGAGGAATGCCGAGCACTCCGAATGTTTTCGTCTTTATGAGAACTCTGTAAGTACATAAAAAGTGGTAAGTTAGCCGAATGTTTTTTTTCGTTATGAGGTGAGGAAAAAGCTCACTGAAATTATTCAATACACAACAAATCTGCAAAAGAGTGTGTACCGAGGCGACTTAGCTGATTCTGAAAATGTCATGGATTATCTAATGAATCAACGTTTTTAAAACGTTAAACGTAATCTCCAATTCCGCTTAGGAGCTCTAATTCTGTCTTATCACAGAACAGGTCGAGGTATTGATGTAACAATCGAAGCAAGCTGTCCAATGACTAATCTGGCAACCCAATTTCCAAACAAATACTAGTCTAAAGTAAGTTGTTTTTATTTTTCCTGATCTACACATTAGCTTTCTTGGGAAGCGACCCGAACGCAGATATGACCGTTCCCTTAGTTCCAGTAACTGTAGTTGTTAAAGCTGGTGGTGCTGTTTTGACTGGAACCGGTTGATCCCATTTTGGTTTTCTAAGCAAAATAAACAAAAAATAGCACCAACTTTACTAAACAATGTCACAAAAAACAAACTCACCTCTTTTTAGCTTACTCCTCGACTTTCCTCGCTTCTGCTGTGGCTTGTTCAATCTTATCACTATCCTTCTTTCCCTTCTGCCTCTTCGTCATTTCAACTTTCTGCGCTTTGGCCAGTTCCTCGTAGAAACTTTCCTGACCCCATTGCAAGGGATCATACATTTCTGGCGGATAGTTCGTTCCGAATTCATTGATGTCGCAGAACGAAATGGGTTTCTCATAAATGCTAGGATTTGGAAAGTCTTTCCGCTCTTGGATTATCCGATTCATGTCCATGTTACTTGTTTCCATCTTATCGTACAGATGTTGTATCTTATCAACCAATTCTACGGTTGGTTTGCCTTTAGGCTCCGAAGGCAATGAGAAACCATAGTGAGCGTATTTATCGTCTTTGGATTCCTTTTTTTGGAGATTTTCCAACGCTGAACTCTTCGGTATCAGTATAAATTTTTTTCACTTCATTGGCTGGAGTTGTTTTCTTATCATTAGTGTCTTTTGGCAAGTTGGCTTCGACAACGTTTTCCTCTTTGCTTTTGGTCTCGTCATCGTCTGAGGCGATTGAGGGGTTGCAACTGGAGTTATTGGTTTGGGAGGAGGAATTACCTGAAAGTTCGTAGCAATGGTATGAAAATAAAGCTGGAAAATAATTTTTATTATTATTTACTTACAACTTGAGATGAGGTTGAATTTTGTGAATCCGAACTTCCATCGTCCTGGTTGTCGTCCTCGTTCTCAGAATCTTTTGTGGATCTCACTTCTTGTCAAATGTAAAATTTCTTTTTTTTTTTCTTTTTTTTCTCGCTTTTGACAGATCAACATTCTCAACTCATGTCTTGGAGATGAGTTGGATATTGTTACAGAATGTAACTTCATTGTGCATAAACGAACGACGCCGATGTTACACTTTGTCACAATTTCGGAATTAACGAACGTCAAAAGTAAAACATTGTTGACAATAAATTGTTACACAAATCCATTAAACGAACGTAGTGGGCTCGGGCACATATTACCGAGACCACGGACCAAGAAGATACAGACCGCCAACTCACCATATGGTCTCTCTTTTTGCCACCAAGCTAAAAATCAGCTGATATGCCATTTATTTTGATAGTGTGACGCTCTCCCTTGCTTTAAAACCCATTTAGCAAACACACCTAAAAAATAAATGGCATACGCAGGTATAGTTGCCATTACAAAATGCACAGAGAGAGATGTACACGTATTCACAGACTGGAACAAATATTTCGAGGGTTTTTCAGGCAAGAGGAGTACGAGTTGGCGGTCTGTATATGGTCTGGGACCGAGACATAGAAACAATCTTGCTGGTCCTTTTTTTTTACGGTGGAAGTGGCTGAGTGGCCGTGAGGTCAGTAACGGAGCCAGCAAGACAAGATAGAATTTACCTGGCAAATTCTTGAATACAATCAACCCCTTAGGTTGATTGCAGCAAATTTTGGAAAAAAAAAAAATACAATACGCTTGCCGCGGTGGTGGAGATACGCGCTGCGATGGGCAAGTTTTTTTCCAAGCCAGGTCCTCCTTTTTATTTTTGGGGTGGCTTCTTCGCCATCCTGCAATATTCATTATAATTTCTGTAAAAGAAAAGAAAACATATTAGTTTAATTTTAAAAGTAAATTCCTTAGAAGTAAATTTGGCAAAAGAACAAATTTCGATGTTTTAAAAAAATTTCCGTGTGCAAGCACAGGAATTTTTCCAATCCACCGTCTAATCTGTATTTGAGATATATTATCAAGATTATTGCTGAAAAATGTTCTCAATACTTTAAAGAACAAATTTCAGTAATAATACTGGAAATATTGATATTTAAAAGCACTAAAATTCAAGATTATTTACTTACCTTTTTCAATTTGCAGCATTACTCGTTGTTTATGTTTTTTTTTTTTGACAGTTCTTATTTGTCACCTAATGGTTTGGTATTGTTGACCCTCTTAAAGTGGTTATCTGTTTTCCTCGCACCTGAAGGAAAGGGGGTCAGGTAAACCAGAGTGAATTCGCTCAGTTTTAAAATAAAGTCAAAAGTGTTCGCAGATGGGGTGAATTTAAGGGAAATTTCTCGATTTACACTTAGACTTGTTAAATGTGAGGAAATTGTGTGGTTTTGTTTAAAATATGTATTAAGTCTATGTTTATTTAATGTATGATGGAAAGCATCATAATTAGTGCAATATATAGGTATATAAGTTAGATTTTAAGAATGTGGGCCAGGGGGATTTGCAATTCAAATATAAGGATATGAGATGCTAACTATTATTTTTTTTACATAGATATGAATTGGAATAGTTATCTCACTCAGATGTAGAGGTTACTATGTATGTACTTATATGAAAATGAAGACTGGGGTTGACATTTGTAGGATTTCATGGTCATACCAAAGTAAAATCGGAGAGCAAAGTTTAACACAAACGGCCAATTGTTTTTTCAAATTTCGAATCATACATTCAAATTCAAATTCAAATTCAAAGTGAATTCTTTTGAGGAAATTAAAATATTGTAATAGGTTTTGGAAATCCACTCATTAAAGCTTGAATTAGGAAGAAAAAGAAACAATAATTGGTAATCCATTGAAGTGATAGTTTACATTTATATATATTAACATATGAAATTATTTAGTGAGCTTAAATTTTGAAATACCTACGAGGAAACGAATCCTGAACAAAGTTAGGAGTAAATTGATTAAAAAAAATTCAAAACAATATACTTATTGCAGAGGTATGTAGTTTTTGTGGGAAATTCCACATTCACTAGGTTTACTAAAAGAAGATTTTTTTTAATAAGGTTTGGGTAATAATAGCCGAAGCTGTCAAGGACTGCATCAGCGGACCTGAGCCTCTGCAAGTTTTTTTTCTCAGTGGGGACATCCTGAAAAGAAGCTTTCTTTTGAAGAAATCAAAAGAATAGACTTCATTGGAACAATAACCAAGTGTCCAGGGTTTTTCTTATATATATACTCCAGTGATATATAACAGTAAAATCCCTAGAGGATACAGACTTTAATTTGTGGTTTTGTGAAGAGGAGATCGCTAAATTAAAGAAACTTAAGACAACTAGAGTAGTGAATTCAAACTATAAGTCAACAAGAGTTATTAATTTAGTTTTGTTTTGTGTGTGTACAGAATTCAGTTCTCCAAATTTTCTTTTAGTAATTTTTGTAAATTGAAAAAGTGATTTCGTTTGTGGTTGCTGATATTTAATAATTTCATCTTCTTAAAAACAAAGCTGAAACTGCAACAGTTTTTCGAAGTGCTGCCAGCAGGATACCGAGGGACCATTAAAAGTAGTAAGTCTTAAGTATTGAGACCAGAAGGTCATTTAAAAAATTATTAAAATCAGTGACAGCAATCGTAATATTATCGATCTAGGTTTATTTTTTTATTATTATATTTTTTTTTAGTCTTAAGATTTTGAATTTACATTTTTTTAGTTAATAATTTTCTTTTGAGCTGGAGAGCTTTTAAAATGAAAATTTATTTAAATAAAAATTATAAAGTCATATGAAATTCGGGACTATGAATTGCTTAATTTTTTATAGATTCAAAATAGCTTTTTATGGCCTTTACTTACTTACTTACTTAAGGTGGCGCAGACAGTCCATTGTGGACCACGGCCTCAATCAACAAACCTCGCCAGCTAGGCAAGTCCCTAGCCAGTGGCCTCCAGTTGCGCACACCAAGTTGGTTAAGGTCGTTTACCACTTGATCGCGCCACCTTAGATGGGGTCTTGCAGAACTGCGTCGGCCCTCCGGGTTGGAATTGAAGACTCGTCGGGCAGGAGCGTTTTCGTCCATACGCTCCACATGAAAAAATATTTGTAACAAAGTTTGAAGCAATTCGGACCACCCGTTTGGGCTGTAGGTCTCTATACATACAGACAGACAGACAGACATACAGACGGACAGAATTTTTAGACCATCTTTTTCCGTCTTCGCTATCATCGTAATGTCATGTTTGATTGTTATCTTAAAACTTTTTTTTTCGACGAATGCATAACTTGCCTTATAGTACCTATAATCGCAAGTAAAAAAGACCTTAAGACCAAATGTCAGTTATTAGCATTTTTTGCCAAAAACCAAAAACGCAGTTCTCTTCAAAACACTAAAAGAATATAATACACAAAGTTTAGTCAAAATCGTTAGAGCCGTTTTCGAGCAAATCCAAAATGAAAAAAACCGTTACATGAAAGGTACCAGTTTTAGCCAGGCTAAAACGAAACAAACTGCTTTTTCTTCAAAGTGCTATATACCAAGTTTGAAGAAAATCCGTCAAGCCGTTTAGGCTGTAGCATGACGTGAAAAAGGGCACATCCTCACAGACGCACAGGCAGACTGACGGACTTTATGGCAAAAAACTTTTTGGGCTTCTATATCGTCGTAAAGTTATGTTTGATTAAAACCTCGATTTTTTTTTACACGAAACCAATACTTGCCCTATAGAGCAAGTCAAAAATAGATATACATAGCTATTGAAAAATGTGTTCAGTACGTACCTGTAGAGCCTAAGTTTTAGAGCTCTATACTTGAGTGGACATAATAAAACGCCCAGGGAAGATTCATCAACAAAATAAAGATATCAACAGATTTTGAAAATTAATAAATTGATTCTTTTCATTTAATTTTTTTATGGAATAATTAAATAATTTTCTTTTTATTTTTTTTTTTATAAATAATGAAAAGTTAAACAAAATCTCAATATTACATAAGTCGTATTGACAACATGTCAGATAATTGAGGCAAAGTTAAGTTAAATGAGCTTATCAAATACAAAGAGTAAGATATTTACACTCTCGTGCGCTTAGAAGGAGGTGGACTATGATCAAGGTCACTACGTATGAGTATGATCCTAATGCCAGGGTTCAGGAAATTACAGAGGCAGGAGAACGTATTTGGGTCTCTTTATATGGTGGGAATGGGAACTGTATCGAATCGCATGAGTTCTGGCAACTCTGCATTCGATGGTCACATAAGTATAAGAAGATAAAATTAAACGTTAATAAAACTTAACGTAAGAACTTAACAACTTAACAAAAGAGTGCTTGTTCTGCGAACAAGCTAGAATGAGAGTTAGTCTTAAGCAGGTTTTTGAACTGAGAAGGAATAAATGTGCTTGGTGGTTTTTTTATAATATTTTTTCCACTCTAAACTATTTTGTTTTATTTCATTTCACATATTAGTTATCGGAGATGGTTATACAGTCCATTGAGCTACGATACATTTGGTCCATGTCGAGCGTCGGATATTGTGCCAGTGACGGAATGGTGCAGGATTCCTTTAACAAAAAAAAAATTTTAAAATAAGTGCACTGTGATTGATTGTGGTTCGTTTTATAACGAACAAAATATTGTGAATAATAAAAATGTGCTACGATGAAAATCATGTAGTCACAAAAAATTAAAGTGTGCGCAGCAGTTTGTCGCGACAGGAGTATGGGCAGGAAACCGTGTATCACCAGCAGGCGATGTGCAAAGCGGTACTTCATTATATACCTAATAATGATCAATATGTTCAACCAGCATGTAAGTAGATCAATAATTATTGTTGTTTTTCCCCTTTTTTCAAACGGCGGCGACCGATGAAAATTCTTCGTCAAGAGAACAAAAGCAGGTAAGAATGTACGTATTCTCTCCTCAGAGCAAGAATGCACACTTACGAGACGACTCATGACTCATGGTCATGAGCAGCGAGCCGGAGTGAAGGAATATGCATACGCAATACACATTATGTATATGTGCAACTGTGACAAAGAGAAGGAGAAGAATGACAAATTTCGTCATTCGGGAAAAAAACAAAAGCGGTCTTTCGAAAGAAAGAAAATTAAAAAAAACAACAAACACAACAACAACAATATCTATACAATAATAATATAAACATATATTTACATTTTAAATAACATTTATTTAAAGCAAAAAAAGGATGAGCTGATATATAGTCCTAAAACAGGACAAAGTATTTTTTATTGTTAAGAAGTGCAAATATTTGATTGTGGGAATGGTGGTGGTTTTTTGGATTATTTTGCAACGGAGCAGGTTTCTTTTTTTTCTCTCTTCTTTATCTTTTCCCGTTGCATTAAATGTGCCCCGATGTATGTGTGCAGTGCCTATGGGCGATTTTGTTTTGTTTTCGTTAAATGCAAATGTGAATGAGGGAATGAGCAATGATAGCAATGATGATAGAAGGGGCAGGGGGCGATCTGAGTTTATTTGTTTTCTTATGAAGAATGAGAATTTTTGAAATGAGTGAAGTGGGCAGGGTGTTCTTTTTCCTCTTTTGGTGCGTGTGTGGTTTATATACCTTTTTAATATCGTTTTTTATGAATAAGATATTTTTTCAATATTACCTAGATAAATTACGGTGGTGTTGCTGCTTTGTTGTTTGGTAGGGATCAAACATTTTTTTTTTTTTTTGTAGGTGTTAAGTTTTTTTTTTTGTGTGTCACTTTTTTTTTCTCTTGACAAGCTTTGTTGCTCGAGATATAGCAGGGGCGAGTGGAACTCAAAGCAAATTTGTGCGAGTTACCAAATATGAGAGAAAAATTGTGAAGGACTCGAAACATAGCAGGGGCAACTCAAAGCACATATGTATGTGCGAGTTACCAAACATGAGAGAGCAGGTGTGAAGGAGGAACTTGAGTGCAAATGCACCAGTTGCCATGAACAAATTATTATTAAAAAAAAGGACAAATAGCTGGGCAGGAAAAAACTCAAAGCACGACGGTGCTAGTTTTTAGAGAAGGAAAGCTTGCAAGCTACAGGAATAAAATATTTTAAATTCAAAAAGAATTAATATTTTTAAAGCAGGAATATGAGCCACAAGAGAATTTCTTCTCGATGCAACATACCTTTTTTTATAATAAACAAACTTTATTGGTACCAAAAAAAGCAGCAACAACTAGCCGATTTGTATTTATTATATCTATTATTTATTTTATTTGCATACTGTGAATTTCAGTACCTACTGCAAACTATTATTAATTTTTTTCTTAGATATTTTTTTCATATTTATTTACTGTCAATTAGTTTACATTAATATCATATAAGATTATTACAATATAGAGATGAGAATAATATTGATTCTTAGCAACTATAAATGTTTAATAAAAGGAGAGATAATTTTTAATTTAAGTATATACTTGTTTTGAGAAAATTTAACAAAAACTCATAGGCAATTTTACTGAAACATATCATAACTAAACTAGAACTACTTAAAACTAGATAACAAACATAAAAATAAAAAAAATACCGATTAAGCAGCAATATTTTTCAATTGTGCATAAATCTTTCGTAAATGTTTAAACAGTTTCCTTTTATTGTAGGTACACAGCTGGTCAAAAGAATAGGTGCAATTATTTTTTTTTATATAAACTTAATTTTTTGATATGTTTTGTTTATTTAAATATTATTTTAACATTAGTTTTCATTGGACTATCAATACTTAATGAAATATTAATATGTAAGGCTTTTAAATTAAGTAATTATAAATTTTATACAATAAAACCGACGATGTAGACATTTGCGCTTGGACAAAAAAATAGGTGTGTCATCCTAAATTATGAATAATGATAGTTTGAATGCAAAATTTGTTGTATTTTGTAATAATTTTCGTTTACCATTCTCTTATAACCCGAGAATACGACATTGTTATCCAAAACTTTTTAAAGTCAGCGTGGTATTAACTCTACAAACTTTTGGCATCTTTCTTGGGGTATAAAATACCACTCACTCTGAACAGCATCCCACAATCGGTTCCAGTTTGGAAAATATTGGCATCCTAGTTCCCGCTTAAGCTCATTCCTCAAGTTCTCAATCGGGTTGAGATCTGGGATTGACTTGGCCATGAAACAATTGAAACTTCTTTCTCTCGATACCACTCTTTCACAAGATTTGCCATATGTTTCTAATCGTTATATCCTGCTGAAAAATCCATCGGAGAGTCATGCTTTCTTCGGCAAATGGAAGCATGATATCTTCCAAAATATCCCTATAACCTTATTTGGTAAAGATGTAACTAATACGGAATATAGGAATTAGGGCCCACACCATACTAGAAAAAACGGAACCAGACCATAATATTTCCTCGTCCGTGTTTAATCGTCTTTTGGGTATAGCGAGGGTGATAGTCCTTTCTTTTTGGTCGCCTGAAATACGCCCAGAATCTGATGAGAACAAATAAATTTTTGTTTCGTCACTCCAGAGGATATTGCGCCATTTTTTGGTCCTTCAGGTCCGCTCCAACTTCTATGGCTAAGATATAAAACTTAATCACACCTATTTTTTTGACCAGCTGTGTATATTAGCAATCTCATGCAAACCGACAGTTGAAAAATTCCAAGGAAGGTTAAGAATTGTCTTCAATATCTTGTTTTGACAAATTTTAATTTTTTGTAGTGACACTCAGCACAATTATACCAACATGGAGACGCATATAACATAGCAGAGAGGAAGACAACTTTATAAATAAGTAACTTATTTTCGATGCTAAGATGGAAGTTTCTGTTTAAAAGTGGAAATAGAATTTTCATTAGAAATTTTCCTTTTTTAACACTTTCGGAAATTTGTGTTGAGTATGTTAAGCTTTTGTCTAAGCAAACACCCAGATATTTGATATTTTGTTCCCATTGGATTGGGGCATTGCACAATTGTAGATTTGTTTGGGGCAAGTTTGTTTGCTTACATTTCTTTGTAAAGAAACAAGCTTGTGACTTTGAAGGATTTATTTTCCACGAATAGAAATGGGTTTGAATTGAAGTAAGAGCGTTTTGAAGATTGAACATAATTTGTTGGCAGCTATCGGAGACACTGTAAATACATGTGTCATCAGTAAAGAAAGATCTCTTGCAGTGACTAAGGACAGGGAAATCGGAAACATAGATATTGTAGAGAAGGGGGGAGAGGGTTGATCCTTGTGGGACACCCGCTTTAATTAAGTGCAACGAAGATTTTTCTTGGGCAATTTGTACAAAAAACTTTCTTTCATCTAAAAAACTTTTAATAATTCTTATAATATACTCTGGGAAATCGTTAATTAAAAGTTAATGGACGAGACCATTATGCCAGACACTGTCGAAAGCTTTTTCAATATCAAAGGATATCATTCCAGTCGATTTTTTGTGTGTTAGTGCTTTTTTTTAAATCTTTGGTAAGACTCATTACCTGATGAGTTGAAGAATGTTCTTTCCTAAAACCAAATTGTTCTGGTGGAAGAATGTCTTTAGTTTCCACGATTTCTGTCCATTTAAGACAGATTATTTTTTCAAATAGTTTTTCTAAGCAGCTAAGTAAGCTTATGGGATGGTAAGAAGTTAACTCCGCGAGTGGTTTGTTAGGTTTTGGAATGGGAACAATTTTTGCAATTTTCCATCTTTTAGGAAAATAGCCCAGCAAGAGACAGATGGAGAAAATAACACTGAGAAAAATAAGGAATTTTTTTGGAAGACTTTTAATCATTTTGTTACTGATCTTATCGTAACCTGGAGCTTTTTTGGTTTAAGATCTGTTTTAATAACATTTTTAATGAATTTCGCTGAGATTGATGGGACATATTGGGAATCAACAGAAAACTGTTCAATTTTCATTAAACTGTTTTGGACTTGATCATTGGTTATTCTGTCATTAAAGCTCTGAGTGATAGAGTGGCCATTTTCAAAAATTTGAGCCAGTTCAGTGGCCTTTTCCAGACCAGTGATTAATTTGTTGCCGTTTTTATTTAAATGTGGCATTTTCGAGTTTTTTCTTTTGAGGATTTTTGAAAGTTACCAAGTAAGTTTATCATGTTTCTTTATCTGACCTAAAGTTTTGTCCCAATGTTTGTTTCTGATAACTTGGAGTTTTTTGAGAACTAATTTATTTAGAAGTTTCAGTTGAAATTTCAGATAATTTGTTCTCTGCCTTAGGTATCTGCGCAGTGTTTCTAAATGTAATTGTTTTTTTGAGATCTTCAGATCTTCAGTTAACACAGGGTCGTAAAAACTATTAGATTGAGGATAGAGAGGAACTGAAAGTTCAACTGAATCTTCTTAATTGAGTTCAAATTTCTGAATATTTTCATCAATAGCTTCTATGGTGTTCATAGAAGTTTGAGAAATCGATTCATACTTACTTTTCAAACACGATTAAAAATGTTTCCAGTTATTTATTTTATTTTATTTGCATACTGGGAATTTTAGTACCTACTGCAAAATATTATTTATTTATTTGCATATTGGGAAATTGAAGTCCCTACTGTAACCGATTATCTCTTTTATTTTCAGGGTAGAGCATTATCGAGATATGATTTCTAATGCAATACGCTTTTTACATATTTATAGAAAAGGGCAGTGGAATCAAACGAGATGGACAACAGCAGTAACAAAATTAATAATTTTTTCGGAGAGCATAATGTTTGCCTTCGTGGAGTCTCCAGCCTTTGGAACTTGCAGTGACTAAGGACAGGGCAGCAGCACAGGTCAGACTTGAAGCCTTGCAGGATGCCTGGTCGCAGATTAGGTTGAGCGAGAGCAGGATTGCGTTGGCTGACGATATGTTGGTCAACGTGGAGATAAAACGCAGGATTGCTGGAGCGGAAGAAAATTACTTTGCTGCCCACGCAGTATTACAGGAAAAGCTAAAAAAATTGATCCAAGAACAAGCATAGCAGGCATACCAGGTAGAACAGAACAGGCATTGAGCGGAGCGATGGCAGAAAATTTGATCAGCCGTTGTCACAACTTCAGACACGTCCGAATTTGAGCAGGTATGAGGACATGTGAGCAGCTGGCAGTAATGCCCGAAGAGCAGTAGCACCAGGTGACAAGAGGCTGTTGACTTGCCACTCATGCAAACTTCTGAATCATCCAATGTGACGTTGTCCAGAGTTTGCAGTACTCAGCATTCGTGCTAAGCAGGATCACGTGAAGGAAAAGGCACTTTGCCCCAATTGTCTTAAGACGTGCCATGCTCCAAAGGACTGCTTCCAAGGGCCGTGCTGTCGATTCCCCGGGAAGCAAATGCACAATAGTGTACTCTGTGACTCCGTCCTACGAAAGAGATTAGGAAGGGTGCAGAAACTATTTTATATGCGCAGGAAAAGGGAAAGAAGAGAAGGACCCAACCAAGCGAAAATAAGCAAAAGGCAGATTGACTAATTGTGCCTCCCATTAAACGCCCTCGGTTGGAGAAGGGCAGGACGGAAGAAGTAGCAGGAACAGCAGGAAGAAAAAAAGCAGGAAGTGATTCGGAAGAGATGATGTCCTGGGGTGATTTAAAGAGAGCTAGCCTTCTAAAAACAAAAATAAAATTATGAATAAAATTTATTTCGTCTTTTTATGTCTTTCAATTATAATGAGCAAGAGTAGGAGAGAGTTACTTTGATGCCTACGGCACAAGCAAAAATTGAGATGGATAAACAACAAAAGCGGTCTATCGAAAGAAAGAAAATTAAAAAAAAACTACAAACACAACAACAACAATATCTATACAATAATAATATTAACATTATTACATTTTAAATAACATTTATTTAAAGCAAAAAAAAGGATGAGCTGAAATATGATCCTAAAATAGGACAAAGTATTTTTTATTGTTAAGAAGTGCAAATATTGGATTGTGGGAATGGTGGTGGTTTTTTGGATTATTTTGCAACGGAGCAGGTTTCTTATTTTGTATCTTCTTTATCTTTTTCCGTTGCATTGAATGTGCCCCGATGTACGTGTGCAGTGTCTATGAGCGATTTTGTTTTGTTTTCGGTAAATGCAAATGTGAATGAGGGAATGAGCGGTGATAGCAACTAGCCTTCTAAAAACAAAAATGAATAAAATTTATTTCGTCTTTTTATGTCTTTTAATTATAATGAGCAAGAGCAGGAGAGAGTTAATTTGATGCCTACGGCACAAGTAAAAATTGAGATAGATAACAGGAAGTATGGGCCGGTAAGAGCACTTTTAGATACGGCGCACAACCCAATCTGGTTTTAATAGAGCAGGACTTTTGGATCCTTCCTGAGCAGGTTAAATGGCAGCCAGCTGTGCCGACACTCAACTTGAAATCGCCACGGATGAGCATTGCTACAGCATCTCTTGCTGATCCACATTAATGGAAAGCAGGTCCTGTAGATTTATTGCAGGTTCATAGCAGAAGCATTTACTTTTGTCTTAGAGCATCGACGAGGTGGTGTCCTTGAGATGGAAACTGTTTTCGGCAGAATAATATTGGGAGAGTATTGTAATGAGAAGGATAGCATGAACAACGAACAGGTATCGCAGGTAGTGTGCATGGATAATAATCAACTTCATGAATCGCTTAAGCGTTTTTGGCAGAAATGGTTTAAATGACAAAGAAATGTCGTTGAGCAGGTCAAAAGTGCAGGAGAAGGTGGAGCAAAATTTCATCAAAACAAATTCACGTGATGATTTTGGCAGGTTTGTTGTGACGATTCCTTTGAAGGAAGCAGTGGAAAGAGCTTGGAAGTTCAGACCTGACAGCTAAGCGTAAGTTTTTTGCTTTAGAGAGAAGGTTGGCAGGAGATCCTGAGTTGAAACAAAAGTACCAGGAGTTTATGAGAGAAAATGAAGAAGCAGGACATATTACACCAGTGACTGGCACAGTGCATGGCAAAACCATATACCACATCATTGCTTCACCAAAAAGTTAAAGGTCGTATTTGATACGAGCTGCAGGACAAATAAAGGTACTTTATTAAATGAAGTGCAATTGGTTGGAGAAAACTTAAACTTAGGATCTACACGAAATTTCAATGGGCTTCCGCAAGCATCGTGTTGCTATTACTGCAGATATTAAAATGATGTTCAGAATGGTGAAGGTGGCGAAGGAACAATAGGATTTGCAGCGTATATTCTTGAGAGAAAACCCGCAGGACAATTTGAGAGAATATTGGCTGACAGTATTCACCTATGGTATGACCTCATCAGCTTATAATACTGTATAAGCAGGAATTTTATATGGATGACTGCACCGCAGCTGCTGATTCTGAAGAGAAGGCGATCAAGTCATCAAAAGATATCGATCATGTTTTACAAGGTGCAGGTTTTGAGCTTAGAAAATGGAAATCCAATTCCAAAGCTCTTGTGAAGGACATGAACTATGAAGGGCAGGAGTCAATAATGTTCCAGGATGATGAAACACGTCAGTTTTGGGTTTTAAGTGTCTGCTTGAGAAGGATCAATTCACGTTTGTGGTAAAAACACCGGAGACTCAGCAGGCAATAACCAAGAGAAGCGTAGTGAGCTGTGTTGACTCCCTAGAGAGATAAATGAGAGTTGGAGAGATTTCTGGCAGGAAATAAAATATTTAGAGAACGTGAGAATTTGGAGATGGATAGGTATTTCAGAAGAAGTACGAAAAGAGCTACATGGGCCTTGGATGCTTCTGAGAGGGCATATGGAGCAGTGATTTATCTGAGAAATATACGTATAGACGGCAGGATTACAGCAGATCTTATCACAAAAACACGGGTTGCACCACTTACAATGGTGACAATACCACGCTTAGAGCAAGCAGCAGCGGAGCCATTGGGACGGCTGATTGTAAACGTCATTAAAACAATGGAATGGGAAGGTATCGAGTATGATCTTTGGACAGATTCACTCGTAGCGCGGCATTGGATAAGTAAATTACCATGCAATTTAAAAACGTTTGTAGCGAATAGAGTCTCGCCTATACAAACAAACACCAAAGTCAAAAGGTGGAGACATGTTGGAACGAAGGATAACTGATATTCTAAGTAGAGGAAAAAAGCCATCAGTTGATAACAAGTTGTGGTCATCTGAAAAGTTTGTGCCAAATGTTTCAGATGGGTGGAGGGTGAGATGAAGGTTTTTGTGATAACGAAATCTACAGAGCCCTTATCTATTTATGTGAAGTGCTGGAGAAGGAGTATTCCATTGATTGAATACACGTCTACATTAGAGAAGGCGATTTATTTAATCAGCTATGTAATTCGCTTTATCAACGCAGCCAAAGCAAAGATAAAGCAACGAAAAGAAGATGAAGAGAGAGATGGAAAAAGACGGAAACGTTCTGTAGTGAAAAGAAGAAATAGAGCAGGTGAGTGCAGGAGATACAGCAGAACTTGGCCAACCATCCTCTGAAGAGAGGGTGAAATCAATCGGTCACCTGTTGACAAAAGAGCAGGAAAGTTATTTTGCGAAGGAAATCATTTGTATAGAGAAGGACAGGTGTTTGCCTGAAAAGAGCAGGATAGAATACTTAAAGCCAATCTTAGATGGTGAAAATATTCTGAGAGTAGCAGGGAGATTGGAATGAGCAGAGATGGAATACGAGTGAAGGCATCCAGCTTTCATGCCAAATGGTTCTCGTTTGGCTTGGTTGATCATGGATAATACGCATACAGCAATGAAGCATGGAGCAGTGCAGGTCATGATGCAGCACATTCGTCAGAGATTCTGGATTCCGAAGCTCCGAAGTGAGCTGAGGAATTACTTACATAAGTGTTTGGTTTGCGTGCGGTATAATCATCTTCTTGAGATGCAATTGATGGCTGATTTGCCTTCAGAAACAGTAAAAGCAGGGAAGGCTTTTCTACACACAGGGATAGACTATGCACGTCCAACGAAATAAAGTTAGAGCAGGTGAGCAAATAATAAGACATAAATGTTGGGTTTCCGTCTTCGTTTGCCTCAAAACGAGAGCAGTTCATATAGATTTGGTATCAAATATGACGTCAGTGGCGTTCATTGCTTGTTTCGAAAGATTCATAGCAAGAAGGGGCAGGTGTGTAAGGTTATATAGCGACAATGGTACAGCATTTGTCGGTGCAGCCAAGGAATTGCAGAAGGCGGAAGAGCGTTGGTTAGTGAAGGATACTTTTGAACACTTAAATTTGAAAGGGACGGAATGGAAGTTTATGACTCCTGCGGCACCACATCAAGGAGGGATATACGAAGCAGCGGTAAAGTAAAGATAAAATATCATTTGACGAGAATTGTTGGAGAAGGTTTTGGCATATGAGCAGTTTCTGACATTACTTACTGGGATAGAAGCCATCTTGAATTCAAGACCGCTACATCCATTAAGCGATGATCCTGATGATTTGCAGGCGTTTATAATCAATGAGATGCCAAACAGTTGTAACGTAAATAAAAGAAATATAAAAAAAAATAAAGGAATGAATGACACTTAGTAATTGCCAACAGACACTGAACCTCTTCACCGAATATCCTATGAATACCCAAGATCTGAACCAGCACCCATCAACAACACAACTCAAGGAAGAAGCAGGAAGAGACAAGCACCTCCTACACCCTTGACTCTTATACCAAGGCACAGCATCTCCATCACCAAGCGTCTGTGTATCGGTGTATACAGCATCCCTATATTAAACATACTTATACTTCGCTAACACGGCGTCCTGCTTTTCCTCCTTTCCTCCTATTCTTCATATTTCCTATCCATCCTCATCACAGAAGCGAGAACCATCCACCAGCCTACCATAGGTACTGACTACAAAGCCCCGTAGAACAGCCTAGAGGGTATCTGACAGCATGTTCACGCCTATCCGCCACAAGTATCTGATGTTCTCCTTGCAGCACTTGTATACCGTAGTTTACACCTGAAAAGCAAGGACCCTACTTAAATCCCCACAAACGTAGCTAGACCTGTAATGCTCTCTTAGAAATCTTCGAACTAATTACCAGCGATTTTCCTCCAGTTCGCACCTATACGCCTAGTTCCGTTATATGTTTCTGTGCTTATGGGATGGAAGCAACCCTATATCGGCAACGCCCCCTCTCTCGCCAGCTATTCGGGAAGAACAGTTAGTAAGAACGGCATGCGACAACGCAGGGTCGTGGTCGAGATCGACCGTCATGGTGGCTGGCAGTACCCTAGCCACAGTTAGCTCAGCCAGGCCGTGGGCACTTGCTCCGGGATCTACACAACCGGTGTTAGCTCTTATTTTTTCTACCGACCGTTGAACCCAAGATGTTCGAGTTCGAATAATGATTATTATACGCTTGATGGCCCTCATAGTTATCGAAGAAAATGCTGTGGTGAATTGAAGTGTAAGTAAAAGCAATTCATAGATGCACCTCCTCACGATTATTATGAGTGGACGTAGAATAAAACAGAAAGAAATCTGGCCGAATCACTGCACCAGTCCGAAGAACGCGACGCGTAAATAGTATGACGATAGCAAACCATAGATCTTCGTGGTTGCCATGGCATATTGTTAACATCTGTACACTCAGCTGCCACGATGAAGTGCTGTATGTCGATGAAGAGGTGTCTAACCTTATGGGGAGGGAGAACCTAAGATGACAATCGATTCTCCTGGCCTCACAACCCACCCAATTCGATTCCAAAAACGAACTCTCTTGGAACCGACCTTGGCTGTCCGTTGGACCTGTGAGTCCCCATGACTCAATGATTTTATTGGGCAGCCCCTTATAATGAAAAGCAAGTAGAAATATTGCTTGCTTACTCTTTCATCTTATCAAAGACATAGTATCTACCCGAGATACTAATCATCTAAACTCCAACCTTCAAAAAGAAAACACACACACCGCCTGTTCTATGCAAAGAAATAAGAGGGGTACCAACCTCCCTCAGTAAAACTTACTCCATGATCAAAAACTGTCTGTAACTCTTCAAGAAAATCTAATAAATTCTTCAAGTGAAAAAGAACAACTAGATTTTTTTTCTGTAAAAACGTTATAAAAGACTTCTTTCTTTTATTAAATTTAAATCTTAGAATCTACCTTATATTACCTTATCAAAATGTCTTATCTGATAGTTAGTATAAATCTTTTGGATCTCTTCTCTTTCTGAGTACATATGATATTTTTTTAATATCAATAAAAAAATTATATCTGAATTAATCAATTGTATAAATTTTCTTAAAAGTGAATTTCAAAATGTCAAATTCTTTGAAACTATGTATATCTTAAGATGGTATTCCAATTCTTGCTAATAGTTTCTATAAGTCTTCTTAAGTTAGTCAGAGACTTGAAATTGTTAAACAAAACCTGAGTGAAACTTAATATAAATTTATAGTACATGTATAACAAATTTTTAAAGAAGTTAAAGATTGAAAGATAAAGGACGCAGACCGATAGCATAGACACTATGAACGAAACTAAAATCGAGGTTCAACGCGGCGGTGATAATCTGCCGTCGACTGTATTCGATAAACTCGAATCGTAAAAGATCAAAAACATGAACTCTCTCAAGTTTAGTAGATACGTAGATTCAACCGAAAATAAATACGCCAATTCCACAACCAATACCGTGGTTGAGCGTGAGTATTCAACCCACAACAACAATGATAAACAAGGTCAATGTATATAAAATAGTACCATATACATTAGAATTCAGTTCGCCTTCCCACATATAATCGATTAAGCGAATATTAATAGCAATATAGTGTAAAAGTAAAAATCAAAAAATATAGTTTAAATAATACAGCACTGCCAATGAGGCAGTGGGGATTTATTGTCCACTTAGCGAAGCTTCGGAAGTGCACTCCTGTATTTGCTCTAAGAGAATGATTATAAATTATATTCATCTACCAAATTGCTACCACTATGCCGCTAGATATATGTTTTAGAGCGACTGTTAACATTGATTTTAGTATCTGGTATGATCGGATATTCATATACCTTGTCATGGCATAATATAGATCTCTTTATGATCTAGTTCAAGTAACTCCTATGTATGATGGAAACGATCAATCAATACAAAAAATAAATCGAGGACGAAAAGTAGCGAAAGATATCGTGTCTATAAATTACTGACACGATAGATATGCATCGAAAGGAAGAATTAATTGCGTAAACGCGAGTGAATATCAAGTGAGACTGTGTAGCTATGAGCTAAGTGAGTAGTTTGGAAAATAAAAACAAACTTACGCAGCGTTTGAAACGCTGACGCGGTTGGTCGCGGCGCCTTGCTCGTCCTGCCCAAAGATTTTGATTGATCTGTATACCTATTCGTTGAGATGGTTGGTCCTAAACCAGAAAGTTAGACAATTGTTAAAACAATTTGGCCATGTGACGCAGCTCGTATTCACATGTCGGAGCAAAGAAAAAAATTCTTCTGCTTCGACGAGATTGTCTACAATAATTCGCTTACCTCTTTTAATCTGATGATTTCCACCTTATGATAGAATTTCCTTGATTGCATACGCAACCAGGAAATTGTTCTCCTTATTGGAGATAGGAGTATGGCCGCGGCACTTATAAAAAAAAACTTTTATATTTACTAGGTTCTGCTGCCGAGTTGTGGTTTCGCCGATTGTCTTCTTCAAAATGAAGTTCGTTGTCGGCTTCCTGGATAATGTTTCCATTTTCCAGTTGACCAACGCCCTGATTTCCAATACGATTTCCTGCGTTCCAATTATAGAACTGTTTGTTTGTGATACTATCGATGAAATGTAGTTGTAGGTCTTAATGGTCAGTGCTCACTGTACCATTTTGGTTGTCCTGGATTTTTTGTAAGTACGTATGACAGAATTGATGCGTGGGTGAAATACTCTGTATTAAGGGTCTGATCATATTTGAAAATGTGACGGTGTGCAATATTATATCAGAATTTTTCGCAGTTTTAGGTGTTGTTATTAAGTACAGGCAATTATACCTACTTTTACCTGGTGATAGATAGTTTGTCAGATGTGACAGTGAAAATATCATTAGTTCAGATTTTGGTCAATTCTTGCTACGGTCGTTCTGTACACCTTCACTTGGTTATTCTGACACGATTTGGCAGATGTCAGTACCATAAAGTCAGAAATAGTGACCTAATCACACCTGTCACTTTAGGTCTGTCTACGCTTGGTAGCATACTGATTTGAACTATCTTATTTATCTGCCGAGGTAATTATTTTAAGAAGAATAATTCTGAACTTGTAATTTTTGCTGGGCAGTAGAGAGTATAAGAGAAACTCATGTCACCAATGACGTCAGTGGTGACCATTCTATCACTCACACTTAAGGTAGTTCCACACTATCCCACAGTGTAGTACGACATGTCAAAAAAAAAGTGTGAAGGAATGTGTGGTGGTTTTACATTCAATCCTAAAAAATATTTCGGATCTAAACACATGTCAAATCGTATGAGATGTGCGCTGTCATATTCTGTTCCCACACCATTATACATCTGTTTCATCACACATTTTTGACATGTCGTATTACACTGTGGGATAGTGTGGAACTACCTTTATCTTGAACGGTATATGTCATTGACAACAATGCTAAATGACTTCAGAAATACTATTGGAGTATCCGTCAGTTGACTCATCTAGACCAATGTAAAACACACTGCCTTGTAGGTCAGCTGGTCTGAGATAGTAGTAGTAGTAGTAGTAGTAATAACTTTTATTTTAAATCAATAAAGAATAATTACAATTTTATATAATGTAAATAAGTTAATTATGGCCTTGGTTTTAAAACCGTCTGCCAGGTGCCAACTCTTTGTTTTTCGTAATGGTAATTATTTACATGTTTATATATTTTCAAATTAAATCTAATATAAAATTTTCCATGTGTAACAAGACTTTATGGTTTATGTGATAACTGTTTTAGTGACAAAAATTTTATGAAATTAAATTGAATTCTGATAATAAGTCGAATTGCATTACAAAAACGTTTTTTTTTTTTTTTTTTTTTTTTTTTTTTTTTTTTTTTAATTATTAGGTATACCAATTGTTTAAGGATTCGAGCGAAGAGCTAATTTATAAAATCTTTTCTGTAATTAAAAGCTTCAATGCAATAACGAGCGAGAAGTTTCCAATTCTCCCCATTTAAAATATTTATGGATTCAGATTCACTTAATATTGCCTTTTTAAAGTACACAAACCTTATTTCTTTTAAAAGAGGACATTTCGACAAAAAGTGATACGAGTTTTCTTGTTCTTGTAGATTGCACAATGAGCAAAAGGATGCCTGAGCACTAGAATACGGTTTATAATTTAAATCAAGGAGCTCTCCCCTTAAGCGGAAAATGCTTGAAATTTCGTATTAACTAAGTTTATCAGTGAAGTAATTAAGATCATTCAGATTATATTCCAGCTTTGGGTACAGTGATCTTCGTGAGGAGCCTCTAGCTTCTTCAATTAAATCCTCCCTAATTTTTATATCCAGTTTTTCAAGAATGTAATTAAACTTTTCTCTTCCATTTTCATTTAACTCCCAAGCTTGCACTGAAACACCGCTTAATATTGTTAAATCATCCCAACTCTTATACCAACTAATTTTCTTTTCTATACTATGTTTTGCTAATATTTTTGGTATCCGAGTGTCATCATATGATAGTATTTTAGTGATATAATCATAGTGCATTTTCAACGTGAAAATAAAAATAGGTGAAATGCCTGTTTCCAGAAGAAGCATATAATTAGGGGTTGACTGGGGTAACCTAAAAATTTTTTTAAAAAAAATTCGTTGCAGCTTTTCAACATCATCATACTGTTGGTACCCCCATACCTGTGCTCCATAAGTCATTATTGACTTCAAAGCAGCTTGAAACACTCTAAATTTCACACTATGATCAACATTTCTATTCATAAATAAATTTTGCCAGGTCGAATTTATGGCAGATAAAGATTTCTTTAGTTTACTTGCGAAGTGCTTTTTTGGGTTGAGTTGAGGTGTCAAAATAATTCCCAAGTAATTAAATTCATTTACAACTTCAATGCTCTCCCTATTTAAGAACTATCTTTCATTTCTACAATGTCGTCCTCTACCTGATCGAAATATCATAACCTTTGATTTTGAAATGTTTATTATCAGATTCCACAACTTACAATAATCGTTTAACCTGTTTATCATGAGCTGCAGGCTTTCCGGAGATTCAGCAAACAAGACTACGTCATCCGCATACAGAAGACATTTTATTATAAGTCCTGCAATTTTAATGCCATTTGGCAAAGCTTCATCTAAGTCATTTCAGAAAAGCGCAAACAGCAAAGGAGATAAAAGACAACCTTGACGCACGCCACTCTTAGTTTCAAACCACTCTGAAAGTCGTACACCATCCCATACCGCTGACTTAGTGTTTTCATAAAGTTTTCTTATCACCTTTGACATTTTAGATGATAAGCCCATAAGATTTAATTTATAAAACAGCGCACCTCTATCAATACTATCGAAAGCAGCTTTGAACTCAATAAATATTGCATATAACTTTTTTCCATTTTCGATGTAATAGTCTACAATATTTTGGATGGTGAAAATGTGATCCATTGTTGAATAGCTAGCCCTAAACCCGGCTTGGAATTCATTAAGTAATTTGTTCTCACTAACCCACACCTCCAGTCTCTTTAAAATGACACCTGTAAATATTTTTGCGATGACATTTAAGAAAGAGATACCTCTATAGTTTTCAGCACTATTAACGTCTCCTTTTTTAAGTATTGGGAACAAAATAGATTCTCTGAAAATTGCAGGAACTTCAGCGGTATGCAAAATCTTTGAATAAGTTCTTGCTAAATTTTCCAAAAACGCTTGTGGAGCGTTTTTGAAGAACTCATAAGGAACTCTATCACTACCTGGTGCTTTATTGTCTTTGGCTTTATGCAAAACTTCTAGGACTTCTCCCAGTGAAATATCTCGATCTAAAGAGCTTTCATTAAAGAAATTTTCAGCATATTGGATCGGATTTTCTATTTCAGATGGGTTAAGGAGATTATTGAAATATAAGGCTAAAGTATGAGCATCCAAATCACTACCGACTTTGAATTTTTTCCCATTTAATTCCTTAACCACCTTCCAAAATTGTGAGGAATCCTTTACATCAGACAAGTCCTTTGCGATTCCTAAGTAATATTCCTTTCTCTTTATTACGCAAAGTTTCTTATATTCCTTATTTGCTTGGTCTGAGATAGTTCTCATATTTCTGCCCATGGCAGGTTTGGTAACTGACAGTCATCTGTCAGACATCAATTAAATCAACATTTGCAATTTTGCTAGTGTGACCACATCATCCTGCAATTACCAGTGTAAACTGTAATTTTGTGTGCGGACCGGGCATAATATCCACAGTAACAACTTCTAGTCGTCTGTCGCTCGAAAGTACTTCCATAGAAATGGTGGAATGCGCATGACTTGGAAATTTCCATTTAAAAATGGAGATCATGTGGATTCCATCCTTGAAGTGGATTTTGTTTGTCGGGGTGGATTCTAGATGTGGACTCTTTCTATGGTGGACCATATTGGGTGCGTTGAGCACCGTGTGAGTTACCGTGAGGTTTCTCTGGTAGATGGCACCAGTTGCAAATACTACTTGCAATTAATGGGCAAGAAAGTTTTCCCTACAAAGCTTGGAATTTCGACTAAGTCCGCTTAGTCTAACTTCCAAGAAAAATGGGAACTTCTCACAAATAAATCTTCGCGTCTAGAATCTTCTCACTCTTCGCGTCGTAATGACACTGCGACTCTTTCACGTCCAGTCGGTCGAAGACAAAAAAAAATTTTATGGTTGGGTATGACGTCATGTCATAGAATAGATATTTTGCCCAATATCTGAAAATATAATAAGGATGAGAGATAAATAAACCAAGAGTCTCATGCACAGCTGAGAGCCGGGCATCAGAATAAATTTACGAATCAGAGTTATGCATCTTAAGTACTATAATGTACTTGTATATAATGTCCGATGAAATATATAGTTTTGTTGAATTTGAAATGTGAAAGGAAAAAGGAGATTTTTGAAACATGATTTACGAATGATTGATGAGCAAGTGCTCTATCTCTTTAGGTCTTTAGTGTGGCAGGTAGTCTTATGGCCTCGCCTATCTTCAACTTCGTATAGGTTGTTACCGATTACTTTGTTTACTTGAACTTTAATAAACTTCGGACACAACTTTGCACTCAGGTGCTTAGTTGCATCACTCAAAATCTGATTTCTCTTATAGATCTCATCCCCTACCTTGAACATCACTTTCCTACTACGAAGGTTGTAATTCTTCTCGTAGGCTTCTTGAGTTTTGATTAACGCTTGCTTTAAGTATGAATGTATGATGTTCATTTTGGCGACCTTGGCAGCCAATCTATCTCCGAACAGTTCAGTCCACCCAACTCTCTCAAAAGACGATAGTCTGCCCCATGCTCTATCATACGCTGCCCGAATAAGGCTTCGTACGAGAACATTGAAAGAGTTGAATGCACTGTCGTGCGCAGTGCACTACTGATCGAAGACAGATGGGCATCCCAATCCGTCTGTCGAGGATTGACATACGACCGAATGGCCGCGAGAATTGAACGGTTCACACGTTCACTTGCGTTCGACTGGGGAGCATACACTGCCGTCCGGTAGTGCTTGACCCCGAAAACATCTAAGAACTTCTGAAACTCCTTACCAACAAATTGTGTGCCGTTGTCAGAGAGAAGACTCTCTGGCACTCCATATACCAAGAATACATCGTCCTTCAGGAATCTGACCACCCTCGCGGCTGTTGCCTTGCGCAGTGGTTTGATGAAGACGAATTTAGTTAATTGGTCCAACACGATCGCGATGTAAACATTACCAGATTTTGATCTGGGATACGGCCCGAGAAAATCAACATATAAATGTTGAAACGGCCTGTCTACTTCAAAACTGTTTCCCATCTCTGCTCGCAATGTCATGTTGGCTGCCTTACTGGTCTTGCATGTTTCACACCGGTCTAGCTATAGTTTGACGTGAGTGAACATTCCGGGCCAGTAGAACCTATCTCTCAACCGATAAATTGTCTTCACCACCCCACCATGCGAAGCACGCGGCGGATTGTGAGCCAATGAGATTAGAGATTCCGTCATCTCTGGTGGGATCCACAACTTCCAAGTAAGATCATCCGCCAAGGGATTACCAACCGCAGGTTTAGTGCGTTTGTATACATACTCTTCTGACACTTTGAGGTCAGGTAACTGTTCCTGTTCCTTCCTGATATAACTGATGATATCAAGATAACCTTCAGACTTAAAGGACGGATCCTCAAGGTCGATGTGGAGTACCTCCGAGGCACCGATCTGCGGTAGAAATGAAAGGAAAGCTGACACTGTCAACTCATCGTCTTCATAAGCTCTGGATAAAGCGTCTGGCACGACATTTAATGTTCCCTTTCTATGCTCTACCACGAAATCGAAACCTTATAGTCGCATACTCCACCTCGCTAATCTTCCGGTTGGATCCTTCATTGTCATCAGCCATTTCAGGCTGGAATGGTCTGTAATGACACGAAAGTGGTATCCCTCAACGTATGATCTGAACTTTTGGATACCTTCAAAAGCTGCTTAGCACTCGCACTCTGTCACCGAATAGTTTCTCTGTGCAGCATTCAGTTTCCGGAAGAAGTAGTACCTATATAGGCTGCTCCGCTCCGGATTCATCCCGCTGACAGAGTACACATCCGATGCCAGTCGCGGATGCGTCGCAGAGAATGATGAATTCCTTGGACAAGTCTGGATTGACCAATACAGGCGCTGAAGTCAAAGCTTGTTTGATTTGCAGGAATGCTTCAATAGCTTCTGGGTCTAGCTTGAAGACTTTTCCCTTTTTCAGTGTCTCGGTCAAAAAAGCGGCTAGGGTGCTGAAATCCTTAACAAATCGCTGATTCCAACCTGCCTTACCGAGAAATCCGTGAACTTGGCGAGTTTTGGTTGGTAAAGGGAAGTTAGTGATTGCTGAAATCTTGTCAGGATCAGCTTTCAAGCAACCCTGACCGACCTTATAACCGAGATAGTGAAGCTCATCAAAACAAAACTTCGACTTCTCGACGTTTATCGTCAGTCCTGCATTCGTCAAACACTTTCCGACTATCTCCAGAGTCTCCAGGTGTTCGTCGAAATCCTTCGACACAACCAATAGATCGTCCAAGTACACAAAAACTTGATCTCGTAATCCCGTAATCATTTAGTAGCTTAGACTTTGTGTCGCATTACATAGACCGAAGGGCATGACCTTAAATTGGTACAGCGGTCTTCTCGCTCGAACTTTGCTCCAGCGGTATCTGCCAAATTGCATCTTTCAGATCCACGCTAGAAATATAGCGTGTCTCTGTCAGACGTGCGCGCAGCCCCTCTATATGCGCAATAGGACGAGCATCTTTCTTTGTCACTGAGTTCACCTTCCGAAATTCCAGACACAATCGGTTTTTACCAGGCTTGCGAACAAGCACCACCGGAGAAGACCATGCGCTTGTACTTTCCTCAATGACCCCTAAAGAAAGCATGCGATGCACTTCCGCATACATCAGGGCTTGTACCACTGGAGAGACAGGGTAATATCTCTGCTTAATCGGCAGCGCGTTTCCCGTATCAATGATATGTCTTACTAAATGAGTTTTCCCTAAACCTTGAGTAGCAAACGAAGGGAAACTTCGTATAATTTTATCTAACTTAAACTTTTCTTCGCTAGCCAATTTACACTTATTAATTAATCTTTCCTCTACTCTTCTTGCGGCACGAAACCGACAACAATGTTTGGAGCGATTTGGAATTAACTCCAAAAGTCTACTCCTAAGTACAATCTCTGGGCTAGTGAAGGAACTACATAGAAATTCATGACGTGAGATTGCCCTTTGTACTTTACTTCGGTTGTGATCATACCACAAATATGTTGTTTTTGTCCATCTGCCGTAGAAACACTAGATTCAACCTTTTTGGTCGTAACATTTTTACGAGATAAATAATCTAAAACATCGGCGCCTAAGCAGCTGATGCTTGCGCCTGAGTCGAGTGAACCTAAAGTTTTCTCGCCAAACATCTCGACTGAGACATAGGGTCGAGGATCACTTGATTCTCGTTCCAATGTCGTCGAAGCTATATTGCGAAAAGCGATTCTTTTCTCTGAAAATCTAGTACGTGTTCTCCTAATACGACTGGATAATTTTGAAGGTTTCATTATACATCAAAATAATTTTTCAACATCTCATGGAACGGTTTTTTATATAGAGGGATCAAATTTGATTGCTCTCAATTCATAACAGAGCCGGTTTTATCTTCTAGAACAGGCTTAATTCTTTCATTCGAAATTGGTAGTGACTTACTATTACTATTTTCATTATTAAATTCATCTAAATTGTTTTCTTGTACGTTAATACTTGATTTAGTTGGCTTAATAATACGAGGTGGGGTATCAGAAGGTAAATTCATATGTCGATCCTGATCCCCGGGCTTAATATTTATTTGGAAGAACCCTCCCCGTTTGGTGAGTTGTTCCTTCTCCCATTTCCCTGTGCTATGCACCTAGGAGAACTCCGATTGGTGCTCGGACAGTCGCGGAACCCATGACCCAAAATCTGGCAGTTCCAGCACTTCCTTGTAGCTGGATCCCTCTGGAAGGCTTCCACGTTACCTGCAATGGCTACAGTTAGGTCCGAACAAGGCTCGTTTTCAATTTCATTGACTACGCAACTTGTCGGTGGTCTGTGTGCTATAGGCACAAAGTTCGAACGTACGGGTTCGTGTAGAGCGTGAGCTTTCTCGATAGCTTTGCAAGAATAGGCTACTTGTTGCAAACTAGAAGTGCTATAAGTTGTGAGTAGCTCGCTCATGCGTTTTCTCACATTTGTCTTTATTATTTCAATTAACTCCTTTTTGGTACGTGGTATTCTCATACTGGAATTAGTTTTAAGGATTGCATTATAAAATTCTGTAAACGTCTCGTTGCTCTGCATCTTACGATCAGATAATTTCCTGAACTATTCAGTGTCAGTATCTAGACTCCTGTACTGTTCAACTAGGGCAGTCTTAAGTGACAACCAGGATGGATGCTTATTGCCCTTGAGATACATCCAGTACCATTGTTCAGCTGGGCCTGTCACAAAATGGTAAAAATTAATTGTAACGTCTTCCCAGGAAACATTTTTACTGAATCGTACGCAATCTAACCTAAATTAGAAATCGTCGACGGACATGTTTTCTCCGTCGAAACGAATCCCCCATTTGTGATAATGGATATTCCTATTGAGTGAAGTGCCGACCGAAGAAGCTGCTGGAGGAAGTGGTGAATTCGCAGGTGAATCGTCCAGGTTGAACGCATTCATCTGAGTCATGAATTCATCCAGGTTCGCTCCGAGTACCATGTTCGAGGGATGTACCTCTGGTAAATGGTGCTCTTGGTCTGAATCTCCGTTTGGAGTAGGAAACTCTACTAGTTCAGGCATAGTCTGTGCCGGTATTGCATGATTGTTACTGACGCTTGAGATATTAATCTTGACCGAGCGTGTAGCATTGGTATTGGTTCTCGTTTTGGAACTGGTTCTTTTATCGGAGGTTGGAGGAGGTAAATATGTTGGTTTGGAAACAGTATTCCGAGATGTCGAAGCTCTATTGAGGCTTGCAGCTCTGGAAGCATTAGAAGTACTGGCTGCCTTAGAAGTGTGAGCTACATTATCATTAGATTGTTGGATAACGGTCGGTTGGCCGCTTTGAAACAAGTAAATTACTTGGGCTATAAGAACTGCTTGAGTGTTTGCTAACTCCTCTTTAAGAAGACGCCTGTCCTCTTGTCTATAAGACTCAACCGTGGCTGCTACTAGCTCTTGCAAGTAATTGGCATTTTCAACCGCTTTTCTTTCGCGTTGAATGGCCTGTGAATTCTCTTCCAAATTCTCTACTTCTTCAATCTCCATGTGTTTGGATCCTGTCTCAGAGTATCCTTCCAAATCTATGTTCCCGCTGGAACCTTCGCCGTTCCGTTGAGGTTTGGGCGACATTATGATAACTTCCGTGTGACTCGTCTTGTCTGTCTTAGGTATAATAACCTTACGATTTCTTCTTCCTCGCATCAGACCGTGATATGCAAACTGATAAATGCACTTTAATCTTAAAACTAAATATTCAAGTGACAACAAAAAAAAATTAGCAAGCAGTGAGCAACCTCAAACTGGACTTACTGATTATAAAAAGTAAGAAATAATAATAATAACAACAAGTTGAAAAACTTTGCTGTTTTCGATAATAAAAAAAATTATGAAGGGCTGAAGATTTCTAATCTCCAGATCTTCGAAAAGACCTTATAAAAATGAAGGTGCTTCTTATAAGCAACTGTAGAGGCAAACAACTTAATTTGCTTGCTGTAAGGAAACTTTTCCCCAGGACAAAAAAAATTAACTGAATGTTAGTGTAGGCAAACTTTTGTTTTCAAAGAGTTTAATAGTTCGAAACCAAAAGAAACTGTATCAATTTTGTAAGCTAGACTATACTCTTAATCTTAACCTAATAATCTTCACTGAAAGAAAGTCACCGTTGAGGTCTAAACTTCTTTTCCTAACAATGTATTTGAACTGACTAATCAAAAATTATCAATTGTATTCATACGTGGTGCGGGAGTGGGCATCTCCTCCCCTTTACATGAACAAGGTGAGTACATTTCGTTGACAACATGATGTAGTTCAACAACTAACTTCCAAAACTACATATCTTGAATCTTCGAAAAAAAAACTTCCCTAAACTTCAAAAACTTCAAAAACTTCAAAAAACTTCCTAATTGAGACTTAATCTCAAAACAACAATTGATATTGATTGAATAATTAAATAATAAAAAACTTAGTGTGTGTAGACATTAAAGATGATTGGGTTTTGAAACGAATGTTAGTTAGAAAACGAACAACTTTCTTCCGTCACGACCTAACTATACTTACGCTACTACAGACATACATAGGGACTGAATATCACCCATTACCGGCTAGCGCCTCATACAGCTAAGCCTGTAACTTCAACCTGCAAGAACTTCCTATACTAACTTCTACCAAGAGTGTTGTGGGATTTCGACTTTATCCCAAATGGACCTAAAGAAAAATCAGAACCAGAAATTAGAAATGTGAGGTGTCCCAAAAAGTGAGTGTCTCGTCTTCGCAACTGACGTGCGTTAGGAATTGTCGCCAACCACCGGTCGAAGAACAAGTGCGCCCACTTTTGGAAAAACCTCTTTCCGTGAAAACGTTGTCGGATTTTTATTACTTCTGCTACTGACGATTGAGATAACGCCTCCCAATCCGTACAAAAGTCAATAAAGAATCTAAGCAACCTGAAGAGAGATGAAGAATCTGTGAGTGGACCTAATGCAACGGACGAAGTTTAGGACAACGTCACCAAACTTCCGGACAAAATAGAATCCACTGCACTGACCTCGATGTAAAATCCCTCACGAGAAAAATCTCAAAAAAAAATTGAACTGTCTTCCCAAAAAGAAAAATCAAATTACTAAAAACCGTAACAAAAAAAAATTTTCTTTACCCAAAATTTACTCAAACTTTTTCTTCAACTTCATACTTCTTCTCCTACTGTGTGAATCCGTCTTCTTTTCATTCGGGCCCCACGCGTTGGGCGCCACCTGTAACGAAAATTATGCGAAGCATATTTGAAGATTGATCGCACAGAGTGGGCCCGATTGGAACAAGCACACAAATCTTGCCCCACGTTGGGCGCCACCTGTAACGAAAATACTGAGCTGCGAGTGGTTTCTTCTCACAAAAGCGGGCCCGAGACCTAAAAGTTTAAGCCCCACGTTGGGCGCCACCTGTAACGAAAATACTGTGCTATGAGTAGTTTTTTTGAGGAAAGGTATTCATCCTTTCAATCTTTGAGATGGAAATATAAGGAATTCCTTGTCCGCACCAATGGTGCCCGCAAGACACAAAAAAAATTTATGTCCACAGTAGCGCCACCTGTAACGAAAAACGGAACACTTCTCTATTCGCACAAATGGAGCCCGTAGGATATATTAAACGTATGCCCTACACGATTGGACGCCACCTGTAACGAAAATTAACGAAAAATAAAAGTGGTTACTTCTTCGCGTGAACCAAAGGTTGAGGCAGGATGGCAACGCGGCTCTTCCAAGTAGGAAACTAGCACGTTGAGTACGGGAAGCTATCGCCACCTAACCAGGCCCTCTCGTGCCTTCTCAAGAAAACCAGCACGTCGAGTATGTGAAGCCATCGCCACTTGGTCAGATCCTGCTGCTCTTCCTCGTCATCCTTGAACCTTCCCTCTATATTAAACCACTCTTCACCCCTTCTCCCTTCTCTCTTCCTCACAGGAATGTGATGACTGACTAAAACTGAGGATCTCCGCTCTTCTTTATCCTCTTAACTTTAAAGCAAGACCTCCTACCACCTCCGTCATCACATCTATCCTTCGATTTACTTGGGTGACATGTAGACCTTCTCTGTACACAACACACAAAACCACAAAACCTCTACTGAATCCTTAACCTTATCGACACTCCACAAAAAAAAGAAAGTCGATACGAGATTGCAAGAAGAAGTTGTTCATCCCTCACTAGGGCATTCGCTCCAGATGTTTGTGGCATTCAGTTCGAGATGCCTCAGTGGAGTGAACCGCAGTTGTCGAGATCAGCCGTCGCCTTTGACTTGCAGCATTTGCCCTCCTAGTAGCTCAGCCACAGGGCGTGAATTCTTGCTCCGGGATCGTCGACCGTGTTACAATTATTACCCTGCAAGTTGGTGAGTTCGGTTGACGTTGAACTCGCAATAAAAAAAATTAAATGTTAATAGCCAGGGCCCGTATACAATTAATGAGACTATGAAGAAAAATTGACTAAACCTACAACCACGCACTCCCAAAACTCTTATTCAACCATCAGGCACATATAGATGGACGTATGTGCTTCGGAAACAAGAACTCCAATAATAAAACCTTAAATCTTCCGACACTTTTTCCTAATGTTGGAGAAAGGTGTCTAACAAAAAGGTATGCTAAGGTGGAAAAACGCAACCCCCGGATCTCTCAACCCACCCATCATGAAGTTCAAAATCATCTCTCTGATGCTTCATGCCATGGATCTTTCGTGGACCCGAAAAAGAATATTATGGAAAGATCCCCTGAAATCAAAAACAGGTGATAAAAATCACCTGAACAAAAACTAAACTTACTATACCATCTTTATCCTACACTCATGTCATCACTTGTACTTTACCTCTCCATTGTCCATGATCAAGAAAGAGTGAGATGCCTCCACTCCCTATCGCAACAAGTTCAGGAATCCATGATTCCTATAAATGCCGTATTTAAATATGAAAACATCAAATTTTTCATACCACGTTATAAAATTTTATTGATGTAGCTTAAAATTTAACAAAATTTCATTTTTATTTTATAAATCCTGACTCTCAAACTAACTTTAGAATTAAAGTTTCTCAACTCTAAAAAAAAACGTATGACTATCGCACGTAAGTAAAATGACTCTATTACATTAAAACTTTAAAGTAAACTTCATAATACAATAATAAATGTCCCTAACTTTCCTTTCAATTTCTTTTGTTGGATAAGAAAAATCTACAATTAACAACAAGTGCGTGCGCATTTAACTTATCTAGAAATTTCCAAAAAGTTACTTCAGTTATTGAAATCAAAATTAACACCGTTCAATCATTGAAAAAGAAGACCGAATTCTCCATTCATTGACAGAAACTAACTTCTAACTTTCGATACGACACCGAAATGTTATTCGCGAAATTCGATACCAAACTAACTAAAACTTCAAATCGTTACTCACGAAAATATTTCGTATTACTGAAAGCTAATCTTAAAATTGCGAAAACGTTACCAAAAAAAAAAGAAAGACTATTGAGAAAGAGATTCAGGCCAATTCAGGGAAGGCTGACAAACAGTTCGCTTGCCAGATTATATAGTTTAAATATATAATAAAAGTAAATATATGTTTATGTAAAATATATAAAAAAAAGTAAATGAATTAAATTTTACCGCACCAATACGGTGCCTTAAGAATGATTCTAAAGAATCACCTTTATTGACGCCGACGCAGCAGAGCTCTCTTGGACGACCTGTGAAACAAAAGTTATATTATCCTACCCTATTTTCATAAACGTATATTTCTTCATATCCTCGAAGCACAAGCTGAAGGCTCCAACAATTTATTGATCTTTAAGTTTCTAAAAAATTCTTTATCTTTTCTTCTTAATGCATTGACTTTTTCCGTAACCGAACAGAATCATTAAAAACTAAACTGTAGTTCATGAAATCAAATCTTAGTTGAGTATATTATATATTATTTCCGAATATCAGTAGTATACTAATTCCCGTTATGAATTTGCAAAGTTGATACACGAAACTGTACCGAGATAACGGTACTCTATACCGTTCTTGAACTTCCACAAGTTGATACCTCGATGGTATGAGCTTTGTACTCGGAATGTCGATAAGAATATTATTGAAAACCGAAATGCGTTTTTAATTCAAATTCGCGCTGACCTGTCTCAAGTATCTGTAGTGTAATCCGTACACTATTCATTGATATCTTTAGAAACAAAAATAAAATGCACGACTGGGTCGCACGTACTTGCTCTGTGGGTGCAAAAGTACGACGAAAACAAACTTTTCGATCAATAAGAACAACTCATTTTTGAAAAATTTGGTAAAAACTAAAAAAAAATTGGCTAAAACTGGAAAACTCGATATACGGGAGCTAACGTTAAGTAACCTTTAGTATATCAAATTTAGATGTCGTCTTTTGGGTGATATAAATGATATAAATTTCCGCTTATGGCTAAATTAATAAAACTGATATTACCAATTTCTGCTATTATCATGTGTAGTCAGAAACTAAAAATGCAGTTTACTTTGAAGTATTCTATATATGTTATATAAAAAGTTTCATAAAAATGGGGGAGCCTTTTTTGAGTAAATTAGAAAAAACGAAAAAATTGGCCAAAATCTAATGGCTCTTTGTATAGGAGCCACCATTTAAAACAAAGATAATGAAAAAAAAGAAAGAAACTATACCAAACAAAGTTTAAGTGAATTCGATGCATCCGTTGACAACTTATGGCCATTTGAAAAAAGGCCGTTAAGAGCAGATCTCCGTTATTTGCATTTTTAGCCAAAAACTGAAAACACAGTTCTCTTAAAAACACTAAAAGAATATAACACACAAAGTTTAATCAGAATCGTTAGAGCCATTTTCGAGCAAATTAGAAAAAACCAAAAAAAAGTTGTGAACTTATGGCTATTTGAAAAAAGCCGTTAAAACATGATTTTCGTTACGACCATTTGAGCCAAAAACAAAAAACGCAGTTCTTTTAGAAATGCTTAAAGCAAGCTAAATTTTGAGTTTAATCAAAATCGTTAGAGCCGTTTTCGAGAAAATCCAAATTGAAAAAAACCGTTACTTGAAAGGTAACAGTTTGAGCCGGGCTAAAACGAAATAAAAAAAACCTCGACAACCTCGACGTGAAAAAGCGCACATCCGCACATCCGCACAGACGCACAGACAGACCAACGGACGGTATGGCGAAGACCACTTTTTTGGGCTTCTCTTTCATCGTAATGTCATGTTTGATTAAAACCTCGATTTTTTTTTCTGCACGAAACCAATACTTGCCCTATGGAGCAAGTAAAAAACTATTTCCAATCCCTTGTCCAAAAAGGTGGTGTAAATGTCTATAGTTATGCTAAACGTTATATCTTTACTTTTCGATTTGGTTCTTAGGACCGTATGTCGCGTTTCGAAATTCGATTCAACTCTTGTCTTCTATGCGATTTGCGATCGTAAAAAGAAGGTAAAGGAAAATGAAGATTTGTTACCATGAGTAAAACTGAAACGCGTAAGTAGGAAATCACAAAAAAAAAAAACTGATAGTACCAATGGAAATCAAGTAATATGTATAGCTATATAGGTATAATGAATATATATATTGATTAAATGGAATAATAATCTAAACTACTAAACTTGATAATGTAATGAGGTTCTTTCACATAATCATAAAAAGAGGTTGTGGCAACTGTTTGGGTACGACGGTTAAAGTTGGGCTGTGCGGATGAGCGATTTCTCAACTCAACCGTAGGTAGCTCTACGTATTTTGAATGACAGACCTTGGGTCTGTACTTCGACGATTGTTTTGGATTTTCTTTTTCTTTCAGTTGTGTGCTTTGTATGTTTTTAGTGGTTAAATACGTCACCACCATACGATAACTGTATGTATTTTATAAAAAGTTTAATTGAGCTTCGTTTATGGCGTGTCATCACCGCCTGTGGTGGCAGTTATATAGCAGAATATAGCGGTTCAATCTTAGAACTGTATTCCAATGTTGCTGTGGGGTCTTTGCGCTATGTTTTTAGAGATCAAACAAAACTGATGCGCAGATTCCCCTATAGCCGAAGCAAAACGTAGTTCACAAAATGCACTTCACTTGCACAATCTTTTTAGCTTTTTCTTTCAGGTGTCACAGGGACTGGCATTTACATGTGTCGTCACTGATAACTCGTCGACGCAAAATTCAACTGGTCGCCGTCCGCGACAATAGTGTTGAATGTGTAATTGCTTTTTAATTCGATGAAGCCACACAATTTTCTTGTAACCAACGCTGTCTTGTCCTGCCTATCCCAATAACGTACTACCACTGAATATATATATATATAACAGATTTACCTTATTCAATGAATACTTGTTCTTTTCAGTTTTATTAGAATAAATTATATTTGTTGAATCCTACAGAATGTTGCGCTTCCTTGGGTGCGTTACGTAGGTAAATCCACTGAATTGATGGCCACCATGTAGCGTTTTCCTAGACATTTTCCCTAGTGCTATCACAGAATTTCTTATTCTTCTCAGATGTAATTTTAAATGAATGTGGTACCTCGCTATTTAACCTATTTGCGCAATAGAGAAAATTATTTATTAAGTGGTGTTTTATCATATCTTCTATAAAAAAAAGATCTACCGCCCTTTCTTCTCATGGCTTGTGAAGCAATTTTTTTGCAAGCCACTTTTTTTTAAACAATTAATGTCGCAGTGATGGGTACATCATACATGAGGCAATACAAAATGTCGCATACACCACTTTGAAATGTCCCATCACCTCAAACCAAAAAAATTTAGTGCCTCACACCTCACTTTAAAACAACAAAAAATATTTCTCTTTACTCTTTCGTCTTCAGAAAAAAAAACTATTCGTACTTTTCTCACTTTTCGTTGTCGATGAACGATGAAGTATGAAGAGGACTGAGACTGAGACTGATGAAGAATGAAGTTGAGTGTATGAGGAAATTCCTCGTACTCATTATATTAGAACATTCTCTCTCTCTCACCAAACCAATAGCAATAGGATGAGGAAGAGGACGATTGTCTTAAAATGGAAAATTAATGAATGTGTGAAGTTTTGTGTTATGAGTACTATTTCCTCAATCCTCAAATGTCCTATTCGAATACAATTCGTGACTTTGTCCCAGGCTGTGACATTTTCACAGGTTGTGACATTGTCGCAGGTTATGAAATTTGAGGTACGTTTGTTTGAGGAGACAAAATGAGGATTGATGAGAGATAATGAGTAGGACACATATGAATGCTGCACTACATTGTAACAAAGAATGAAGATAAATGTGTATGCAGAATTGCAGATAATCATGCAAAGGTTTGAATATTAAAGGAGATTTGTTATTGGTTGGTTGAAAAATTAATGAATATGTGAAGTTTTGTGTTATGAGTACTATTTACCCAAATGTCCCGTTGAACAAAATTGACATTGTCACAGTAACAGCAGTCACAGGCTGTCAAATTTTCGTCGTAATATAAAGTAATATTATAATAATTTTCAGAGTTTTGTATTGCTTGGAAAAAGTCAGTTTAAGAGCAAATGGATAAAATTTGGAACTATGAACACTACTCGGCCAAAATTATAGTTCGTCCCCCATTTGTCAAACTATGAATTTTTAAATTACATTGAAGGATGGCTACGATGTCGATGGATTAAAAAAAACCTCTAAAAAATCGAAAAAAAAACGGTTTTTTTGCTGCCCCGGAAAGAGCGTTTTCAGAGGAAATCGTTTGGAGCGAAATAAACCACTCCGCCAAAAATATAATTCGTCCTCCATCTGTTAAGCTATGATTTGTTAGATTCCATTGAAGGATGGCTACGATGTCGATGGATTAAAAAACCGCTAAAAAATTTAAGAAAAAATCGGATTTTTTACTGCCCCGAAAAAAGTTATTTTAGACCCAATGGGTGAAATTAGCAAAGAAATACATCTCAACGAACCTCGTCGAAGCAAATCGAGCTACCGAACCAAACTACAAAACTGAAATACTGAAAAACAACTCATGAAAAGTATTCATTTCACCGATCTTGTGTCAAATGTCCTATGGGACCTCCTATGTGCTATGGGACATTTGAGGTGGGACAAAGTACCACCTCATTTCGAAAAATGAGTACCTCATACAAACTCATTTGAAATTCGTGTCCTACCCATCACTTGTCGCTTACCTTGTAAATGAATGTATATTATTTCCTTTTCTCCTTACGCCTTGTTAATTTTTCACTTATTTAATTCTATCACCTTTTTATTGAACTATTTTATTTAATGCTTTTTTCTTCTTTTCTTTCTAGTTTTTAGGTTTTTATGTTGCTCGGTGTGAAACTGAAACTGAAATGGTGGCAAAAATGTTTGTCGCCAACGCCATCATTTCGAAGTAGCCGCGGCCATTCTTGGAAGCTGTATCTTTTATTTTTAACAGTTTGAGGAACACTGTTCTATTTCTTTGTGTTCAGCTGTTGATGGCTGGGTGCTGTATGAATAGGGTAGGCCCTGATTGGTATCAACATGGCGATGCCCAGCGTTGCAACTGTCTCATACGCATCAATTGTGCTTATTTTACCTCCAAGTGGTAGCCATCGGGTACTGGTCTTGTCCACCCGGACTTGACTTGCTGAACTTATAAGCGCGAGTGTTGATCACAGAAAAATAGCAACACTATAATTGCCCTGCCATAAAACTCCTCTGTTTCCCTTGTTGGGTAGCAGTTTATTCTGTACGAACCCCTCAGAAAGCAAGCGAGCGGCGGATGAGCTTCCAATTAAGTGAACCAACGGCGACGCTTACAGACAATATGGTAGGCACCCCATTGAGCTACTTCGACATATTCGGAGCTCAGGTCTTTGGGTCCTTTCACTACTATTAGTCAGGGTAGTGAAATAGAGAAGGTGGCGGATGAGCCCATATAGGACCAACGGCAGCTCTCACATCCCCGTAGTGGGTTACTGACTCTGGATTTCTCCAGCTCCTTTTGTCCAAGGAGAACAGCATAGGGCCTGGTCCCCCAGGTTGGGGGTTGTGCGTCTGGGTAACTTCCCTACCACGTAAAAAACCTCTTGTTCCGAAACAACCAACTGCCTCGGATATGGATGACCCTACTGATGACGACCCTAGCAAACGAAACAAGGACAACGAATTTCGGTTCTGCACGTGGAATGTCCGGACCCTTAACAGACCACGTGCAGCCGAACAATTAGTGGAAGCCCTAGATGGTGTCAAAGCCGACATCACAGCCATCCAAGAAGTGCGATGGGATGGTGAAGGCACAAGGAGGATGAAAAACTGTGACATCTACTACGGCAAGTGCTACAGGACAAGAAACCAGCGGCTATTTGGATGCGGATTTGTGATAAGAGGAAAGCTTAGGCAAGAAGTCTTGGGGTTTCGTGGCATAAGCGAACGCATTGTCACAATCCGCATTAAATCTAAATTCAGCAACATTTCGCTGATCTGCGTCCAAGCCCCCACGGAGGAAAAAGATGACACGACCAAAGAAGAATTCTACGATCTTCTCGAGAAGACGTATGATGAATGCCCGAAGTACGACACTAAGTTTATTCTTGGTGACTTCAACGCCAAAATCGGAAAGGAGGGTAACTTTGGCTCGACAGTCGGAAAGCATAGCCTGCACGACAACACTTCCGGTAACGGACACAGGCTAATCGACTTTGCTGCGGGGCGAGGTGTCATCTTAGCTAGCACATACTTCCCACACCTCAATATACACAAGGGGACCTGGCGGTCTCCTGATCAAAATACCGTCAACCAAATTGATCACATTGCGATTGATAGCAGACATGCCTCCAATGTCATGGATGTCCGCACTTTCCGAGGGGCCAACATAGACTCGGACCACTACCTTGTTGTAGCTAAAGTGCGAATGTGGATCTCCACCAGACCGCAGAATCGAACATCCACTGTGAAAAAGTTTGATGTTGCGAAGTTGCAATCGCAAGAGACCGCCACAACCTTTGCCAATCATGTCTCCTCTTATCTCTTGACAAGCCCGGCGCATGCGCCAAACCCAGAGGCCCAGTGGCAACATTGCAAAATGGCCATCAAAACCGCTGCCACGGATGTTTTGGGTTTCATTAGGCGACCACAACGAAACACCTGGTTCGATGATGAGTGCAGGCTCGCACACTTGGCCAAAGACGAAGCCTATCATGCAGTTCTGAATGCCAGAACTAGAGCTGCCAAGAGCGCTTTCCGTGCGGTATACCAGCAAAAGAGGAAAGAGGAACATCGGCTTTTCAGAAGAAAAAAAAAGAGAACTGGAAAAACGAATGGTTGAATCTATTGAGGGGTGCTACGGCAGAAGCAATGTTCGAAAGTTCTACCAAAGGGTAAAGCATTCGTCCAAGGGTTACAAAGCCCGAGCGGAAGCATGTAGAGACGAGGGTGGGAATGTCGTTGTAGATACACAGTCGGTGCTGAGAATTTGGAAAGAACACTTCTGCAGACTGTTAAACGGCGAAGACAGCCAACTAATCGCTGTCAGGCAGAATGATCCATTCGATTTGGATGATGATGAACAAAATTTCCGTCCTTCCGACCAAGAAGAAGTTCGGATAGCAATATCTAAACTAAAGTCCAACAAGGCTGCTGGAGCTGATGGCCTTACGGCTGAACTCTTCAAAGCAGCGGGAGATGACTTGGTGAGGAGCATACATCAACTCATCTGTACAATCTGGTCGGATGAAAGTATGCCTCAGCATTGTGTGCCCTATCCACAAGAAAGGAGATACTCTAAACTGCGCCAACTACAGAGGTATAAGTCTCCTAAATGTCGCCTATAAAATCTTGTCGGCCATTCTGTGTGAACGTCTGAACCCTTTCGCACGTGAACTGATTGGCCCCTATCAGTGTGGTTTCAGGCCCGGTAAGTCAACCGTCGACCAAATTTTCACACTTCGGCAGATTTTGGAAAAGACCCAAGAATTTCAAATCGATACTCACCATCTCTTTATCGATTTTAAAGTCGCCTATGACAGCGTAAACAGGAACGAGCTATAGAGAGCCATGTCGCTTCTGGGCATCCCTGCCAAACTCGTTCGATTGTGCAGGATGACTATGGAGAACTCGCGCTGCTCCGTCAAGAATGGTAAGAACACCACCGACTCATTTAATGTCGAGAAAGGCTTACGACAGGGTGACGCGCTGTCATGTAACCTCTTCAACATCATTCTTGAGGCAATCGTACGCAACTCGCATGTCAACACCAGGGGTAAGATTTTTTTTAGATCCGTTCAATTACTTGGCTATGCTGATGATATTGACATTATTGGAAGAACGAAGCGCGCTGTCAGTGGAGCATTCGCCAGTATTGAAGTGGAAGCGGCTCTAATGGGTCTGGCTGTAAATGAAGATAAAACAAAGTATATGCTGTCCTCGGGTGTAGTAGATCATCATCGTAGGCTCGGACAAAACGTCACAATGGACAGATATAACTTTGAGGTTGTCAAGGACTTTGTCTATTTGGGTTCCACTATAACCTCTCAGAACAACATCAGTGAAGAGATCAGTCGAAGAATCACTCTTGCCAATCGCTGTTTCTTCGGGCTAAGAAGGCATCTTAGTAGTAAAGCCCTCTCTCAAAGGACCAAGGAGACACTATACAAGACCCTTATCATCCCAGTCCTGCTGTATGGGACAGAAGCGTGGACACTGACACAATCGGATGAATACAGGCTGGGGTGCTTTGAGAGAAAGATTCTTCGGGTGATATTCGGGCCTGTATGTATCAATGGAGTATGGAGGAGAAGATTCAATGACGAACTGTACGGGCTATACAGCGACATTGACTTGGTTAAGAAGCTGAAAATTCAGCGGCTTAGATGGCTGGGTCATGTGGAGCGTATGGACGAAAACGCTCCTGCCCGACGAGTCTTCAATTCCAACCCGGAGGGCCGACGCAGTTCTGGAAGACCCCATCTAAGGTGGCGCGATCAAGTGGTAAACGACCTCAACCAACTTGGTGTGCGCAACTGGAGGCCACTGGCTAGAGACCGGCCTAGCTGGCGAGGAATGTTGGTTGAGGCCGTGGTCCACAATTGACTGTCTGCGCCACCTTAAGTAAGTAAGTAAGTTCAGCTGTTAAACTATCTATGCTCTGGGATGCTTTCATAATGGTCGTGTCGCACTAAATTAGTAGTATGAGTCTTTAGCTTCTACTACTCGTTGGCGGCAGACAAATTTACTAGTCAAAAATGAAATATGGTTCAAGTTTGGTGGAATTTGTATGACGTGATGTGTCACTTTGATGTACATGGCTGTCATTAATAGCCCATGACATTCGCCTGGCGATTTAGGTATTGCCAGAGTTTTCTTTTAGTGTAAATAAATCACGATTTATTTGTTCAATAATAGAATTTTCCTTACAAATCTTGAAGTTTTGAACAAGTCTTACTTGGTCAAAAATTCAAGAAAACAGGGACTAATTGTATTTTGTTTAATTTGTGACGATACTGAGTTGTGTTCGTCTGTTACAGAGAACGAAATCTTAGGATCTATTAATTCGGCTAAGTTGAGTCACCTATTACTTAACTTGGCGTGCTTAACATATAAAAATGAAAACTTTACCAAACAATCAAGAGAGTCTCATGCACAGCTGAGCTAGCCGGGCATAAGTACTTGAAATTTTGGAGTTTATGTTTCAAAAAAAAAAAAAAAACAAGAAAAACAATAAAAAGTACTTTAAACTGTATCAGTTACATTACAGAGGTTTTTGAACAAGAACAAGAATTTTTACGTCGATTGAGAGATGCGGTTATCTTTTCAGATCTTTCGTATGAGCTGTTGATAACTAACCCCTCCTATCTATTACTTCATATAAATTATTGCCTTTCAATCTATTCACTCGTACTTTGATGAATTTTGGGCAAAATTTAGCACTTAGGTGCTTAGATGCGTCACTCAAAATGGTGTTACGTTTGTAAAGTTCATCACCTGGTTTGAAATTAACTCTCGTACTCTTGAGGTTATACGTCTTCTCGTACGCCTCATGGGTTTTCTCTAACGTTGTCTTCAGATAACTATGAAGTATATTCATTTTAGTCACTTGTGGCAGCCAATCAATTTCAGAGCAATTGAGACCTCCTAAATCCTTCAATAATTTATAGTCTGCGCCGTGTTCCACCATTCTTTGACCGAACAACGCCTCGTAAGGTGACATGGTCAAAGTGGTATGCACAATGGTGCGTAAGGCGCTGCTAATGGAAGACAAGTGTGCGTCCCAATTAGTTTCCCTAGGGTTTACATATGCTCTTATCGCTGCTTAAATCTGTCATGTACTGCAATAGGCAACGAAAAATGTGCCTTAAAGTATGCACTAAATTATACATCGAAGAATGCATTAAGCCACAACCCAAAGGTGGGCAGTGCATTGTGGTATTCCACAGAACATACAAAATAACAAAAATAAAGGCGCGGCATAACATGACGAATACAGTATCAGGGCATACCGACTAAAAATACTGCTGCCCTGATACTGGATAAAAAACCGAAGACCCCAAAAAGAACTAATGAGAAAAAAATGACATACTGCCAAAAACTGATGACAACGAAAAAAGATGACCGTTGGACCCGTCATTAACAAAACAAAATACTGAAAGTGCGAGTGCTGCAGTTTTAGTATTAAATAATATTAAGTAGGTTATTTTTATTCAATAATATTAAGTAGGTTATCATTATTGAAAAGTATTGGAAAATGTTAATGTTAAGGAGTGGGGTTTGTAGAATAAATACAGCCCCAAAATATTGAATAAACGACCGTATTACTTAACCCAGCAAGGGAATTACAAGTTTTTTTATTCCAAGTTAATTAAAAAAGGAACTCTCCTCTCCGGACAACTCAAAGTAACTCAAAGGAAATCTTCAGACAAACAAGGTAACATAAATATACAACATATACTATTCTTTTCAGCCTTTACGTCAGAGCCGTTAGGCTAAAGAGTACCAGCTGCCAGGGCTTTAACAATCTGGAACTCCCCGCGTAGGTAGGCAACCAAGGCAAATGAAAGATCCACTTGTTCTTGTTCTTGTTCATACGTAGTCATCCGGTCGACTACCATCAACGATACTACATAACATTGGCGCAGCCGGTAGGATAGTGTTAGATTCAGAAGAAAAATAAATCTATAAATCTGAAGTTCCTCTTCTGGCTTCAGAAACACTATCTTACGAACAAGAGAGTTGATGGTGTTCAACCTAATACGTTTGTCCAATTTTTGGGAATTTTCTTTCATTTTCTTTTGTTAATGAAAATCACCCTCATTAAACAAAACCTAGACCTTTTCTTTTTGGGCAAGCCCTAAAAAATTAGTTTCCTATATTCTTGGTGAACACTTTATGGCGACATTTGAGCTTGAAGAATTGACCGAACAAATACGTCAATTATCTAAGGAAGCGCAAGAGCAAGGGCAAGAAATAAAACATTTCAACAATACCCTACTAGCAGAGCTAAAAGTTCTTGTAGGTAAAGAAGTCTTTGGATTGAAGTACAATCAAATAAGTTCTCAGTGGGGACAATTCACTAGGTTGGAAACGACTGATGCTATACTCTACGAGTATATAGAAGCAGTGAAATTCCGACAAGAGAAACTCGAAAAAGATATTCTAGACCTAGAGTGTGAACTAGAAAATCACCAAAAAACTCGAGTCAAACTTGACACACGCCAAAAGGCAGCGGAAAAAACTAACAGTCAAGCTGAAGCGAAAATTTCAGAACTAACTGAACGTATCGCTACCCTCGAGGCTAGAGAAGAAGAAGTTAAGCGTAAGCAAAGCTTCTACAACAGCAAGGAGAAAGAGTTTTTAAGTGGACTGGAAAATTTAAAAAGTCGCGAGCAGGGTTACGCGGCCCATATTGAACTTCTTAACGAAGAAATTGATAGTTTACGAAAAAAGACCACTCTTCGTAAATCAATAAACACGCAAACCTCTGTTCAATCCGACTCACCTCCAGACGAATCTCAAGCAGTTCACACTTGTAAACAAGAAGCTAAAATGGCTTTAGGATTCGAAAAATTGTTACAACTGTCACACAATATCCCCGAATTTTCAGGGGGAAACGATCCTAAAATGGCACAAAAGCTCCAAGCTTTCCTTTCTTGTATACGCCCAATCATAGATCATATTAAGGGAGATAAGACTGATGAAGCCATGTTCATCAAAATTCTCAATACAAGATTGAAAGAGGATGCTCTAGATTTGATGGACGCATCAAGACCAACGACTTTCAAGGAATTTTCCTCTTGAAGATTACAACGATCTGGTAAATTGTCTGATCACAAGTCGTCAAAGTACCTTCGAGACTTTGAATGCATTTGCGAGTCGGTTACGACATAGTTTAGCACTTTGTCGAGAGGCCGCAGACATAAAATATGGGGACAAATCTGAAGTTGTTAAAACTCAATTAGAGGACTTTGCTAAATCAGCCCTCGCCTCTGGAATTACCAACAAACAACTTGGGCAATATCTGTTCACCCTCCAGACATCTCGTCTCGAAGATTTAATCAGAACAGCCTTAAATATGGAAAAACGTTCACAAAGAGGGGAAACCTTCTCACCCCCTCAAGCCTATTTAAACATAGCCCATACAACGAATCCTGGTTTTTATGCCATCCCGCAAATAGCTCAAACAACCAATAACCCAGTGGTCGAGACTCCCGCAAAAAGCAAGATAATTTGTAGTTTTTGCAAGATTAAAGGGCATACATACAGTGAATGCTTAAAGTGACAAAACACTCCCGTCTGCCAAATGTGTAAGAAATACGGTCATGAAGCGTCAACTTGTAACCAACGTTACAGCGGTCAAAACAATACATACGGAAATCAAAGGGGAAATCATCAGATCTTTAACAAGGATCCCCCAACAAGTTCGTATAGAGGCAACTCGTCCTATGAAAGGAGGAATTCTCAAAACGAATTCAACCTCCCAAGAAATAGTCAACCCTTTGGTAGAGTTAACCACCAAAACAACTTTGGTGACAGGCCTTCCACATTCCAATGGGGTAACCCGCAAAATACGTTCCGATCTCAAAATTCCCGGGAACAAAACAGATCCAATCCGTTTAGGGATAATAACCATAATCTCTCAAACAGAACCGGACCTGACCTTAATCCTGGAGCCAGAGTTTTTCAGATGGGATCAGAATGTGACTTCTGCGGAAGGAACTCCCACACATTAGATCAATGTAGTCTGAAACAAAGATGGGAGAGCAGGAACTCGGGAAACGCCTCATAGTCGACCGCAAAAAACCCGGCTCGACTATAAAATATAACGAACATATGCAAGGGTACACAGCTCAACAGCAAGCGGAGGTAAAATATTCCTTACCGGCTGTTGAAATTCGAAATAACATAATTAAAAAGGAAACGGTTCATCTATTGGTGGACACAGGTTCTGAAGTCAGTCTTATCAAAAGTAAAGTGTTAAAACCAAACACTAAAATCGACAAACAGAAAATCGTGTCCATTAATAGTTCCATTTGGTTCAGGTACCACACGTGGACAGTGTATTGGAAAATTCGATATTCCATCGGAGCCTACTTGTGAATTCCAGGTTATAGAAGATAATTTAAACATTCCAGACGATGGAATATTGGGATATAATTTTATTGGACCACACTGTAATGTGGAAGGTCCAAATAAAGTCCTTAAATTTATCTGTGACACCGCACAAGAATATACGACTCCGCTATTAAAAATAGAGGAATATCAATTGCCAAATACATTTAATGGAAGTTACTCTTTCGGATCACATTGCAATATGGACCATCCACATAAAGAGACAATAAACGTACCTCAAAATTCCGAAGTTTGTGAATGGGAGGAGGAAAAACTTGAAGAAAATAGTGAAGGGCCCCTAGGTGATCCACACACATTTTCAGAAATGGTTAAAACACCCTTTTACCCAACGCAAACTATTAGAAATGTTATTAAAGAAGATAAACAAAAAATAATTAAACAAATACCAACCCATAGAGGTTTAGAAAGTCAAAACATAAAACAACAACAATCCCACAGCGGATTTAATATAGCTAATGAATACATATCATCCCATAGCAGTTTAGAAACACAAAAATTAACACAAATAACATCCCACAGCGGATTGAAAATAAACGAATATAAACCAACCCGTAGCGGTCTAAAGAATAAAAATAAAAATCATGAATCATCATCCCATAGCGGCTCTGATAACACAATTAACAATAAAATAACTAATACAAATCAAATCAACAAGAAAAAATCGAAGAATAGAAAAACCAAAAATAAAAATAAGAATAAAAACACAGTTCACAGCGGAACTATAAATCAATCAAGTAATATGAAAGTAATAGAAATACAACCCCCTAGCGGTGTAGAAAACATATCTCTAATAAATAACAAGTTGACAAATAACCAAAAATCAGAGGGAAACAAGAACATAAGATTACCAGAAAAAATTCAAATACCAGCAAGGTGTAAATTGGCAATCAAACTGCCCATTAAATATAATACAGAAATGATTAATAACGCCAAAGAAATTCAAAAAGGAGTATTCCTTGGCAACTGTCTATTAGCAGTAAACCAAGATATTTACGTACCCATAATAAATACCAAACAACGTAAAATAACTTTTAAAAACATTAAATTAGATGTCGAAGAATCGGAACAATATTCAACATACCACCTAGATAGCCCAAAAAATCCTATAACACATTCCACAATTTTTCACACCACTACTCAATGCAACCATAACAACGAAAGAGTACAACATTTAGAAAAACAACTTAACCTATATGAAAACTTAAACGAAGAGGAAAGACGTTCTATTTCAAATCTATGTATGCAATACAACGAGATCCTCTTTTTACCAGGAGACCACCTTACTCATACCTCAACAATCGTACACGAAATACCTATAAGGCAAGATCAACCACCCATTAACACAAAAATGTATAGACTACCAGAAAGACAACGGGACATCATTAATGAACAACTTCACGAGATGCTGGAAAATGACATTGTCCAACCCAGTAAAAGCCCTTGGAACTCACCCCTTCTTGTGGTTCCCAAGAAAGACTTTAGGAAATTAAATGAAGCTACGATAGGCGATGCTTTTCCTCTACCAAGGATTGAAGACATTCTGGACCAATTAGGCCATGCTAGATACTTTACGACACTGGATTTAGCAAGCGGATACCACCAGGTATTAGTGCATCCAAAAGATAGATCCAAGACAGCATTTAGTACTGCCTTTGGGCATTACGAGTTCAAACGAATGCCATTCGGATTGAAAGGAGCACCAGCCACATTCCAGCGGTTGATGAATTATATCTTGACAGGTCTGCAAGGATTAGAATGCTTCGTATACTTAGATGATATCGTCATTTATGGCAAAAACCTCGAAGACCATAACCGAAAACTAAAATTAGTTTTTGACAAATTAAGGGAACATCAGCTAAAGTTGCAACTTGAAAAATGCCAGTTCCTCCGAAAAGAAGTTGTCTATTTAGGACACAAATGTTCAGCGGAAGGAGCACAACCCGATCCTAGCAAAACCAGTTGTGTACAGACATTCCCCGTACCGCGGACCGTCCGTCAGGTTCAATCTTTCCTTGGTCTTGCAAACTATTACCGTAAATTTATCCCCAAATGTTCTCAAGTTATTCGACCTTTAACAAATTTATTGCGTAAAGACGTAAAATTTACTTGGACTGAAAAGTGCCAAGAAGCCTTCCAAAAAGTTAAAGACCTATTAGTTTCACCCCCTGTTCTCATCTATCCAGATTTCAACAAACCCTTTAACCTTACTACTGACGCAAGCTGTGAAGCAATCGGAGCAGTATTTTCTCAAGGAGAAGTAGGTAAGGACCACCCAATTGCTTATGCAAGTAGGACGTTGAATAAAGCTGAACGCAATTACTCAACTATAGAAAAAGAACTACTAGCAATCGTCTGGGCGGCCAAAAATTACAGATACTACTTACTTGGAAGAAAATTCACAGTTTACACTGATCACAAACCTTTAAAAGGCATATTTAGCGTTACAGATCCAACTTCCAGATTGGTGAGATTTCACCACAAACTGTCCGAATTCGATTATAAAATAGAATATAAACCTCGAAAGTATAACACTAACGCAGATGCCCTCAGTAGAATCCCAAATTATCCCACAGACTGTAACCCTGACAATACGAAAGAAGTAGTTTTTACCTCCAATAAAGCCACTATAAAAGAGACGGACGCCATTTGTCTGGCAGTAACGCGCGCACAACGCCTACGCGATACGGTAATCGACACAGAGAAAAATGCTAATAATTCAATTTCAATAGAAGAAGATAAACAACAGGAGGAAGAGGACAATCCCGATGACACAAAGATTTCAAGTTTAGATATAGGTAACGAGCCAAAACAAGTACTCACCCCAGAAGAAATCAAAATAATTATGCATGACTACCACGATTCATCATTTGGCGGCCATCAAGGAGTAATAAAAACGTATAAGCGAATTCGCGAAAAATTCAAATGGCCCCATATGTTTATGGACATCGCCAAATATATTAAAAAATTTACAAAATGCCAAAAGATGAAGTCAAGCTCAGAAACGAAAATGCCCATGGTTATAACGGATACCTGTCAAAAACCATTCGATAAAGTGTACCTGGACGTAGTAGGACCACTACAAGATTCGTACTCAGGAAACAAATATATACTAACATTCGAGGATAACCTTACTAAATTTGTAGACTGGTATGCAATGCCGAATTAAGAGGCTGAAACAGTGGCACATATATTCTTTGAACAAATAATCACAAGGTATAGAATACCCAAGCAATGAGTAACAGATCAGGGCACGAATTTCCTTAGCAAATTATTCAAACAAGTTTGCAAGTTGTTGAAAATAGAAAAATTACAGACTACATCATATCATCCACAATCCAACGGAGCATTGGAGCGAGCTCACCGACCGTTAGTGGAATATTTAAGAACGATTTGCGACGAAAGCCCAAGATCGTAGGACCAGTATCTGAGATCAGCAGCGTTCGTATACAACAATAGTGTCCACGAAGGAACGAAATTTACTCCAATGGATTGTCTCTTCGGTTTCACCGCAGACATACCATAAAATTTAAAAAGGGAACCAGAACCAATATACGATAACGAGAATTACTACTACGTGTTAAGACACAAACTCCAGAAGACCCATTCTATAGCCAGAAAAAATTTAATAAGTAGTAAAAAGAATTCAAAAAATTACTATGACCAAGGGGTTAAACCAAACACTTTCCATGTTGGGGATAAAGTATTGATTAAGAACGAAAATAGACAACACAAATTGTCAGAAGTATGGACAGGGCCATTTACGATAGTACAGATACCAAACACCGAAAATAGCTTAATTCAAATAAAGAAAAAATGTGTAACCATAAATAATAATAATCGTCTCAAACATTACTTTGAATAACTAAACCCCTCACGTTTCTTAAACATAAACAATCACCATTTATTTCCTCTTACGTCTAGGTATCATATAAGTAGGTTCATATTCCAACAGTTTTTATGTCAAAACAATTAAAACCCAACAACAGACGGCAAGTATGTTGGAAGTAATTAAATAAAAGTGCTGAGCCAACATATTACCCTGAAGCGAATAGGTGCATTTAAATGAAAATAAAACAACTTGAAGTTATTCATTCGTTATGATTCAATGCAAAATAAGTCCCAATACAACGACATGATATTTTGGGATATACCATTAATGAATAATTTTTTTTTCTTTCCTCCAATGCATTTCGCAAATCTCACTCTTTTATTGACGCAAATAGCATACAATTTCAATAACAATCAATCCAACACAAAACATTTTTTTTCTTAATAAATCAAATTTCCTACTTAACAAGTAGTAAAACACATAAGAATCAAATTACCTCCACTTGGAATTTTATCAACACCTGTAAGCGATATAAAAATCACACACCTTGACCTTGCCATTAATTTTTATTACCGCATTTTCTTTTTGAACCAAATATTACCCAAAATAAAAACGACATTTATATTCATTCACGAAGCCATTACCTACCTCAATAAACAATTCAAGTACAGAATAGTATCATATTACAATTTTGTTTAAGAAGCAATTTAAAAAAAAATTATAAAAAGAATTCAACACTGGGCAAGCGAAAATTGTTTAGCCAACGAAATATAGGAGAATACTTATTTAGCAAAGTGCAACACAACAAGTATTACACACAAACAATTTTTTAAACAATTGAGTTCAATGAATGAACGTGTAGACACTCGTACTTTAATTTATGAAATCCCGAGTAAAAACAAATTTTGGCATGAAAACGTAGTATAATAAATTATAGCGATATTTTGGTTTAGATATGTAAACAAAATTTCGGGTAAAGAAATTAAGCAATTAATGTTCGAAATAACGCTCATGGTACTTTAAATTTATTCAACAATTATACGAAAGTATCAAACCAATCAAATCCGTAGCATAAAATAATAAATAAGGATGATAAAAAAAAAGCAATACGTACGAAGAAATACGTAAAAGAGGGAGATATATCCCTAATCATACACAAAAAAGTATAAAACGAAAAGATGGAAATAAATCCCCAATTACAAAAAATTGTTAAACAAAATTTTTAAAACAAAAGAGGGAAATAAATGTAGGAACACGCATTCCTACAACATTAAAGATGAGTTAATTGTAAGTCATGAATCATTATAACGTTATTAATCCTAAACTACTTGCAGACCGCCGACGAAATATAATAGCGACATCAGCACATTCCAGTCACAGTGAAGTCATCACAGTCATAGTCATACAGAACAAACAAAGCGACAACGATACGACTGCACTCAGATCGGATTGCATCCCAATTTGAGTGCAGTCAATAACAATGCAACGATGACGAGTCGATATACAAAGCAGATTGCATGTGAATTGTGACCTATTTTGTGTATCGTTTAAAAACCGCCACGAACCCACAAAATTCCAAGAAATAGCTACGAGATGGCAAGGCGAATACTGGTGTGCATTGGACTAATCGCTGGAATGTGCGGAGTAGGCTGGATAATGAACTGGGTGTCGAAGGCGTGGGGATGGTATCGTCTCATGTCCCGCATGTACCTGTGGGACCTCATCTAATGGAAAAAACTGTGACTGGACGAGGGAGTTAAGTTGGAAACGTCGAGGTAACGACACGGTGGCGCGGCGGTCTGCAATTCGAGTTCTAGTTAAAGTAAAGCATAAAGAAAAGAAAAGCTATAATAAGAATAAAATTGTAAAGTTATGTAAAAAGTGAAGCATAAAGAAAAAGAAAATCTAAAATAGGAATAAAATTGTGCATTAATTTTAAAACTGGACAAAGTTGATTGTTTGTTTTAATTATGAATTGGATCCTACATGGGGGCTCAACCGGGATTTACTAAAATTGTTTTTAAAAAGGATTCAAGGATTTAAGCACGAATTTTTTTTTATTTTTTATTGTTTTTCGTTCGTTATCTCGCTTACAGTAAAGTTGAAATCGTTACGTTGTGTGCTACGTTGGCGTCGTGCGTTAAGTTGAGATAGCTACGTCGTATGTGAAGTCGATAGAAGTACAGTCAAGTGGAAAATAGTTACGTCGCGTCAGTCAAGCTGGACATAGTTACGTCGTGTCAGTCAAGTTGAAAAAAGTTACGTCGTGTCAGTCAAGTTGAAAATAGTTACGTCGCGTCAGTCAAGTTGGACATAGTTACGTCGTGTCAGTCAAGTTGAAAATTGTTACGTCGCGTCAATCAAATTGGACATAGTTACGTCGTGTCAAGTCAAGTTGAAAAAATTTACGTGCGTCGCGTCAATCAAGCTGAAAATAGTGACGTTGTGAGTCAAGCTGAAGTAGTAAAAAGTGGATCGGGTTATAACGAGTGTAGTTTCATGGACGAACTGTTAAATCTAACAACGCGGGTACTGCAAAACTTCCTTAAGAAAAGAAACTTATCGTACCGTTATAACACAAAGGCGGACTTAGTCGATAGAGTACGCAGCGAGTTTAAAACCATAAAACTGGAGGAAGTCATCAACGAGACGGAAGACGGAGGACTAGCTGATATAGCGGAAAATAAATTAGAAGACGGAAAAGAAAAGCAGCAAAGCGCATACCAGGAAAAAGAAGAAGAAGAAAAAGCAGAAGAAGAAGAAAAACCGAATATGGCCAACGAAAACAACTTCGCATTTCGAGATGTGGAGGATTCCCTCGACCATTTTTCAGGGGAATCGGGGAAGAAATACGATACCTGGATAAAGGACTTCGAAGAGATTGCAACGGTGTGTAAGTGGAATGATATTCAAAAGTTCCTTTATTCAAAGCGATTGCTAAGAGGAGCGGCGAAACTCGCGATAGAAGCAACGTCAGGAGTATCCAGCTACGCGACACTAAAAAGTAAGTTAGAAAAAGAATTTAAAAGTACCAAATCGGGGATCGATGTACACCGTACACTGCAGGCGCGTATGAAAAAGAATACAGAAAGCTTACTGGAATATGTCTACGCCATGCAACAACTTGCCAACGAAGGGGCAGTCGACGAAGCCTCACTTGTTGAATATATCCGGAACGGGATTCCGGATTCTGTTCACAATAAAACGATTCTATATGAGGCAACAACTTTAGAGCAGCTAAAAAACAAGATTGAGTGCTATAAACAAATGAAGAGGTGTATACCAACACAAAGCGCCAATAGAGGTATGCCAACGCAGAACGCCAACAGGAACAACGCGAGACCTACACCTCTGATAAGAACAGCGCCTGCAAATGCACTTGGACCAGCAAGACGATGCCACAGTTGCGGTTCGCTATCACATTTGGCTAGCAACTGCCCAGATAAGTCGAAGGGAACGCGTTGTTTCAACTGCAGTCAGTTTGGACATATATCACCCAACTGTCCGGTAAAGAATGAGATGGGTCCTTCAACATCCCGAGGGATAAGCCACGTTAATCGAATCGAATCTGATGGAAGCCACATAACGATAAAATTGGAAGGTAAGCCATATCATGCGTTCGTCGACAGTGGTAGTGACGTATCAATCATCCACGAAACTCTCCATAAGAAGGTCAAAAAAGCTCAGCTCGAAGTATCCAGTATGATGCTAAAAGGTTTTGGAAGCAGACCGCGGGCGACATTAGGATCATGTCTGGTGGAAATCAAAATCGAGGAAGACAGTCACTGGGTCCGTTTTCAAATAGTGCCCGACACATGGATTCCAGACGAAATTCTGTTAGGACGTGATTTCCTACGCAACGTGGAGTTGTTAATGAGCAAAGGTAAGATAAAGAGTGTAAAGAACGTAATTTCAAACAACGAGGAACCGGAGCAAAGATACGAATTAGAAGAAAATGACGTCTTCAACATCGAATGGACTAACGAGGAGGATTCGGACTCGAGGTTGCAGGTGGGGAACGAAGAGTATCGTGAAGTCGTAAATCATATAGTGGAATCGTATTCACCGAAGAAGGTGCAAAAATCTTGTATTGAGATGGGGATCGTGTTGATGGACGAAGTACCGGTATATAGAAAAGCACGGAGGCTAGCAATACCTGAGAGAGAAGCAGTGAACAAACAGGTAAAAGAATGGCTGGACGAAGGAGTGATTGTACCTAGTAGATCAGAATATGCCAGCCCGATAGTCCTAGTTAAGAAGAAGGACGGAAGACACAGATTGTGTATCGACTATCGGGAATTGAACAAAAAAATAATAAAAGATAGATTCCCAATGACGGTCATGGAAGAGGTTTTCGAACCACTTCACGATGCTAAGGTGTTTATTACATTAGATCTAAAAGACGGATTTTTCCATGTGGACGTTGCTGAGAACAGCAGAAGATACACAGCATTCGTAACGCCGGACGGACAATACGAATTTTTGAAGGTACCATTCGGACTATGTAATTCACCAGCCGCTTTCCAGAGATTCATCAACCAGATATTCCGTGGATTGGTGTTACAGAAGTATCTACTGATCTACGTGGATGACATTATCATTTTTGCTAAGACCGAAGACGAAGCACTAGAGAAGTTGAAAGTTGTGCTTAAAGTTGCAGAAGAGTATGGGTTAAAGATTAAATGGAAGAAGTGTAACTTCCTATCTCGCGCAGTAGAGTTCCTAGGTCACGTGGTAGGAAACGGAAGTATTAAGCCGTCGGAGGAGAAAATCAAGGCAGTGCAGAAATTTCCGGCACCAAACAACGTAAAGCAAGTGCAGAGCTTTTTGGGGTTAACTGGGTTCTTCAGGAAATTCATTTTAAATTATTCTAAGATAGCAAAGCCATTGTCTGATTTACTACAGACAGAAGTGAAATTCAGATTTGGTGAAAAAGAAATAACAGCGTTTAATTTATTAAAGTCTTGTCTTTGCAGCGAACCAGTACTGAAGCTTTTCAATCCGAGTTTGCCAACGGAACTCCATACGGATGCAAGTATAGAAGGATATGGAGGGGTGCTGCTACAAAAACACGAGGACGGTAACTTTCACCCGACATTTTTTCTGAGCTTCAAAACCAGCCAATCGGAAAGGAAGTTCACCAGCTACGAACTAGAAGTCCTGGCGATCATGAAATGCCTTGCGAAGCTGAGGGTATATCTCTTAGGACTGGGATGCACCATAGTAACTGACTGTAAGGCGTTCGAGGCAACGATGAAGAAGAGAGACTTATGCCCACGAGTAGCCAGATGGGCGATTATGCTGCAGGAGTATTCGATGAAGGTTTGTGACGAAGTCACCTTTTTCTTTCCCTCCACCGCCATCATTTAATATGAACATAGTCGTTCACAACCACAAAAACCTTTTTCTTTTCCCACCGCTATCAATTATTATAAACACAGTCGTTCATAGCCACAGTGACGAAGGCATTCCCCAACCCGCACCCCTGTAGTGGCTACCACACTACAGCTTAATATAGTGTCTGAGGTCACATGACTATGTATTCGCAAACCAGTAGCGTTTTACATGTGAATTTGTATTTCGTGTTTATAATTCACACTCAGTCATTGTGGATATATTCCATAAAGGAAAGTGATTAAGCACATTGAAATTCGAGGAAAATCTCGATGGTGATTTATAGGAATACTATTCAGAGCCAAAGACTTTTCTCCACTACCGGAACACCAGGGGTACGCAGTGTACCGAGAGATTCCTACTATTTTGAAGCTGTGCTTTCACGAGTGCAGCAGAATATTCATCCTGTCCGTTTTTCCTTACCGTTCCTATATTCCTAAAATCCTACCTATTAAATACCTTATTTGTAACCGTACATTTGTGCGTGTAACTCACCGGACATTGGTTCCGTGTAACTCACCGGACATTGGTTCCGTGTAACTCACCGGGCATTGGTTCCGTGTAACTCACCGGACATTGGTTCCGTGTAACTCACCGGGCATTGGTTCCGTGTAACTCACCGGACATTGGTTCCGTGTAACTCACCGGACATTGGTTCCGTGTAACTCACCGGGCATTGGTTCCGTGTAACTCACCGGACATTGGTTCCGTGTAACTCACCGGACATTGGTTCCGTGTAACTCACCGGGCATTGGTTCCGTGTAACTCACCGGACATTGGTTCCGTGTAACTCACCGGACATTGGTTCCGTGTAACTCACCGGACATTGGTTCCGTGTAACTCACCGGGCATTGGTTCCGTGTAACTCACCGGGCATTGGTTCCGTGTAACTCACCGGGCATTGGTTCCGTGTAACTCACCGGGCATTGGTTCCGTGTAACTCACCGGGCATTGGTTCCGTGTAACTCACCGGGCATTGGTTCCGTGTAACTGACGGACATTGGTTCCGTGTAACTCACCGGACATTGGTTCCGTGTAACTCACCGGGCATTGGTTCCGTGTAATTCACCGGGCATTGGTTCCGTGTAACTCACCGGACATTGGTTCCGTGTAACTCACCGGACATTGGTTCCGTGTAACTCACCGGACATTGGTTCCGTGTAACTCACCGGACATTGGTTCCGTGTAACTCACCGGACATTGGTTCCGTGTAACTCACCGGACATTGGTTCCGTGTAACTAGCCGGACATTGGTTCCGTGTAATAGCCGGGCATTGGTTCCGTGAATATAATTATAAGTTAAGATCTAAGATTAAAGAATTCGTGTTAAATATTAATTGGATTATATAACGTATATTTGCTATACCGAATCTATGTACATTATTTGAATTATATAACTTATATTTGTGATAAATAATTAACTTCTGTTTGTAACCTAAATCTATTGAATTACAAGGTAATAAATAAAGTGTTATTTTCCTTAACCGGAGTTTTACGTCTTTTCTTCGGCTGACCCTGGAACTGCTGAAGCTACCTCAGCTATAGACAAAAAAGGACACATCTTACAGGTTATACATCGAGCGGGAACGGCAATGAGGCATGTGGATGCCTTGAGTAGGTACCCGATGGTTATGAGGATTGAAGATGGGCTGATACATAGAGTCAAGGGTGCTCAGAGTAAAGATGAATATTGCCAACTAATTTTTAATGTAATTGCAGCAACGGGAACCTACAAGGACTATGAAGTTAGAGGTGGTTTGCTGTACAAGTTCGAGGAGGGTGCACATCTGCTGGTGCTTCCAAAAACGATGCAGAAGGAAATTGTCCAGAGTGTTCACGCCCAAGGACACAAGAGCTCTCGGAAGGTGGAAGCTATAGTGAAGCAAGATTATTACATACCAAAGCTGAAGAAATGCGTCGAAAATGTCATTGCGAACTGTGTGCCATGCATATTGGTAGAAAGGAAGAACGGTCAAATGGAAGGGTTTCTACACCCAATCGGAAAAAGTGACTTACCGCTCCACACGTTACACGTCGATCATCTAGGGCCATTACCGTCAACTAATAAATTTTATAATTATCTCTTTGTAGTGGTCGATGCATTCACCAAATTCACCTGGATATACCCGGTTAAGACGACAAAATGTGAGGAGGCGATAAAGAAGCTGGAAATGCAAAGTACAATTTTTGGGAACCCTACACGATTGATTTCGGATAGAGGCGCAGCATTCACAGCGAATGCATTTAAAGAATATTGCGGCCGTATGAACATTCAACACGTTCTAACAACCACTGCAGTACCACGGGGCAACGGCCAAGTGGAGCGAATAAATAGAATCGTTATTGGAGTGCTGTCCAAGATGACATCAAAGGAACCCACAAGATGGTACCAGCACGGAGGTGAAGTCCAAAAGGCGATAAACTCAACGGTATCAAGAAGCACGAAAAGGAGTCCCTTCCAGCTCATGTGCGGAACCATCATGCGAACAGCAGAGGATATGGAGATAAAAGCATTATTAGAAGAAGCAATGCTGGACGAGTTCGAAACGACTAGAGATGACATGCGGAAGAAAGCAAGAGAAGAAATATCCAAGATCCAGATGGAGAACCAAAGGACATACAACAGGAAACGTAAGGCACCAAACGAGTATGAAGTGGGCGAGCTGGTGGCGATTAAACGGACACAATTTGGAACTGGGTTGAAATTACATGCTGAGTATCTAGGGCCCTACGAAGTAACAAAGGCCAAGCGAAATGAGCGCTACGAAGTCAAGAAAGTGGGCAGCACGAGGGCCCAAACATGACCAGCACAGCAGCCGATCATATGAAGCCGTGGTTGACAACGGACCACGAAGAGGAAGAAAGCGAGATAGAGGACGACGTAGAAGACATCGCCTGAGGTCAGTCGATTCTGCAGGATGGCCGAATGTAGGAACACGCATTCCTACAACATTAAAGATAAGTTAATTGTAAGTCATGAATCATTATAACGTTATTAATCCTAAACTACTTGCAGACCGCCGTCGAAATATAATAGCGACATCAGCACATTCCAGTCACAGTGAAGTCATCACAGTCATAGTCATACAGAACAAACAAAGCGACAACGATACGACTGCACTCAGATCGGATTGCATCCCAATTTGAGTGCAGTCAATAACAATGCAACGATGACGAGTCGATATACAAAGCAGATTGCATGTGAATTGTGACCTATTTTGTGTATCGTTTAAAAACCGCCACGAACCCACAAAATTCCAAGAAATAGCTACGAGATGGCAAGGCGAATACTGGTGTGCATTGGACTAATCGCTGGAATGTGCGGAGTAGGCTGGATAATGAGCTGGGTGTCGAAGGGGTGGGGATGGTATCGTCTCATGTCCCGCATGTACCTGTGGGACCTCATCTAATGGAAAAAACTGTGACTGGACGAGAGAGTTAAGTTGGAAACGTCGAGGTAACGACACGGTGGTGCGGCGGTCTGCAATTCGAGTTCTAGTTTAAGTAAAGCATAAAGAAAAGAAAAGCTATAATAAGAATAAAATTGTAAAGTTATGTAAAAAGTGAAGCATAAAGAAAAAGAAAATCTAAAATAGGAATAAAATTGTGCATTAATTTTAAAACTGGACAAAGTTGATTGTTTGTTTTAATTATGAATTGGATCCTACATAAATCCCCAACTAACACAAAAAAATTATAGTACAAAAAAAATACAATAATAATAATGAAAAGAGGGAAATAAGTCCCCAATTACAAAAAAAAGACAAATAAAAATAATAAAAAAGAAAAGAGGGAGAAAGAGCCCCAAATAAAAATAATAAAAAAGAAAAGAGGGAGATAGAGCCTCAAATAAGAAAAGAGGGACATGGAATTAAATTAAAAAAAATTCTCCAAAAATATCACACAAAAACAGTTACACAAAATAATAAAATACATTACACAACAACAGTACATACATACATAAACACACTTAAAGTTTAAAAAAAAAAAAACATTTCTTACAAAGAAACACAAACACCACACAAAATACAATTCAAAATCAGCCACTCTAGAAATAATAAAAAAAAAAAAAAAATTTGCTAATAAATAAATAGTTTAAACGTCACATAAAAAAAAATAATACTTGAAATAAAAGCGAAAATGTTAAATTGTTATTTGATTTTTTTATTAGAACACAAAAAAAAAAAGGGTTATACATTTATGAAATTTTTTTTTAGTAATCCAAATGAAAATTTTAATTCCTTTGACAATATTATGTTAACATTATAAACAAATGTATGAAAAAATTTTGTAAGTAAATTTAATAATCCACATTAAAATTTTAATTTCTTTGATAATATATGTTAATATTAAACAAAAATATGCAGAGTATGAAAAAATTGTTTAGTTTGTTAATAATAATTAAGTAAAATAAAAAAAAAATTGTTTTTAATGAAAGTTTATAAATTTTGATAATGTAAATTTTCAACAGATACTCAGTTATTAAAAGATATTTGAATTTTTGTAAGTGGAATATAAGTTAAAAAAAAATGAACACTGATTAAAACTGTATACACTTAAATTGAAATGATTTTTTTCAAGAACGTAGAGTTTTGAAATTAATATTTTTCCTCTCTTAATTTAGAATTTTTTTTTTTTGTAATTCAAATTTATCTTTTTGAAAATATATAATAGACCTTTTGTAATCGTTAATATCAATAAATAAAGTTATGTACACCTCACTATTAATTTCATTTTTCAAATATTTATAACCACTTGGTAAATCTTGTAGATATACTAAAATTAAAAATATCTTGAAAACTGTGGCACCACACCCTACACACCGCCTAAACTACAGCAAATGGATTCAACCAAGTAGACGACGACCAGATGAGACGCAGATTCTCCAACCAAACATCGCACACGAACCATCACCCAGCGAACAAACAAATCAGAAAACTCCGAAACAATCCAACAGAACAACCAACTACCAGAAGAAGGTCAAGGTCAAACAGGAAGAAGAAAGCCGACAATTAAAAAAAAAAATTTCCAAAGACACCGCCGGCACCACAATTTTGTCTCTCCAAAACAAAAATGTGCATTTCTTAAAGGGGGGGGAAGTGTCATGTACTGCAATAGGCAACGAAAAATGTGCCTTAAAGTATGCACTAAATTATGCATCGAAGAATGCATTAAGCCACAACCCAAAGGTGGGCAGTGCATTGTCGTATTCCACAGAACATACACAATAACAAAAATAAAGGCGCGGCATAACATGACGAATACAGTATCAGGGCATACCGACTAAAAATACTGCTGCCCTGATACTGGATAAAAAACCGAAGACCCCAAAAAGAACTAATGAGAAAAAAATTACATACTGCGAAAAACTGATGACAACGAAAAAGATGACCGTTGGACCCGTCATTAACAAAACAAAATACTGAAAGTGCGAGTGCTGCAGTTTTAGTATTAAATAATATTGAGTAGGTTATTTTTATTAAATAATATTAAGTAGGTTATCATTATTGAAAAGTATTGGAAAATGTTAATGTTAAGGAGTGGGGTTTGTAGAATAAATACAGCCCCAAAATATTGAATAAACGACCGTATTACTTAACCCAGCAAGGGAATTACAAGTTTTTTTATTCCAAGTTTATTAAAAAAGGAACTCTCCTCTCCGGACAACTCCAAGTAACTCAAAGGAAATCTTCAGACAAACAAGGTAACATAAATATACAACATATACTATTCTTTTCAGCCTTTAAGTCAGCCGTTAGGCTAAAGAGTACCAGCTGCCAGGACTTTAACAATCTGGAACTCCCCGTGTAGGTAGGCAACCAAGGCAAATGAAAGACCCACTTGTTCTTGTTCTTGTTCATACGTAGTTATCCGGTCGACTACCATCAACGATACTACATAACAAATCGATCTGTTGACCCTTTCGCTGGCATTCGCCTGCGGAGCGTATACTGCCGACTTGTAGTGTTTGACACCAAACACTTTCACAAGATCATTAAATTCTTTCGAGATAAAGTGTGAGCCATTATCTGATAAGATGCTCTCGGGGACACCAAAAATATAAAAGATGTCGTCTCTTAAGAATTTTATGACTTCTTTGGCTGTAGCTTTTCTAAGCGGTTTTATGAAAACGAACTTAGTGAGCTGATCCAAAGCTATCACTATATACGAATTTCCGTTTCTCGATCTTGGGTACGGACCAAGAAAGTCTATATATAAGTGCTGAAATGGTCGATCTACTTTGAAACTTTCACCCATTTCGGCTCTTAAAGTCATATTTGAGGCTTTTGTTGTCTTACAGGTTTCGCACCTGTCGATATCCTGATTACTGTTTATATGGTTAATGAGTTGAGAATATTCTTCGGATTGGAATTCCGGATCGTCAAGGTCAAGATGGAGCACCTCCTCGGCTTCGACTTGTGCTACGCAGGAAACATAGTTTTCTGCCGTTAAGGCGTCTGTTTCGTAAACACGTGAAAGAGCGTCAGGCACCACATTAAGTGTGCCTTTCCTGTGTTCTACCACGAAATCGAAACCTTGGAGTCTCATACTACACCTGGCCAGACGTCCGGTAGGATCCTTCATATTCATGAACCATTTTAAACTGGAGTGATCAGTAATCACTCTAAAACGGTAACCTTCAATGTAAGAACGACATTTTTGAATTCCTAGGAACGCGGCGAGGCATTCGCGTTCGGTAACGGAATAGTTTCTCTGCGCAGCGTTAAGTTTCTTTGAGAAATAATAAATGGGGCGTTGCGCTCCATTCTCGTCTCGCTGGCAGAGAACACATCCGATACCGGACGCGGATGCATCGCATAATATAATGAATTCTTTCTTGAAATCGGGATTGATCAAAACTGGGGCTGAAGTGAGAGCTTGTTTGATCTTATTGAATGCTGTCTTTGATTCGTTGTTGAATTCGAATACTTTGCCTTTCTTCAAAGTGTCTGTCAATGGAGCTGCTAATGTTGAGAAATTCTCGAGAAAACGTCGGTACTAGCCCGCCATACCAAGAAATCGCCTGACTTGACGGACTGTCGTTGGCACGGGAAAATCTGCTATGGCTGATACTTTGTTCGGGTCAGCTTTAAGACATCCCTGACCCACTTTGTATCCAAGGTACTGTAACTCCGTATAACAAAATTTTGACTTTTCAACATTGATAGTGAGTCCTGCTCGACTCAACTCTTGACTTATTATACTTAGCAGTCTAATATGTTCTTCAAAAGTTTTCGTTGCTACTAACAGGTCATCTAAATATACAAATACCTGGTCTTGTAACTCACGAGGTTTAACTAGACTCATCAGGTATGAAAGGCTTTGAGCAGCGTTGCTCAAACCAAATGGCATCACATTAAACTGATAGGACGTCCTGGAACAGTAAATGCTGTCTTTTCTTTCGCGCTCTCTTCCAGTGGTATCTGGCAGTACTCATCTTTCAGATCCACGCTTGAAATAAAGCGTGTTTCCGAAAGGCGTGCTAACAGTCCCTCAATATGCGCAATTGGTCTTTCTTTGCACAAACGATCTTTTCCAGGCTTACGAACAAGAACCACCGGAGAAGACCATGCGCTTGTACTTTCCTCAATGACCCCTAAAGAAAGCATGCGATATACTTCCGCATACATCAGGGCTTGTACCACTGGAGAGACAGGGTAATATCTCTGCTTAATCGGTAGCGCATCTCCCGTATCAATGAAATGTTTTACTAAATGAGTTTTCCCTAAACCTTGAGTAGCAAACGAGGGAAAACTTCGTATAATTTTATCTAACTTAAACTTTTCTTCACTAGCCAATTTACACTTATTAATTAATCTTTCCTCTACTTCTTCTTGCGGCACGAATGACAAACCGGAAACAATGTTTGGGGCAATTGGGAACTTACTCCAGAAGTCTACTCCTAAGTACAATATCTGGGCTAATGAAGGTACTATATAGAAATTCATGACGTGAGATTGCCCTTTGTATTTTACTTCGGTTGTGATCATACCACAAATATGTTGCTTTTGTCCATCTGCCGTAGAAACACTAGATTTAACCTTTTTGGTCATAACATTTTTACGAGATAAATAATCTAAACCATCGGCGCCTAAGCAGCTGATGCTTGCGCCTGAGTCGAGTAAACCTTAAGTTTTCTCGCCAAACATCTCGACTGAAACATAGGGTCGAGGATCACTGGATTCTCGTTCCAATGTCGTCGAAGCGATATTGCGAAAAGCGACTCTTTTCTCTGAAAATCTAGTACGTGTTCTCTTAATACGGTTGGACAATTTTGAAGGTGTAATTATACGCCTCCTTACATCAAAATAATTTTTCAACATCTCATGGAAAGGTTTTTTATGTAGAGGGATCAAATTTGATTGCTCTCAATTCATAACAGAGCCGGTTTTATCTTCTAGAACAGGCTTAATTCTTTCATTCGAAATTGGTAGTGACTTACTATTACTATTTTCATTATTAAATTCATCTAAATTGTTTTCTTGTACGTTAATACTTGATTTAGTTGGCTTAATAATATGAGGTGGGGTATCAGATGGTAAATTCATATGTCGATCCTGATCCCCGGGCTTAATATTTATTCGGAAGAACCCTCCCCGGTTGGTCAGTTGTTCCTTCTCCCGTTTCCCTGTGCTATGCACCTAGGACAACTCCGATTGGTGCTCGGACAGTCGCGGAACCCATGACCCAAAATCTGGCAGTTCCAGCACTTCCTTTTAGCTGGATCCCTCTGGAAGGCTTCCACGTTACCTGCAATGGCTACAGTTAGGTCCGAACAAGGCTCGTTTTCAATTTCATTGACTACAAGTCTTGTCGGTGGTCTGTGTGCTAAAGGCACAAAGTTCGAACGTACGGGTTCGTGTAGAAAGTGAGCTTTCTCGATAGCTTTGCAAGAATAGGCTAGTTGTTGCAAATAGTTGTGCTATAAGTTATGAGTAGCTCGCTCATGCGTTTTCTCACATTTGTCTTTATTATTTCAATTAACTCCTTTTTGGTACGTGGTATTCTCATACTGGAATTAATTTTAAGGATTGCATTATAAAATTCTGTAAACGTCTCGTTGCTCTGCATTTTACGATCAGATAATTTCCTGAACAATTCAGTGTCAGTATCTTGACTCTTGTACTGTTCAACTAGGGCAGTCTTAAGTGACAACCAGGATGGATGCTTATTGCCTTTGAGATACATCCAGTACCATTGTTCCGCTGGGCCTGTCACAAAATGGTAAAAATTAATTGTAACGTCTTCCCAGGAAACATTTTTACTGAATCGTACGCAATCTAACCTAAATAAGAAATCGTCGACGGACATGTTTTCTCCGTCGAAACGAATCCCCCATTTGTGATAATGGATATTCCTATTGAGTGAAGTGCCGACCGAAGAAGCTGCTGGAGGAAGTGGTGAATTTGCAGGTGAATCGTCCAGGTTGAACGCATTCATCTGAGTCATGAATTCATCCAGGTTCGCTCCGAGTACCATGTTCGAGGGATGTACCTCTGGTAAATGGTGCTCTTGGTCTGACTCTCCGTTTGGAGTAGGAAACTCTACTATTTCAGGCATAGTCTGTGCCGGTATTGCATGATTCTTACTGACGCTTGAGGTATTACCAGTCGGGATATTAATCTTGACCCAGCGTGTTGCATTGGTATTGGTTCCCGTTTTGGAACTGGTTCTTTTATCGGAAGTTGGAGGAGGTAAATGTGTTGGTTTGGAAACAGTATTCCGAGATGTCGAAGCTCTATTGAGGCTTGCAGCTCTGGAAGCATTAGAAGTACTGGCTGCCTTAGAAGTGTGAGCTACATTATCATTAGATTGTTGGATAACAGTCGGTTGGCCGCTTTGAAACAAGTAATTTACTTGGGCTATAAGAGCTGCTTGAGTGTTTGCTAACTCTTCTTTAAGAATACACCTGTCCTCTTGTCTATAAGACTCAACCGTGGCTGCTACTAGCTCTTGCAAGTAATTGGCATTTTCAACCGCTTCTCTTTCGCGTTGAATGGCCTGTGAATTCTCTTCCAAATTCTCTACTTCTTCAATCTCCATGTGGTTGGATCCTGTCTCAGAGTATCCTTCCACATCTATGTTCCCGCTGGAACCTTCGCCGTTCCGTTGAGGTTTGGGCGACATTATGATAACTTCCGTGTGATTTGTCTTGTCTGTCTTAGGTATAATAACCTTACGATTTCTTCTTCCTCGCATCAGACCGTGATATGCAAACTGATAAATGCACTTTAATCTTAAAACTAAATATTCAAGTGACAACACAAAAAAATTAGCAAGCAGTGAGCAACCTCAAACTGGACTTACTGATTATAAAAATAAGCAATAATAATAATAACAACAAGTTGAAAAACTTTGCTGTTTTCGATAATAAAAAAAATTATGAAGGGCTGAAGATTTCTAATCTCCAGATCTTCGAAAAGACCTTATAAAAATGAAGGTGCTTCTTATAAGCAACTGTAGAGGCAAACAACTTAATTTGCTTGCTGCGAGGAAACTTCTCCCCAGGACAAAAAAAAATTAACTGAATGTTAGTGTAGGCTAACTTTTGTTTTCAAAGAGTCTAATAGTTCGAAACCAAAAGAAACTGTATCAACTTTGTAAGCTAGACTATACTCTTAATCTTAACCTAATAATCTTCACTGAAAGAAAGTCACCGTTGAGGTCTAAACTTCTTTTCCTAACAATCTATTTGAACTGACTAATCAAAAATTATCAATTGTATTTATACGTGGTGCGGGAGTGGGCATCTCCTCCCCTTTGCATGAACAAGGTGAGTACATTTCGATGACAACATGATGTAGTTCAACAACTAACTTCCGAAACTACATATTTTGAATCTTCGAAAAAAAAACTTCCCTAAGCTTCAAAAACTTCAAAAACTTCAAAAACTTCAAAAAACTTCCTAATTGAGTGTCAAGGTGAGTACATTTCGATGACAACATGATGTAGTTCAACAACTAACTTCCGAAACTACATATTTTGAATCTTCGAAAAAAAAACTTCCCTAAGCTTCAAAAACTTCAAAAACTTCAAAAAACTTCCTAATTGAGACTTAATCTCAAAACAACAATTGATATTGATTGAATAATTAAATAATAAAAAACTTAGTGTGTGTAGACATTAAAGATGATTGGGTTTTGAAACGAATGTTAGTTAGAAAACGAACAACTTGCTTCCGTCACGACCTAACTATATTTACGCTACTACAGACGTACATAGGGATTGAATATCACCCATTACCGGCTAGCGCCTCATACAGCTAAACCTGTAACTTCAACCTGAAAGAACTTCCTATACTAACTTCTACCAAAGAGTGTTGTGGGATTTCGACTTTATCCCAAATGGACCTAAAGAAAAATCAGAACCAGAAATTAGAATTGTGAGGTGTCCCAAAATGTGAGTGTCTCGTCTTCGCAACTGACGTGCGTTAGGAATTGTCACCAACCACCGGTCGAAGAACCTGCGGGTGGCAATGATACAGTGGATGAAGTGCTTGGTTGCTAACCTAAGAGTTGTGGGTTCGAGCCCCAGCCTGGTCAGCAACTTTTCAATATTCCCCTAGCTTCAACTGGACGCCACCCGTGGGATTTTCATGAGATAAATATCACCTATTTCTCAATCCATTGTACCAACAAAAAATCTTTCCTATCTTTTTATTCCTTCTAACTATTCCCGTGCAGTTTGCATTCAAAAGACCTTGGGTCTTACAGGCATATAGTTAAAATTATTAAAAAAAAAAAAAGAAAAAAAAAAAGAACAAGTGCACCCGCTTTTGGAAAAACCTCTTTCCGTGAAAACGTTTTCGGATTTGTATTACTTCTGCTACTGACGATTAAGATAACGTCTCCCAATCCGGACAAAAGTCAATAAAGAATCTAAGCAACCTGAAGAGAGATGAAGAATCTGTGAGTGGACCTAATGCAACAGACGAAGTTTAGGACAACGTCACCAAACTTCCGGACAAAATATAATCCACTGCACTGACCTCGATGTAAAATCCCTCACGAAAAAAATCTCAAAAAAAAACTGAACTGTCTTCCCAAAAAGAAAAATCAAATTACTAAAAACCGTAACAAAAAAAATTTTCTTTACCCAAAATTTACTCAAACTTTTTCTTCAACTTCATACTTCTTCTCCTACTGTGTGAATCCGTCTTCTCTTCATTCGGGCCCCACGCGTTGGGCGCCACCTTTGAAGATTGATCGCACAGAGTGGGCCCGATTGGAACAAGCACACAAATCTTGCCCCACGTTGATCGCCACCTGTAACGAAAATACTGAGCTGCACGTGGTTTCTTTTTCTTACAAAAGCGGGCCCGAGACCTAAAAGTTTAAGCCCCATGTTGGGCGCCACCTGTAACGAAAATACTGTGCTATGAGTAGTTTTCTTTGAGGAAAGGTATTCATCCTTTCAATCTTTGAGATGGAAATATAAGGAGTTCCTTGTCCGCACCAATGGTGCCCGCAATACACAAAAAAAACTTATGTCCCCAGTAGCGCCACCTGTAACGAAAAAACGAAACCAAAGATTGAGGCAAAATGGCAACGCGGCTCTTCCAAGTAGGAAACTAGCACGTTCAGTACGGGAAGCTATCGCCACCTGACCAGGCCCTCTCGTGCCTTCTCAAGAAAACCAGCACGTCGAGTATGTGAAGCCATCGCCACTTGGTCAGATCCTGCTGCTCTTCCTCGTCATCCTTGAACCTTCCCTCTATATTAAACCACTCTTAACCCCTTCTCCCTTCTCTCTTCCTCACAGGAATGTGATGACTGACTAAAACTGAGGATCTCCTCTCTTCTTTATCCTCTTAACTTTAAAGCAAGACCTCCTACCACCTTCGTCATCACATCTATCCTTCGATTTACTTGGGTGACATGTAGACCTTCTCTGTACACAACACACAAAAATACAAAACCTCTACTGAATCCTTAACCTTATCGACACTCCACAAAAAAAAGATAGTCGATACGAGATTGGAAGAAGAAGTTGTTCATCCCTCACTAGGGCATTCGCTCCAGATGTTTGCGGCAACCAGTTCGAGATGCCTCAGTGGAGTGAACCGCAGTTGTCGAGATCAGCCGTCGCCTTTGACTTGCAGCATTTGACCTCCTAGTAGCTCAGCCACAGGGCGTGAATTCTTGCTCCGGGATCGTTGACCGTGTTACAATTATTACCCTGCAAGTCGGTGAGTTCGGTTGACGTTGAACTCGCAATAAAAAAATTAAATGTTAATAGCCAGGGCCCGTATACAATTAATGAAGAGAGGAACAGAAACGCACCTAACTTTAGTAGAGGAAGATATGGTTGCACCTTCTAACCATCGAACTATGAAGCTAACTGTCCCTTCGGCGTCGCCGTCCGTATGAGACTATGAAGAAAAATTGACTAAACCTACAACCACGCTCTCCCAAAACTCTTATTCAACCATCAGGCACATATAGATGGACGTATGTGCTTCGGAAACAAGAACTCCAATAATAAAACCTTAAATCTTCCGATACTTTTTCCTAAGGTTGGAGAAAGCTGTCTAACAAAAAGGCGGGGTATGCTAAGGTGGAAAAACGCAACCCCCGGATCTCTCAACCCACCCATCATGAAGTTCAAAATCATCTCTCTGATGCTTCATGCCATGGATCTTTCGTGGACCCGAAAAAGAATATTATGGAAAGATCCCCTGAAATCAAAAACAGGTGATAAAAATCACCTGAACAAAAACTAAACTTACTATACCATCTTTATCCTACACTCATGTCATCACTTGTACCTTACCTCTCCATTGTCCATGATCAAGAAAGAGTGAGATGCCTCCACTCCCTATCGCAACAAGTTCAGGAATCCATGATTCCTATGAATGCCGTATTTAAATATGAAAACATCAAATTTTTCATACCACGTTATAAAATTTTATTGATGTAGCTTAAAATTTAACAAAATTTAATTTTTATTTTATAAATCCTGACTCTCAAACTAACTTTAGAATTAAAGTTTCTTAACCTTTAAAAAAACTTATGACTATCGCACGTAAGTAAAATGACTCTATTACATTAAAACTTTAAAGTAAACTTCACAATACAAAAATAAATGTCCCTAACTTTCCTTCCAATTTCTTTTGTTGGATAAGAAAAATCTACAATTAACAACAAGTGCGTGCGCAATTAACTTATCTAGAAATTTCCAAAAAGTTACTTCAGTTATTGAAATCAAAATTAACACCGTTCAATTATTGAAAAAGAAGACCGTATTCTCCATTCATTGACACAAACTAACTTCTAACTTTCGATACGACACCGAAATGTTATTCGCGAAATTCGATACCAAACTAACTAAAACTTCAAATCGTTACTCACGAAAATATTTCGTATTACTCAAAGCTAATCTTAAAATTGCGAAAACGTTACCAAAAAAAAAGAAAGACTATTGAGAAAGAGATTCAGGCCAATTCAGGGAGGGCTGACAAACAGTTCGCTTGCCAGATTATATAGTTTAAATATTTAATAAAAGTAAATATATGTTTATGTAAAATATATAAAAAAAGTAAATGAATTAAATTTTACCGCACCAATACGGTGCCTTAAGAATGATTCTAAAGAATCACCTTTATTGACGCCGACGCAGCAGAGCTCTCCTGGACGACCTGTGAAACAAAAGTTATATTATCCTACCCTATTTTCATAAACGTATATTTCTTCATATCCTCGAAGCACAAGCTGAAGGCTCCAACAATTTATTGATCTTTAAGTTTCTCAAAAATTCTTTATCTTTTCTTCTTAATTAATGCATTGACTTTTTCCGTAACCGAACAAAATCATTAAAAACTAAACCCGACGAAACTGTACTGTAGTTCATGAAATCAAATCTTAGTTGAGTATATTATGCAGCTTATTTCCGAATATCGGTAGTAAACTAGTTCCCGTTATGAATTTGCAAAGTTGATACACGAAATTGTAACGAGATAACGGTACTCTATACCGTTCTTGAACTTCCACAAGTTGATACCTCGATGGTATGAGCTTTGTACTCGGAATGTCGATAAGAATATTATTGAAAACCGAAATGCGTTTTTAATTCAAATTCGCGCTGACCTGTAGTGTAATCCGTACACTATTCATTGATATCTTTAGGAACAAACAAAACTATTTCCAATCCCTTGTCCAAAAAGGTGGTGTAAATGTCTATAGTTATGCTAAACGTTATATCTTTACTTTTCGATTTGGTTCTTAGGACCATATGTCGCGTTTCGAAATTCGATTCAACTCTTGTCTTCTATGCGATTTGCGATCGTAAAAAGAAGGTAAAGGAAAATGAAGATTTGTTACCATGAGTAAAACTGAAACGCGTAAGTAGGAAATCACACAAAAAGAAAACTGATAGTACCAATGGAAATCAAGTAATATGTATAGCTATATAGGATTAATGAATATATATATTGATTAAATGGAATAATAATCTAAACTACTAAACTTGATAATGTAATGAGGTTCTTTCACATAATCATAAAAAGAGGTTGTGGCAACTGTTTGGGTACGACGGTTTA